>OX596243.1:6592644-6619008 GCA_951394255.1 Polyploca ridens | reverse complement strand
AAAAAAACCTTTTGTACCAGTATTTCATAGTTAACAGGAATTGACAACATTTCATAATTCATGCAACTCTAAAATAAAACCTTTAATTATTACTTTTTTCAATCAATAAAGGGTTTGAAGATTTTCGCATACTTTACTGGCGCCATTTTGTTTTTTTTTTTTAATGGCGGCGCACGATTAAAGCTATTTACATCGATTGGGGAGAATCATACAAACAAAAAAATACTAGGGTGTCTTGTAATATAAATAATCTTATCATAAAAAGTAAGGTCTTGCAATGCAATAAAAAGTAATGTTATAAAATGTCCTTAAATAAACGTCACGTTACAGAGTTACTATTAAATCTTCGAACGCCTTTATTACGTTATTTTATACTATTGTTTTTATTCTGTAGAAATCTAGGTCTTTGTTGTTAATGCTAATAATTATTATTAAATGTAAGCGAAAACTTTCTTGCTCTCCTGAGTAGTTTTTTAGATATCAAACGTGTCTTATTTCGAAAAAGTAAATTTATAATAGTTTAAGCCGATTCTAAAAATGATAATGTTGTCAGTTATGGATTTAACAGTAAGCTAGGGTTATTATGTATGTACAATAACATTATTTAATAATAAGTGACGAGGCATTTGATTGTGTATAATTATTTGTTAATTGTGTTTTTTTATTAGCTGGACTTAATATACATTATATATACCTTTTAAGAAATAATATAATTCGGCTATTATTTTCTCTGACCTGTTCTGCTACTTAAGTTTGCTTTTTACTTAATTAAAATATGAATTGAGTCTACTTTGTAGTTTTTGCCGGGCTACAAGTTTAAAGGGTGTCATGAAAGACCTTCATATTTTTCAGTTTTTTCGAAATCATCAAAATAAATTTAACAACAAACTTAGTTATGAGGCCCGGTTTTTTTTACAACAGTTATGGTCCAAACCATGAAATATACGTCGAAGGATGTTAAGTTCGGAAGCCTCGGTGAGCGTGTAGATTCAAACTTGAGCTCTAGCAGGACCATCACGGATTTCTATTTAGATTGGACAAAAATTGCGTGATTGCGCCGCACTGGCACTTCCTGGCATCGGCATTCGAATCCTGATTATGCCAAAATTTTAGTTTCTACAATTCGAGATAAACCTGCTGTGGAGACGGACTGCCACTGGAGTGATCTTATAATGGTTTTTTTTTTTAAATTGTATCTTTTCATACAAACCCCGCTATTCTTTAATACGTGCGTATGACTGAAAATAATTATATTTAAAATTAAAATAAGTTATAGCAAACACTGACTTTATTTCATCAAAATATCCTTAGTTTTCCTTTTAACATTTTTAACCAAAAGACTAAGTTTAACGTCTTCTTTAGACTTCTTGGGCACGGAACTTTCAGCTGGAGTGTCTGCCGGCCGCCTTTTCAATTTCTCTTGTATAAGTTTTTCCATGTTTTTCGTTTTCTTAAAATTTGGATCCGATGGATCAATATTAAAAAGATGTGAATTATACAATGCAGCGAATCTTTTATCATTTACGTTAATGTCGAAATCTGGTAAACCTTGTTTCTGTTCCATCATTTTCTCTTTTAGTTTCTTTTTCCTCCTCGTTTTCTTGTTACCTTCAGCTTCTTGAATCTTCTTTAAACTGAAATGTGTTTTCCCATCGTCTTCGTCGTCCAATAATAACTCTAATTCAGCTTTCCTCTTTTGCTCTTCTTGTTCACATTCCGTTGTAACCTGCTTGGTTTTATTTTTTGATTTAACCTTTTTGAACTCGGGTTTATTGAATTCTTCAGCGAAGTAAGGGTCATTCATATCAATATCTGAAGGTATATCAGAATTTTCTTCTTCTGAATTAGATCCCCCATCTTTAACTTCTTCAGCTTTCTGTTTATTTTGCAATTTCCTCAGTTTCTTATTTTCCTTTCTTTTTTTCAATAATTTCTCAAATGGGGTCAGCTCATCATTTTCTGTAAGGAATAACAATTAATTTAAAGTTTGACGGGCCAGTTGGTTAAGGTTCACCTTACGCGCCGCAGGTCGTGGGTTCGATTCCCGCACAGGACATACATTTGTGTGCATGAACATGTATGTATGTCCTGAGTCAGGGGCTCTACCACGTAACTTTGGTGGTAATCGTAACGAACACCATTAATAAATTTCATCCAATCAGGGCCCGCGAATGGTCATCGTCGCGTCATATCGCGTGCGCGTCATTGGATGAAATAATTAATGGTGTTCGTTACGATTACCACCAAAGATACAAAATAACCAGGCTGGGTGTAATTATGTATATAAAGTATGTATTTTTTTTTTTTTTTTTTAAATCTATTTTATTATTTGGGATTTTTGTCCACACGGACATGTCAATCCCATGTCAAGTATGTATTTACAAACAAAAATTAGTATATGTATTATATCACTTGACTGGTTTCCATAGTACAAGCTCTGCTTAGTTTGGGATCAGATGACCGTGTGTGAGGAATGTCCCAGAATATTTATTTTTATTTTATTTTATTTACTAGAAATATCATAAAGAATAGTAATTATTACAAGCTTTTACTAAAATTGCAATGTATGTATGTTTGGGCCAAATCTTGCAAGTCGAATTTCACCCACTTCCAGTGGTCAGATTGACTTGATTTTTGGTATAAATTAGTAAATTAGAAGACAATGCAAGTACAGTCACCAAAAAAATCTTGTATTAAAAAATTTTTTTTTTAACAAAAACTATTAAGTAAGTATTTATAATATTATTATTAAATGCATTAGAAGTTGAAAAAACAAAAACTTTTTTAAAAATTAGCATTAGTCCTAGTATAACATAAATGATAGTATTTTTAAAGGAAAACGAATTTACATGATAAGAGTATGTACCTTCATTAATTTTCTTTTTCACCAATTCCTCAGCTTTATCCTTGATCCCTAAGCCCCACGTAATCTCCATTTCCATATCTTTATTTTTCTTTTTGTCATCTTTTTTCTCAATATCTTCCAACAACATCTTGTACTTTTGTATTGGATCATCATCTTCATTATCTGATTGTGATTCTGGGCCTTCATCAGCTGAGTGTTCTCCTGTGAACAAGTAATAATTGTTTGAAAACTTTCGCAAATATTGGCCCTGATTCTACTGTTTACAACTTAACTAATTTTAGTCTCACTATGTCTCTTTCTAACAAAGAACATAAGAAAAGGATGTAAGAAATTTAGTCCTATCAAATTAGTCCAAATGCTTGTTTTCAATATAAATTTAATCGCCATCTATCGCGGTTATGTCTAAATACCCGCAAATTAAGACGGCAAAGACTAATTTGACAGCTATAAATATGTTCTATCCTTTTTCAATAATGTTTGTAAGAAAGAGATGTGATGTGACTAAAATTAGTTTAGTGTGATTTACAACAGAACAGTTTTTAAATTTGAATACATTTTAGTGATTTTCAAGTTACAAGAAATGATTTACCTTCACCGTCACTACTCGAGGCTAAATATTCTTTAAGATCGAGATCGTCGATTTTGCCATCAAGTGCACTTCTAATAGTTTCAGTGCGGTTAGGATTAGTGGCATCCCACGTCAGCTCTACCTTAGCCTGTTGCAGTGCAGTGGTGGTGAAGAGGCGCGGTTTATACTTTGTCAAGTCGGGCAATTTATCGCACACTTCCCGAGGCTCCTACAATGGAATGTTACTTTATTGAAAATAGTTCATTGTTATAATTCAGGGTCATTTCACTCAAGATCCATAGGCGATGATGGTCACTTTCCACTAGGTGCGCTGGCTGCATGTTTGTCAGCCTTCTAAGGTAAATACATTTTTGTTGTAACCAGTTTGCTTTGGCTAAGCACATGCAAAGCAATCATCATCATTATAGGCTGTATAATGCCCCACTGCTGAGCACAGGCCTCCTTTCACAAGTTATAGTGAAAGGGAATGGGCAGGTACTCCATCACTCACGCGTACCCACAGCGGATCCGTGGAGGTAGGCTAGTGGTCAACCTACTGTAGGCGTTTTCAAGCCACCTAGTAGGCTTCCAGGCTCCAACTAGCTTAACGCCTATCACATTTAAGTGATAACTGGGATCAACAGCTTTACGTGCCTTCCGAAGCACGGAAACGGCCGATTTGAAATACCACTAGGTGGTCAGGGTCACCCATCCAGGTACCGACCACGTCGGTGGTAGCTTAATTTATTAAGAACGGTTAATCATGCTACACCAGAAACTCTTCCTCAAGCAAAGCAATACCTCTATTTCACAATTGGTAAATTACAATTGCAGGACAGTAAAAGGGGATTGCAGCAGCAACCTAAGACTACAAAGTCCATTTGGAATAAATCTTTACGTCTAATAATATTTTTTACACTATCAGCTCTTGACTAGCCCTCACTCTGATTGTGTGTCAATAAATCAGAGTGGTGTATACCTGTTCAAAGTCAACATCGTCCGGTATAAATCTCATGTCAAGTCTTGTGGCACTGCTCTCATACTCCATGCCATCACACTCGCTGTAGATCTTGTCAGCCGTGGTAAACGTATCACACTCTACCACCGCATAGAAATACTTCAGTCTGTTCAACTGATAGCGACGTAGCTTTTCCATATGATATGTCGAACCTGAAAAATAATGTGATAATAATTTGAGCACAGACAGATCCACTGATTAGGCAGCTATGCATGGATTTCTACAAAGATATTCATCAGAAATTTCTAATTGTACATTTTTAGTGCAATGTGGATCATCCACATTGAACAACAAGAAGTGTTATTAGAATGCATCTAACTTTATTAAAAAGATTGTTGAATATCAACAACTAACAAACTTATTTTATTACATGGTTAAGTGCTTTTTAATACAACTTATCTTTCTATGTGCCTGTAACACAGTGATATGTAAAATGTTAGTTCTCACACTTATACTGTGGTTATACAGTCTCAATAAAAAACACAGAAACGTAGTTGGACTTTTATTAACAGTAACTGTATAAAAGATCTATTATAAATGTGGTAGAATTTTTATGTATTTGAATGCTACAATAATACAAACCTTCTTCATTGCCGCCATCATCAGACAAGTCATCTACTTTTTGCTCAGTCAGTTCTAATGGGCCTCGTATTTCTTCTTCTTTCATTCTCTTCAAGCCATACTCTGATGGATAAATCTATAATAACGCTGTTTCATTAAAGTAATACTTAAAGCATATATACTCTAACCCGAATAATAATAAATAAGGTTTAAGTCATGTGTAGTGGAACCTAGGATTTAAATATATCTGTCACTTTCTAATGTCATGTAACAGAAAGGGCTGGGGCTATCTTTAGGCCTGGGTTTTGCAATGCTGGACTTAAGCCTTATTCATTAATAAGGGAGATATAGTCTAGGTATAGAATTTGAATAAAATGTTACTCCTAGATGGGAATCAACCTGTGGTATGGGAGTCTGGCAGGATATCTAACCTATACATTAACTTTAGCAATTTTAGCCTAAACTAGTTCAGTGATATTAAGTTCATATTAATAAATTTAATTTTACCGTGACTCTGTGTATGAAACCTCCAGCAGGCAAGAAAGAGTTCAACAGAACCATAAGATCAGCTGCTTTTATGTTGTCCCAATCCATGTTGCACACTGCTATTCTATACAGAGAAGATTACTTTATAATATGCTATATTTGCTGAGATGGAAATGCATTATGCTCTCAGGAATGCAGGTTTAAGGCCCTCATTTACACAAATAACTAGTAATAATAGCAGACGCAGTCAACAGTATTCCATAGGTAATCCTGAGAAAAAGTATCTATTCCATTTAATCCTTTGTATAAGCCAAATACTATATTGATAAGTTAATTGTGAAATGATTAAACATATTTGTCATGACAAATTTACAATAAAAGTTTTTATTTAAAGTTATGTAATCACACCTTTTGGTAGACTCATCAGTAGTGCCGGCATCTGCATCAAGCTCTCCCCACTCATGCTCCAAGTCACTGTCTCCCTCAGGTTCACTACTATCCTCATCCGATGAACTGTCCGTTTCAAGCACACCTGTGATTCATCATATTTATATATATCAAATAGAGTAGAGTAACCCTGGGGGGTGGTTGACGTTAACCTTATAAATATTTATTTTGTACTCATTTTCATAGCTGCTACATAAATAAAATGTCAAAATAATAAAATACCTTCTCCTCTAGCATAGTCAACATCCAAGTCCAACAATTTTTGCTTTGTTTTGCGATCGAGCTCACCCCTCTCAAGCTTATCATTCTCAAATTTTGGCGACTCTGCATTAACTTGGTTATCAGAACTCTGTGGCCGTTTCACAAACCTGCCTGGAGTAGGTTCCTCCTCATTAACATCCTCGCCAGAGCTTTGGTCGGATTCCTCCAAGTCGTAATACTTCCTTAGGTTCTCCGTAGACGTTTCATTAATAGGACGTCCTCGCTTATCGACAGTATACTTTACTTTAAACTTTTCGTCTCTAAACATAGACTGGAACCTTTTGTCGATCTTAACTTTCCTTTCATGTTTGGGAATTTGTCTGTAACGCGGGTCGTTTAAATATTTTGCAAACCGGCTGTCTTTTAATATATCACCCATTTTTTATTATTTCTTGAAATTATAACCATACATCATATCATTATCAAACCCAGAAACAAAAATACGACGTTCGTTGTAAACTTCTAACCTAAAAAATAATAATTCATGCCGTTGCGTTGCTGACACTTTTTTTTTTTGTTAATTTGTTCTTGACCATGGATACTAAGTCCTTCAGTCGCATACAATTTATTTATAATATCACTATAAAGTCCGCATGATCAGTCACCATCCAGTCGTTTTAGTAAAATGGTGGTCATTGTACTAAAACTTTTCACGGAATTTTTGAGACAACTTGTAAAGTCACGATACACATATTCATTTCATTTCACTTCACTGGTGCACATAGATTGATCTTTATTGGATAAAATACCAACGATAATATGCAATAAAATACAAAATACACGAATTTATGAAAATAAAAATGAAAACGCTACGTCACTCTGCAAGTTCCCGCCAAAAAGTTCTTACTGTCACTGTCAGTCCAGTGCTGCCAACTCTTCTAACCGAAAAGGAGCCGCCAGGCGATCGTAGACTAAGCGTGTGTGGGTGAAAAAGTTGGTAGTTGAGTGCGCGAAGTCTTGATGTTTTGTTTTCGTTGACTAAAACTGTTTGTAAATATATTTAATATTATATTATTTTGTGTGATAATGTACATTTTGAATAGCATAGTGTAAAATAGTTAGTTAAGTGTATAGGAAAGTAATTATAATTAGGTAAAATGTCAAGAATTAGCAATTCTTACATTTGGAATTATTTTGAACGTAATCAGGACAATAAAATCACCGAGTGTAATATATGTAAAAAATATTATCATATAAAACAACGAGGGAAGTTCATTGATTGATTCATATTTGTTTCCAGAATCGTTTCTTACGACACTTTTTGAAAGAGCAAGAGCCACGCGCTGCGCCGAAATCACGAGTTTTTGAACGTAAAACTTCATTAACGTTTCAACGGTTTTCCTCCACGTTTAAGCTCCATAAATGAAAAAGCATTTTAAGTGAAAAGCTCTTTAAAAAGTCTGCTTCAAAAAATAAGCATAACGTTTAAACGCGTTGTCAAATTCAAGCCGTTATTCTCACCTCTACCGCCAGCCAGTTGAAAAAGCGCAAGATCGAACTAAAATAGCAGTTGGGGGGGAAAAATAGTATTATATTGGATTGATACATCGAATTCTTCAACTACCTGTGTTACGTTTGCTCCAGATGTAGTAGGTAGTTAGACATTTATTGAAAGAAAGTCCATAGCGAATATGCAAAATATAATGTATTGTGTACAAGCCTAAAGAATTTCGCAACATAATTTTGACTACATTCATGGTGCTAAATACACTTAGATATCAGAATTAGAGTGCGGTAGTTAACTTGTAATTCAAAATCATTAATCTTAGAAAATGATTTCAAAAAAGCGCTAGATTTAGTGCTAGGCGCTAATAGGAACTGTAGCCCAAAAAAAGCATTAGATCAGGGAGCTAATTCTCAAGCACTCGAATACATCACTCATTCGAAATAAAGTTCGAACTCGTACTTTTTTTTAATGAATATCAAGTTAGGCTATTCTGACAATTTCGAAGACGCTATTTTGTCTCATTTTTCGAGGGCTAGCGTTCGAACTGCTTCGACTGGTCGGGACTGTTCGAAACGTATTTCGAATACGTAATGACAGATAAGCCTAAGGAGTTCCGTTACACACAGACAATATTTTTTCATATTTATTGATAAATTATTATAAAAAATTGATTGACTTATGAATTCCGGATTATATTAATTTATAAAAGTGTAAAACGTTGTTTTAAATATTTTATAGATATCAAAATCTTTTTAAAATTTAATTTAAGATAAATTGTATCGCATTCGTTTAAAAAAACCCCAATTATTAAGTGAAACAAAACGTATTGTGCAATTTGTTCCTATCATAATGGCAACATTTAATCCTTACACTCGTAATAAGTTCGATTAATACCGAGAATACAGGAATCGAAAAATTTACTCCGCCCCTCGAAATTTTACGGTCGAAATAGAACTCGTAATGCAAGTTCGATTCGAAGGCTAGTTCGAGGGAAGTGAGAATGAAGAATGTTCACTAATTTAGAATTTTATCTCTCCGCATTAACTGTAGAAAATAAAAAATACGTGTGAAAGAATTATTTTAATAAGTCAATTAGTTTCTGAAATATGGAATTTTAAAATGAGCGCGCGACTCGGGATTCCACCGGCCCGCCGGGCTATTTTGTATCTTTGGTGGTAATCGTAACGAACACCATTAATTATTTCATCCAATGACGCGCACGCGATATGACGCGACGATGACCATTCGAGGGCCCTGATTGGATGAAATTTATTAATGGTGTTCGTTAGGATTACCACCAAAGTTACGGGGTAGAGCCCCTGGTGACGTCATGTCGTGAGTACGATGACGTCATGTTACACCACTCGCTTAGTCAATCGCGCTCACAGAACAAATACCCTGACGGGTCGCGCTCTTCCGTACGTTTCCCTAGAAGATTATGACTTTTTGGTTTTTAAATATCCAATACAAATACTAGAAAATCATGTGTTGTGCCAAAATGTAAAAATACAACCACCAGTCCACCGGAAAAGTTGATTTTACTCGTGGATGTCCAATGGATGTCCAAATGCGAGAGAAATGGATAAAAACTGTGAAGGGGTTGGATCTATTTAGAAATAAAAGCAAAGTTTAATGCTGTGAAGATCGTTTTGACGTAAGAATAGTGACAGTCTACTATGAACCTAAATATTATACACTTTTGTAGTGTGCAGTTATTTGATACCCCAGGCCCCCAGCGCAGCCGCGGTTTTACCCGCGCGTAGAGTTTTAATTATTTTGCAAGGAACTCCTTATAAATTATCTGAAATAAAAGTAGCTTAAGTTATTCCTTATAACATCCGCTATATACCAGTGAAAGTCTCGTCTACATCGGTCCAGCCGTTTTTTTGCGGGGAAAAATATTTATTCTAAAATAAATGTAACGTATGTTACTTTTTATAGGTACCATAAGCTAACTGAGTGTAAAAATCCAGTCAAAATCGTTCCAGCCTTTCGAAGATTAGCCGGAAAATTAATAAAAAAAAAAAATTCATTAGCGTGTGAAAATCCTCGTAGGATACCCGACCATCTTGGCGGGGAGCGACCAGATTATGCCGAACTTTTAGCGGCTAAAACACTATCGAGTGACGCCAACCGTATATAGGTACTTTCATGTGCGTTTAATAAAAAGCTGTTATTTTGATATTACATAACAGACACTTCAATTTTATTTATTTGGATAAATAAAGTAGATTGTGTTCCTGCGCGTGTTAGTAAGGTAGACAGAGCTCATTGAGGAGGGGGGAAAGGTAGGTAACGCGTGAGCGATGCTTCGTGTGTTACAAGCGTCTATATGGCTACGGTAACCGCTTACCATCAGGTGGGGCCGTATGCTTGTTTACCGACTTAGTTGTATAAAAAAAAGATAAGACATAAAAAAGGTTAAATACATCTATTCAACTCGCTGCATTTGCAATATAATCAATGTATTTTTTAAATTTACTAAGAGGAGTATAAATAGGTATAGACAAATATTACTAATTTATTGTCTATAACATGAAACTTAAAAGGTTCAATAAGTACCTACTTGCGTTGCAGGCGTTGCAGCTATAAAATAATTATTTTAGGTATATTAGACAGGCAGGAGAGTAAGCATTTGCATTCTTTCTTCTCGCTTTTCGGCGGCAACAGAATAATAACTATTCGTCGATAAATAATAAAACTTGTAAAATAATTATATGATTTGGACATCTTATTTAATTATATTTCTTTATTATATTACATTAGTTATTAGATTCAATTTAAATTTATAATTTTGCATGCTATTCTGTAGCGAAATGTGTAGACCTTATTTTAAATAGATTCCACCTAAATTGTACGACATTTCTGGCGAAATAAACAATTTCATTTCATTTCAACCTATTGTATGTAGACGGTTGCCCTTTTTCAAATCCATAAATCGAATCCAAAATATTTTCCACTAATAGCGTAAGATACATACGTACCGCCGCTAGCGACTAATATGAGTGAACGGAGCGTTGTGACATGACGTCACCCGCGGTCACGTGACCGTTAGCGGGCCTCGATATTTAGGGGAATTTTAAATGTCTGTAAAATCATAACTACTTGGTTTTTTGAACGAAACAAAAACTAATCTATTTGTATACATAATTGCTCTACTGTTACAAACTTTCAAGCCATTTTGCATACCTATTAACATTCCTCATTGGGCCACTGGCGCCGAAAGCGCTAAGTTGGCAGCACTGTGTAAGTCAGTGCCAGTTTAAGTGCACTTATTACACCATCCTATTTTTAGGTTCCTAACTAGGAAATAGGAAGGTGTAATCGCAGTTAAAACAACAAGCTCTTTAATCTATAGAAGTTTGAATAGGTATAACTCATGGACGTAATATACAAACAGGATTGAACTCTCCAAAAATGTTATTATACAAAAATAAACCATAAGTCATGCACATTAGGGTTTACTTTTGTTCGTTATCTTAGCCGAGGCAAAACGAGCCGAGAGAGATAGCCCGAACCGAGGCCGTTCGTCCCTTTTCCTCAATTGCCAAAAGATAAAAATGTTAAAGATGGTAGAAAATATTTCACCACAACAAGTAAAATATATTACGTATAAATATTTTTTTGCTATTAAACTAATTTTAAATCATTTTATTTTGTAGGTTTACATTTGTACATAATAAGAAATAATTGTATTTAAGTAAAATAATCAAAATAATATGATTGTTTGGTAGCTATCATAAAATTATTCTGGTAGCACTGAAATCTGAAATCAATGGTGTCATGGCGACATGGCGGCTTTTTCTGTTGTTTTGTGGAAACGCATAACGCATTTTAAGTTTTAGCTACGGTTTTTTATACTTTTTATCGTGAAAATGGAGAAAATTTTTTGTATCAAGACATGTAAAAGTGAATCATATGCTGGTTGTGGGATTTCATTTCACAAGTAAGGAATAACGATGATTTTATTTACTAACAATGGTGACTCATAAGTAGTTTGACCATGGTTTATTTTAAAAAATTGTAGATGGAATACACTAAAGTTAGTGTAATTCTGTTTAAAACTAAATATAATTCGTATAATGTTTATTGTGTGTTGTAATGTGTACCTATTGTACAAATTATTTGTACCTATGTATCGCATAATTGAAATAGCATTATTTTTATGTTTGTTACAGCTTTCCATCGAAAGAAGAAATGAAGCAAAAATGGAATTTTGATGCGATTAAAACGAATGTGGAGACACACAAGATTGAAACATCTGATTAATCCACCGCATCCTTTCCAATGCATAAAAGATGAAGAACCGCATGAAATGCAACTAGTAAAAGCATTGGCTAATAATTCGTACCTATTCACCACGCGAAATGTAATGCATTCAGAAACTTAGGCAGTGAGATTGGCCTAAAGCAGAAACTAAATAAAACGGTTTTTTATTTCCCTTTGCTTTATTTTAATTCCCAAATAACAGCTCTGTAGAGCAAACTGAAAAAAGAGCAAGGGGAAAAGCCATGGTCCCGGAACGAAACTCTGCATGCACCCTTGCCTATTCATACGTAATATTTGATGATTCGACACAGAACGTAACTCAAAAATTAATCATAACTTTTCTCAAAAACATGGGTATACACGGCTACACATCAAGCTATACAATTCCAGTATAAACTGATCTCGCATTGTATAGGATTTCCGTACAATGAGAGGTCAGCTAATTGGAAATTTATATCTTGATTAACCGTGCGTACACGATTCAACACCCACATAGAACATAACAATGTTCTGTTTCAAATAATGGGTTTTCGTGAAAAAGTATCTTGATATCTATAGTTTTTCACTATCGTTTTATATCTCCTTTTTTCATAAATTATTATTTCACTATTTTAAGGAACATAATGTTAATATTTTTGTAATACAAACAATAATTTGAAATCACCTAGTGTCAAAACGCCACAAACAGACAAAATTGGAGGAACTTTGCAATGCAGCGGTTGTGCGCGAAAGGGACTAACCATGACCACGACCACTCTGCCAAGAGTGCACGACTAGGAAGAAGAAGTGTCAACCGGACACAAATTATCTCTCAAATCAAACTTTCCTGTTTGTTATAAAAATGTTTGGTCACCCTATTAGAATGGGATAAACAGCCTCGGTATGCGTTATCTCCCTCTGCTCGCGTTTTTGGCCCAAGAGCTCAATCCTGTTTGTATATTACATCCATGGTATAACTTGAATGCTATAAGGTATTGCAGTCAGGCATAAACAAATATTACAAAAAAAAATACATACTTAGGTTATTGGTTTGTCCCCGACTGCAATACCGTATATCATTCAAGTTATACCTATTCAAAATTCTATAGATTAAAGAGCTTGTTTTTCTCTTTTCTGTTAATTTTTGTTTTACGTTCGGGATTTTGTCTCTTTTTGAAAATCGGTTCTGGCAACCCTGCTAACCGCTGTCGCCCGTCCTGTCTTATCTGTCAAGTGGTGTTTTGTTCATAGAATTGTGTAAATTATACACACCTGGCGCCATTCAAATAAGAAGTGAAGTGAAGTACATTGGTTTTGTTGTTGTGGCGTTTAAATACACTGGATTATTTATGATTTTTCTACAAATATAATCAAAATCATTTTAATAATTATACCGAGATGTCATTAGATACTGTACCAAAAGATTTAAGAGGGCTGCGTGCCTGTTTAGTATGTTCTCTAATAAAAGTAAGAATTAAATTTGACATTTTGTACTCTTGTAACCTAAAACTAAAAAAATTCTGATATTTTATTATTTTTTAGACATTCGACCAATTTGAGTACGATGGATGTGATAACTGTGACGAATTTCTTCGTATGAAAAACAACAAAGACAATGTTTACGACTGTACTAGTAATAACTTTGATGGGTAAATACTATTCTTTGCTTTGCTTACTATTCTTTACGATGGCCTAGAGCCCTATCCCAGAGAGACAGGTTTCCGGGCTAAGCTTTACATTAAGTGACGACGAGTATAAGCGCAATTTTTTTTCTGGTTAAGTAATTACTATTATAAACATACATTTGTAATTTTGTTTTTTCGTCCAAGAATTCCCTGAAGCAGCGCAGCGTGAGTGTAATGTACCTACTGTTGTTGTGTTTTCTTTTGATAAATACTGTTACAAAACAGAATCTGCCAACCCCGACTCTGTGTAGTACTTGTTTGTCTCACACCTAGAGTGTTTTTATAAAGTCTGAGGCGTGAAGAGAGAGCAGTCTCCGCCAGCTGTAACAAACCGCAGACACCGTGCACTGTGCTTTTCCCAGAGCTGTTGATATCCGAAAGTTGCTGAAATATGCCGATAAATTTCAACAGAAACTTTGACTTTACACAAGAACTTGAACAATGTGTTTTGTGTGTTAATTTTGTTGATTATTTTTATCCTTGGACTCTATAAAATAACAGTAAGTGCATGTCTCTTAATTTCACTAGATCCGTAAAAAGTAACTTTTTAGGTTATAATGAGTTTTTATTTTTCATATTTTTCCTGTACTTCTCCTAGTTTTCACGATTTCAAAAATACAAAAGACATGATCCCACCTACCTTTAAAAAAATTGGTGTAATTTTTGGAATTGTCACTTAATGTAAAGCTTTACCATTTATTTAACATGATAAATAAATAAAGTATATATGTAATAAAAAAAACGCTTAAATTATGTGGTTGTTTTGCATGTCGTCTGGTTAGCACAACCAAATTTCATCCTTGAAAGTTGTTATATCTGGATTCTACTGTATTTTTTTTTTGCTAAGTAATCTTATTCATGTGTGGCATAAATGCACTCTCTTTACTTTACACTTACTAGTGGCAGAGCCTAATTCGTTTTCTTAATAATTTAACAGACATTAAACCATGCTTAATGATATTGTGAAGCTTTTGATAGTCCTTCTCTATACAGGTGTTATTTTTTCTAGCTAGTATGGGTAAATTCTGAACTACAGGTCTGAGAAAAACACACACTGAATAAAATTTTGAATTCTGAATATCTTCATCAGCAGGGTACTCACTATGTTTAGTCATAAAGAATTAGCTCCTAGCATTCTGACAAGGAATAAGAGGTCAATTTTGATAACTTCTAGCAACTTGTGACCAAGATTGTCATATATAATTTTGTTCGTATTGTGACGTAAAAGAAGTAAACAAATTTCATACCTTCGAAAATACACAATAAAAAAAACCCATTTTTATTTTCTTCAAAATTCAGGTCATGCATCCTTTCAGCGTTTATTTCTAAGACCAGAACCACGAGCAACAGCTCCCTGCAAGCGTCTATTATATTAGCCTATTCTTGTAGGGCTGTCACACTAGCAAATAAATTTAATTAGAAAGTTGGGTATTTTTTTTACTAATTATAAGTATAATTTATTGATTCTCACACACTCCACTCACACTGTAAATCATTTAACTTACGGGTAATGTATTGAGGTGCGTCTACGCTAGGCGAGCTGAGCACGAGCCTAGCCGCTTTGCACATTATCATCGCGGTATCAAGTGTAGATTTACAACGAGCCTAGCCTTACGACACGCTCGCCCAAACTCGTGGGATTAGCTAGTTCCCAATTTCCCATTGAAAAATTCCACTACCCAAACTCCAAACCTACTACAATTATTAGGCGTTATAATACCAAGATGACACAAATAATGGCGTTTTGTTCACTAATATGAACTCTTAATCGAAAGTATAAAGGGCAAATATGAATTTTTACATTTGATAAATTATTATATTAGTTAGAGTGAAATCGTTCATAGCAAGAATTAATGTTATTATGAACGTTTTATATAATGTTCAACTGTACCTAATCATTATTACAACCATTGTAAACAATGACAATAATTTCATTATCACACACTCAAAAACCTAAAATAATAGTGTCTACATTATTATATATTATGTTATATGTACCTAAATTAAAACAGTTTAAATACATATAAGTATTTAAACTTAAAGTTTATATTCTTCCTGGAATTTGTTTATAAGTTCTTCAAATTATTAAAAACAAAGTAGGTATCGCGGTAACGAGCAGCGAGCGACGAAGTACTGCAAGCGATGTAGGTATCGAGGCTTGCCGCTCGGTCGCGAGTCGCCCCCGACTCTCAGATCCTCGGTTCGCCGGAAACACCCGAAGCGACTTCTCGGCTCTCGTACGTGAACCCGTCGGTGAGCGCTCACGCACACATCGCTGCGCATGTAGTGAAGTACCTACCATTTCGCGTTCTTAGGAGCTGTTTATCTGTATGGTAATCTGTGCCAGAACACTACAGTAAGTTCAGAACTTGCCCTTACTGGCTGTAAAAAAAAAACAGCCTAATAATGTGAACTGCATCATTCATTTATTAGATATCATATGACTATGTAGGTATTTGTTTTTGATATAAATAAATATCCTGGGACATTCCTCACACACGGTCATCTGATCCCAAACTAAGCAGAGCTTGTACTATGGAAACCAGATAACTGATATAATACATATACTACTTTTTGTTTGTAAATACATACTTAATATAACAATAAAATAGAGAATTTACAGAATTAAAGATATTTTAATGCAATTTCTATACTTTTTGAAACAATAATAATTTTTAGTTTTTTTTTAAACGTCACAGTATTCCCGCCTGTATTTTATATAATTTTTATATGGAAGAATACTTTTTATTTTTTACAGAATGATAGCTGTGATGAGTCCTGAAGATAGCTGGGTCTGTAAATGGCAACGTATAAGTAAGTCTTCAAATTTGCTTGCCGAGCGCATGGATCATCCATTAGTTTTTTGAAATATTGATAAACTAGATTTTTATATCAATATCAAACGTCATTCTCATAGAATTATGTCAGATTTGTCGATCAATACATCCATGCTCGTAGCGCTAGTTTATAATATTACATGCCTACTCATTATTGTTATAAAATTTCAACAGATCGCTTTTGCAAAGGAGTTTATGCCATATCAGTATCGGGCCGTTTGCCAGCAGGTGTAATCAGAGAAATGAAAAGCCGAGGATTTGTGTATCGACCCCGTGATACGAGTCAGCGATGAAATGACTGAATTCCTTACTTTAAGTTCTTAATAAACACTAATTATGTTTTATGCTAATTTTATTTAAAACCACATAATTTCTCCATGTTTCATAAATATTTTATTTGTATTACTACCTACATACAAATTAACAGTTACAATAGGATGTTGTATTTGATTACATGTTGGAATAAACTATAATAAATGCAATAAAATAATAGACTTCAATTATTGCATTAATTGCTTAAAACCAGAAGTATATTATAAATAAATAAAAGTACTTCATTCTACAACAGTTCATGCAAGTCCTGCTAGCAGAATTGATATTTATTGTCAAAACTAAGCTCTACAAATAGTTAATAATAAATTGTCAATGGCCAGCCACATACAATAATATTTAACTAACTTTATAAACTAGTATTGTGCATAATATTGATAAGTGTAACAATTCATCTCACTGTGTGAAATATTTGGTTGATTTAAAAGCATTTACCCCATGGTAGTTGGTTATGCAATTATCATACAAATAATCTATATTTCTTCATGCTCTTTGTTCACAGTATGTCCATTGAAAATATTCCAGCATGCAGTTTGGTTGAATGTCACACAGTACTGTACAATATTGTCAACTACTGGAGTCTGATGGTGGCGGTTTGAACTCATGATCAGTACCCAGAATGTCTTTATCTATTTCTTTAAAATCTATGTTCTGCTGCTTCATAGCATTCTGAAACAGAAACATAATTAAGTTTACAATAGTTTATGGTGAAAATATAAAATATTTAATCCTTTGACTGTTTGACAAATCTGCGCGGGCGAGGAAATCAATAGAAATCAATTGTTATTTTTTAACCGCAATTCAAGGGATTAATTATGGAATCTTCTGTATTACACCATTTATTTGCTTACTAATAAGAGTTTAAATACAAATAAGATACAGCAAAGTTATTGCTTAATTTAGCATTCTATGCACATATGCAGAGAGACAAGATAGCTCTGATTTTAAAAGAATCATGGCATGAGGAAGTACAAAAAATATGTAATGTAATATTGGAATGATGTTACTATTATTTATCCATCCTGTAAGGAAAATATTAAGGTGTTAAAATATTAAAACCCCTGAACAAATATTAGTTTTGGTAAGTAAATAATCAATAACAATATATTATATTAATTCAAGACATACCATACACCACACGTTTGCAACTAGGTTATAGCTTAAAAAATTTACGGTGGTTATACAATTATTTCGTGTAAATTATATGTTGGTAATGTTATCTAAATTTTGGAAGGAGCGCTTTAAAATTTTCTTTAAGTCAATGAATGGATATCGCCATCAATTATTATTTTAATAGTTCTGAATTACTCTATTGACCTAATAAAATAATCTAATCTTTCGATACCTTTACGCATTCCTGATAAACTTTGAAGATTCCGGCGCAAATTGAATCATCATGATCGCCCTTGAGAAATCTCTCTGAGAACCAGCTATTGAAACAATCATCATATTTTTTCTTAAGCTCTGTACACTCTTCTCCGATGCTGTTCATATTTTATTACACTCAAATCAAGTAGGTACTTAACCAATAAGTTGCGAAATGTGATAGATAATTAAGATAGATGTTTTTACAGAAAGAATCTGATCAATCTTTCTGTCTTTCATTTATAATTTCATTAACTGACAGTGACATTTTTTTTTTTTTTTTTTTTTTGGGATTTTATGGCCTGGTTACTAAGACCTTTAAGCCACGACTTTATTATTCCGGAACCACTTTTCAGATTTTGTATTTTCAGTTTTATAATTTTACCACCGTATTTTTAATGTATTTAAATATTGGTTTATAAGTTTTAATGTCTTTTAATAGTTCTTTAAGCGGCGGCGGGCGGGAAGAAAAATCACTATAATTATTTTGCCACACTTCACTTAGTTCACTCGCGAGTACCAATCTGTCAATAAGGAACTTTTGACAGCTGAATATAATGTGGTCCACTGTTCCTTCTTCAACTCCGCAAAATGTACAGACATTGCTTTGAATTATATTTAACTGACAGTGACAGAAGCAGAACCAGTGCTGCCAACTCTTCTAACCGAAAAGGAGCCGCCAGCCAGTTGAAAAAGCGTTAGATCGAGCTAAAATAGCAGTTGAGGGAAAAAAAAAACTATTTTCAGCGCAAAATTCAAAGTGAAACTTAACATCCAATAATGTGAGCAAACTACCATCGATTTCTTTACAAAATTATGTCGCATGACATGAAATAAAACAATTTGAAAGTAAACGGAAAGTAAGTTATTGGATTGATACATCGAATTCTTCAACCACTGTGTTACGTTTGCTCCAGATGTAGATGTAATAGGTAGTTGGACATTTATTGAAAGAAAGCCCAAAGCGAACATGCAAAATAGAATGTATTGTGTCCAAGCCTAAAGAATTTCGCAACATAATATTTACTACATTCTTGGTGCTTAATACACTTAGATATCAGAATTAGAGTGCGGTAGTTCACTTATAATGAATTCAAAAAAGCGCTAGATTTAGTGCTAGGCGCTAAAAGGAGCTCAAGTCCAAAAAAAAGCGCTAGATCTGGCGCCGAAAGCGCTAAGTTGGCAGCAATGTTTTTTTTTTTTAATTTGTTCATGACCATGGACACAAGGTCCTTCAGTCGCATACATTTTATTTATAATATCACTTTAATATAGTCCGCACATTAACTTTCACATAGTCCGCATTATCAGTCACCGTCCAGTCATATTTTAGTAAAATGGTGGTTATTGTACTAAAACTTTACACGAACTTTTTGAGACAACTTGTAAAGTCACGATACACATAATTAATTTCATTTCACTTCACTGGTGCACATTGATTGATGTTTATTGGATAAAATATCACCGATAATATGCAATAAAACTCAAAATACACAAATTAATGAAAATAAAAATGAAAACGCTACGTCACTGCAAGTTCCCGCCAAAAAGGTTGCAAGTAGAGGTGTGTAACTCAGCTCTGAACCAGCTCAATGAATCAGATCACACGGGTTTGAGCCGTTGAGCTACAGCTCAACAACAAAATGACTAGCTCACGGCTCAATCCAACTCCTATTGTATCTGCGACTCCCTCCATAGATTATTCTTGTGATTCTAATCTACGAATTATTATTTCGTTCTAAAACATATAAATAATAATTAATTCAATAAATAAATATGTAACATATATAGATAATATAAAAAAAGACAAATAATTCCAACTCGGAAGTATGAAAAGAGCCGCTCGGCAGAGTCGAACGAATCGCGGCAGCTCAGCCGGCTCAATTCGGTGCGCGGTACGTAGTGAGCGTGTGCGCGCATCGTGGACTATAGGTACAAATTGAGCTGATCTGCGAGCTGAGTCATTGAACCAGCTCACACCTGAGCCGTGAGCTGTGATGCAGCTCGCGTATTTTTGATGAGTTACACACCTCTACTTGCAAGGTTTTTTTTTTGTTTTGTTAATTTGTTCTTGACCATGGATACAAAGTCCTTCAGTCGCATACATTTTATTTATAATATCACTTTACAATACAATACAATACAATACAAAATTCTTTATTATTTACACAAAAAACACACAATATAAAAATAACAAAACAAAAATAAAGTGTAAACAATTCAGGCGGCCTTATCGCTGAAGCGATTTCTTCCAGGCAACCTAGGGTAATAGGATAAATTTAAGATAGGTGGCGCAGTATAAATACTACATATACATAAAATACTTTAATAAAGTTAATAAAAACCTAATACTTAAATTAAAATATTTATGATAAACTAATATATAAATCATATAAAAATAAATATTTAATATGTATTATAATTACATTAGAAAATATAGAAAAGTAAATAAATAGAAAATAATAAAATATAATATCTACTTAGAATGTAACAGTAACAACATAGGGGTGTAAAAGTAAGAAGTAAAGTTTAAAGGGAGAGAAAGTGAGAGAAAACAAGTGTCTTAAAAGAATCCACTGTTTGAGCTTGTCTGATTTTCAAAGGAAGAGCATTCCACAGTCGGACAGCTTCCACAGAAAAAGACTGAGATAAGAAGCTGGAAGTATGGGAAGGGATTTTCAATGTAAGTACAAGAGAACTGCGAAGAAGGTGTAATTGGGAACTATAGTAATTGAAACGTTCCTTGAGATAAGTAGGAGCAAAAGGATTGAATAAAATAGTATAAAGAAGAGAAAGAATATGTGTATTCCGGCGAAGGCGAATAGGAAGCCACTTGAGCTGATGACGATATTGTGAAATATGGTCATATTTGCGCAAACCAAATATAAACCTTATACATAAATTTTGAAGTCGCTCAAGTTTGTTTAGTTGGCTTTCAGTTAGGTCAAGATAGCTGACATCTGCATAATCAAGAATAGGGAGAAGTAATGATTTAGCAAGCGCAATTCTAGTGTCAACGGGAAGGAGATTCCGTAGACGTCTGATCGAGCCAGCCACAGCAAACATCCTCCTACTGACCTCCGCAACTTGCGGTGCCCAAGATAAGGTGGAGTCAAAGAGAATTCCAAGATTTTTAACAACATTACTATAGGGAATATTAACTCCATCGAATGTAACTGGAGGCAGCTGATCAAAATCTATTTTTGAAATGTAAAATTTACTGCCTATAATAATTACTTTTGTTTTGGCTGGGTTAACAACAAGGCCATAACGTCTGCTCCAGTCAGATATATAATTTAGATCGTCATTAGTTGATAATATGGCACTAGATAGAGAATTAAAAGAAGATTGTCTGTAAATTTGGAGATCATCTGCGTAAAGGTGATAGAGAGAAGAAATGTTGTCGGTTATAGAAGAAATAAAAATTGAAAATAGAAGTGGAGATAGGACGCCACCCTGAGGTATACCAGCAGTAGTTTTACACCATGAAGATAATGAATCATCAATGCGTATACGCTGCTGACGCCCGTACAGGTAAGAACGAAACCAGTCAACGACTGATGGAGATATGTTAAGAGAGCACAGGATAGCGAGAAGAATATCAAAGTCTACAGTGTTAAAAGCATTACTGAAATCAAGTAAAGTCAATATAGTGAGCTCTTTTTTCTCCATTCCAGATCGAATATCATCAGTTATATTGACTAACGCTGTTACAGTGCTATGTCCAGGACGAAAACCAGACTGGTAAGGGTTTAAAAGGTTGTTTCTGGAGACGTAACTACTTAATTGATGATTAACCAGTCGTTCCAAGACCTTTGAAAGAAAAGGCAGTATGGATATGGGTCGATAATCCGAGAAAGAGAGAGGATTAGTTTTTTTGGGAAGGGGAATAATTTCAGCTTCTTTCCAAAGTGAAGGGAAGGAGCCTGAAATAATGGAACAGTTAAGGATATTAGTAATGATAGGTAAAAGAAAGTCTAAAAGGGGAAGTGTTATATCTTTGGATGATATAATGGTGCCAAAATAAAACGATAAATTTGGATAATTCGTTATAATTAATAAAAAAGGTGTAGCGCGTTTGAGGTCTGAGGCGTGAATGACGTAGGTACATAATTCTCTATACAATGCAATAAATATAAGCGCCTGATGCAAGTAGAAACAAAATTGTGCCTTCTCTCAACTAGAAGGCGTTTAAGGTAGCGCCTGAACATATTCCCGGCCGTTGAAAGGTTGCTTCTTTCAACTCTTCAGCTCATCTTCTGTTGGAAGTGGACAGAGGCGCACCAAGGAGCGGCGCACGCAGCCCTTCGTAGTGTAGACATCCGCGACACGTGCAGTCTGATCTGGTCCATAGATGAGGCGCAGAACTCGTCCAAGCCTCCATTGTAATGGTGAGGTATTGTCTTCTGCTAGCAGCATCATGTCCCCGACGTTTAGTTTAGCAGTATTGGTCCGCCATTTTGTTCTTTGTTGCAGCTCGAAAAATATTCCTTTTGCCATGTTTGCCAGAAGTGTTGTCATATCCTGTCAAGGCATTCATAGCGTTTGAGTTGGCTGTCATTGCACTGGCTAAGGTCCGGAGCAGGTAGTGCAGTCAACGGTCTCCCGATGATGAAGTGTCCTGGAGATGGCGAGAGGAGATTGTTAGGACAGGATGATAGAGGGCACAAGGGACGACTATTCAAAATCGCCTCCACTTGTGCAAATAACGTACCTAGAAATTTCCTCAAAGGTTAGATGGCTGTTGCCAATAACATGTTTTATGTGATGTTTATCAGACTTTACCCCGACATCCCATATGCCACCGAAATGAGGAGAGTAAGCAGGAATTCATTTATAGTTTATACTTTGTTGACTTGCAAAATCAAATAAAGGTTCCTGCCTGGGTTTGTTTTATAAAATCTCCTATTTCTTTCGTGGTGGCACGAAATTAGTTCCATTGTCGCTAAATATTTCCGTTGGGTCATATTAATCAAATTAGACACAAACATATGACCTAATCCGGCGTATTTATTGATACATTTTGAGTATTCAATTTTTAACATAAGATATCGTATACATTTCGTTTCTAAAATTTTAAATTGTTTTTTAACTAATTGATATGTATCCCCCAGAAAATTAGGGGTGTCATTTTAAATTTGATGTGATAAATAAATTTTAAATTTATTAATAATATTTTCTATTTTTGAGTTTTACATAAAATCTACCTAAATTGTCTAGAATAGATTTCAATAGTAAATTGCAACTTTCAACTACATTAGACGCAGCTGTGTTTCCTATACGTTTGACCTTGAGCGAGTCAATGAGGTTTCAATTTAATGACAATCTGGTCTTTAGGGACTCAGATATAAAAGATGATTGGCTGCCACAATCCAAATAGGCACGAACTTTAATCTTTAGCTGATTAACTGGCTTCGTAACCACAATCATGGCAGCAGCTACGAACTTTAATCTTTAGCTGATTAACTGGCTCCGTAACTTCAATCATGGCAGCAGCTACGAACTTTAATCTTTAGATGATTAACTGGCTCCGTAACTTAAATCATGGACTACCATGATTGACTACCATGTTCTAATAGCTACTGAGCTATTAAAACTTGAATTGATTTTTGTATTGAATAATTAGTAATAGTACATGTATCTCATTGATTCAACTTTAGTGACAATCTGGTCTTTAGGGACTCAGATATAAAAAATGATTGACTACCACAATCTGAAAAGGTACGAACTTTAATCTTTAGCTGATTAACTGGCTTCGTAACTTCATGGTAGCAGTAACCAATAGAACTTGAATTAATTTTGAATTGAATAATTGCAATTAGTACCTCTATTTAGTTTTGCAAGTCATCAACCCTAAATTGATAATGCCTCAACTTTACTAGCTTTAAATTCAACTCAGTTGATTGAATATTTATTAATCCTTCTTGACCAGAAATAACATTCAAATATTTTTTTTAATATAGTGATTTGTCCTTTGGCGGACACCCGTTTTGTCATTAATTCTTTGTAACATTGTTTATCTATCGTCATTTTGAAGTTAAGACTATGAATTAACGATTCAAATAAAACTACTATTATTATAGCACACTAATAAAAATACTGAATTGAATGGCTCACGCTCCTCGTTTCGGTGACACTTGCCGCACAGGAAATCGGCGTTGCACTCACAACTGCAACCAGCCGGCACCCGTGGAATGTAAGTAGTAGGTACAATCTGGAAGTTGTGTCGAAGTAATATGAATATTGGATATTGGCTTTATTTTAAACGACTTCGAAGAAGGTAGAAAAAATGAGAACAAAGAACTTGAAATGAACAAAGGAAAAATTGAAAAAAGGTCCAATTTTTGGCACAATTGTAGAAATACTATTTTAAATATGATAAAAGATGACTAAATAGGGTATAATTAGCTTAATTTTGAGTTAAATTAATGATTTGGACTGATTTTAAGAATTTTATTTTATTAATGTGGGTAGAAAAAAATCGAAAATGATGATGCAATTTCGATCTTTTTACAAGAATTTTGCTACAAATTGCAAAGAAATACGTTTATTTGCACAAATAGATTAGTATTCTGAATAGTTATAAAGGATTTATTAGGTATAAAGGAGTTTTGGATGATTTTTATGATGAAGGAAGGACACTTATCTTTGGGTGAAAGTCGATGCACGATGTGATACTTTAGCTGTATCACTGCTCGAATCCTGGATCCTTAGGCAATCCTGGCTTGCAACGCTTCGTTCACTGGAACTCTGTGGCTTTAGAACGTCCACTGGAAGGCTCCTCTGGTCCGCACGGCTTAGGCGACGTGGCTTTTCTTCATCAAAATTTTTCACCTTTATACGTTATTTTTCGCGGTTTCTTGATTTAGTTCCCCTCATGGGCCACCATGTTATATCTTTGGATGATATAATGGTGCCAAAATAAAACGATAAATTTGGATAATTCGTTATAATTAATAAAAAAGGTGTAGCGCGTTTGAGGTCTGAGGCGTGAATGACGTAGGTACATAATTCTCTATACAATGCAATAAATATAAGCGCCTGATGCAAGTAGAAACAAAATTGTGCCTTCTCTCAACTAGAAGGCGTTTAAGGTAGCGCCTGAACAGGAAGGATCATTTTGCGACTGATATTGTCACAGCCTACAGCATTAGAAGATATAGAGAGAATGTGCCTCTTAACATCACAGTCAGTAAATTGAGTAAAAGAAAAAGAAGGACACTTGGGAGCTTGTGATAAGAACAGATGGTTTAGTTAATATAGTTAATATAGTCCGCACATTAACTTTCACATAGTCCGCATGATCAGTCACCGTCCAGACATGATTTAGTAAAATGGCGGTCATTGTACTAAAACTGACGGACGGACTTTTTGAGACACGGACTTTTTGAGTCAACATGTAAAGTCACGATACACATATTCATTTCATTTCACTTCACTGGTGCACATAGATTGATCTTTATTGGATAAAATACCACCGATAATATGCAATAAAACTCAAAATGCACGAATTTATGAAATTACAAATGAACAAGCAACGTCACTCTGCAAGTTCCCGCCAAAAAGTCCCTCGGCAGCAATGTTTTTTTTTTTTGTTAATTTGTTCTTGACCATGGATACAAAGTCCTTCAGTCGCATACATTTTATTTATAATATCACTTTAATATAGTCCGCACATTCACTTTCACATAGTCCGCATGATCAGTCACCGTCCAGTCATGTTTTAGTAAAATGGTGGTCATTGTACTAAAACTTATCACGGACTTTTTGAGACAACTTGTAATAAAACTCAAAATACACGAATTTATGAAAATAAAAATGAAAATGCAATGTCACTCTACAAGTTCCTGCCAAAAAGTCCTCGGCAGCAATGAGCAGAACGAGTGCTGCCAGAAGCTATTTTTAAAAATCCGTAGAGCGACGCTCAAAAGTCCGTAGAATTCCGTCGATTGTCTCTACAATCCGTAGATCTATAGACATTTTTAACCTACCCTAGTATTAGGTACCTACTTCTTCGTTTTCATATATTATAATTTTAGGACCTATGAAATTGCCGTTTTGTATGAAAAAATTTAAACGATTTTTTTTCATGTATTTTTTATTTGTATTAATCGAAGTAATCACCCATGCAATCAATGCATCTTTGCCAACGCAGTGGCAGTTTATTGATGCCCTTCTTAAAGAAATCAGCTGGACGGGAGGCAACAAATTCTTCAAAGGCATTTTGTACTGCCTCTCGGGTATT
>OX596243.1:6192444-6592444 GCA_951394255.1 Polyploca ridens | reverse complement strand
AAAATTTTGAGAATAGATTCTTGTTTTGTGACCCCGAGGACTCTCAAATATCGATTTTGAGAGAAATCGAACCAGTATCTAAAAAGTTCAAAATGGCGGACACTTTATCAAAATTTTGAGAATAGATTGTTGTTTTGTGACCCCGAGGACTCTCAAATATCGATTTTGAGAGCAATCGGACCAGTATCTAAAAAGTTCAACATGGCGGACACATTTTCAAAATTTTGAGAAGAGTTTCTTGTTTTGTGACGCCAAGGTTTCTCAAATATCGATTTTGATAGCAATCGGACCAGTATCTAAAAAGTTCAACATGGCGGACACTTTTCCAAAATTCTGAAAAAAGATTCTTGTTTTGTGACCCCAAGGTCTCTCAAATATCGATTTTGAAAGCAATCGGTGCAGTGTCTAAAAAGTTCAACATGGCGGACACGTTTTCAAAATTTTGAGATGATTCATGTTTTGTGATCCCGAGTTCTATCAAATACCTTTTAGAATTTTATTATGTATCATCATATATTTCCGGTCGGGCTTTAATAATAATAATTAATAAGAAATGTAAAAACATTGAATAAGTTAGTACAAATACCTAAATTAAATAAAATCTCGTACCTTGATAAATCAATAAATGTATTTTCTTTCTTTATTTTACCTCAGCAGTCACGACCTACCTTTATGTCAATGACACAAGACGGTGGCGACCTTCAGCGAGCATCAAAGCGACGTGCTCTCACTTTGGACTCGAGGAGGACACTGGATGATTTTTATGCGCGCATTCGAATTTATACAAATTCAAAATATGACAACCGCTCCATAGTAATTACTATGGAAAATGGCGCACGGTTTTCATGCAAAAGCAAAGAATATTTTAATATTTTATGGATTGATATTGTAAAAAACTGAAAAGGTAGCGTTGGGGTTCAACCCTTTTGTGTTTTTATTTAACCACTAACCGTCTTATTAATAAATAAGGAGTAAGTCAAGAATAGTTAAACCTAGGATTAAAATATATCCGTCACTTTCTAATGTCATATAAACAAAAAGGGATGAGGCTATCTTAATACCTGGTTATTCCAAGACTAACTTACACCTTATTTATTAATAAGGGGGTAAGATTTTAGTCAATTCATTCGAAATACTATAAATGTTGCAAACAGCAAAGGTATATTTTGTGGTTTTGAGAGATTTTATCGAGTTTTTTTGTTGGAAATGAAGGATTATTTCACAAATATAACGTGATAACATTGTAGGTATACCTTTTAAGATTGTAAAATGCTTTTTAAATGTTTTTTAAACGTACGATATCGAAGATTTTTCTTACAAACCGTAACAGTCGTTTTGGCAGTTTTCAAGGACTACACTCTTAAAGAAATCAGCTGGACGGGAGGCAACAAATTCTTCAAAGGCATTTTGTACTGCCTCTCGGGTATTGAATTTTTTTTTTCCCGCCAAGAAGTTATCCAAATTCTGGAAAAAGTAGTAGTCTGTAGGCGCAAGGTCTGGTGAGTAGGGCGGATGACGGAGAACTTCCAACCCCAGTTCTTGCAACTTGGAGACCGTCTGCTGTGCAGTATGAGGTCGCGCGTTATCGTGCAGGAGCAGCGGAGACGAGCGATTGACCAATGCTGGTTGGAGATGTGCCAGCTTCTCCATCATTGTGTTCAGTTCTTCACAGTACACATCTGCAGTAATGCTCACCCCGGTTGGTAAGAAGCTGTGATGAATCACACCGGCGCTAGACCACCAAACAGTGACCATTACTTTTCTAGGGGTAAGTTTTCGTTTAGGGCATTGTTTAGGTGCTGAATAGGGCATGAATCTCGGAATCTCGTAATATCGGAATCTCGGACCTTTTTTCCGATATTACAATATCGGAATTGAGTGATCCAATATCGTAATATCGGAATCAGATATTTTTATCTATTTGAGTTTTTAAAGCTTTTAAATATGTTCTATCCTTTAATAATGTTTGTTAGAAAGAGATGTGATGTGCCTAAATTAATTTAGTGCGATTTATAACAGAATCGGCACCATTATCTTTATCTATACCAATATAATATTAATTATACTAAATATATTAATATCTATGCTAATTGTTTAAACGGTGAAACCGAAACAGCTAA
Organism: Polyploca ridens; assembly: GCA_951394255.1. Taxonomy (NCBI): domain Eukaryota; kingdom Metazoa; phylum Arthropoda; class Insecta; order Lepidoptera; family Drepanidae; genus Polyploca; species Polyploca ridens. Next base: position 6,590,324 of record OX596243.1, on the reverse strand, counting down.
ATTGAATATAATAAATCAGAAGAGTTTTTTGTTTCTTTGTTTAAATGCATTTAACTTTGGAACTACCAGTCGGATTCGATTTTTTTTTCACTAATAGAAAGCTACATAATCCCTTAGTATAATAGGCTACTTTGAATCTCGGGTGAAACCGCGGGGGAAAGCTAGTTTCCAATAAATTGTTGTTCATAACTGTTGATTTTTCTTGCACATTTTAAGTATTATTAATTTTGAATCTGAGGTAGTTTAAATAGTAATTCATTTAGGATAATAATACGACCTCTGTGATTTAGTAAATGCACCTAATAAAACAACTAAAGTTGTCGAGAAATAAGAGGCCCGTTTTGACTAGAGGGTGTCTCTTTTTATCGCGCTGTTTGACACATTGATGTACATGTGTACAAATAAAAAGTAGTATATGTATTATATCAGTTATCTGGTTTCTATAGTACAAGCTCTGCTTAGTTTGGGATCAGATGACCGTGTGTGAGGAATGTCCCAGGATATTTATTTATTTATTTTTATAGTAACCGTCTTCGCATGCGGATTAAACATTTGACACAGTTTGTTCCGGCCTCCTTACTTACGTAGTAAATATTTAGTAATCTGTGTCCTAACCTACGGAACGGCTGGACCGATTTTAAGGAGATTATCACAGGTAGATAGCGTATGTTATAAGAAGGAACTTAGGCTAATTTTATTTTAGAAAAATAATAATGGGGTTCCGCGCAAAAAATTCAAACTGTAGGTACGCGCAGGTGAAACTGCGGGGGTTCCAAAATAATGCACACTATAAATGAATAATGTGTAGATAGCAGACTCTCACTATACTGACGATCTTCAAAACAATAAGCTTTGATTTTATCTCTAAACTAACACTCCGCCCCGCCGTTTTACCTGCGTCCTCTTCTTTACCCACTGGATGGAGGGATGGAATTTCTAAAATCCTTTCTTAGGCTACAAAAGGAACTAATGTATTCCAATTTTTGAGTTAATACAGACGTAGTAAAATCCTCCCCTTAAAACATTATGACCCCTTTTTGCCCTACTAGGGGTCGATTTTCGCGAAACCCAAAAACACGTGTTTTTTATGTTTATACGATGTATTAAAACCGTGTTTTAAGTTAATCGGACCGCGCGGTAGGTTTATTCCATACAAACTTTAACACCTCCTAAACCCCCTTTTAGGGGTAGTTTTAAAAATCTAATAATGAGAAGCTGTATTATTTGATTAAATAAGTAATAGTGCTAAGTTTCAATTTTATAAACCCAAGGAATAAGATTTTTCAAGAGAAAAAGAGCGCGACGGACTGAGCGAGCGTTGAAACATGACGTCACACGCATCAAGTACCGGGCGGTCGAATCTGGCGTCGCGCGCTCATTTAAAAATTCTATATCTCGGAAAGTAATTGTCGTATTGAAATAATTCTTTTACATATATTTTTTATTTTCTACAGTAAATGCGATGAGCTAAAATTCAAAATTAGTGAACATTCTTCATTCAATGGTCCAATCATATATATATCTGGGAGCTTTGGTATCGAACAATGGTGGATGCGTGGATGAAATCAAGAGGCGTGTGGCTATATCTAGGTCATCTATGGATAAACGAGAATTAGGAGAAGATGGAGGAACATACATAACCAAAGCCACTAAGATCAGACTCGTCAGAGCACTTGTGTTCCCCATATTTCTGTACGCCGCGGAGACGTGAACTCTAAGGGAAAGCGAGAAGAAGAAAATAGATGCTCTCGAAATGTGGTGCTGGAGAAGAATGCTTGGTATATCTTGGACAGAATTCCGTACAAATAAGTCCATACTTCAGGAACTCGGTATTAAACAGCGTCTATCCTCCGTAGTGCAGTCTCACATCCTTACTTTCTTTGGACACGTGTCGCGGCGCGGAGATGTTTCCATAGAGCGATTGGTTGGGCAGGGTAAAGTAGAGGGCACCAGAGCACGTGGGAGATCACCCATGCGATGGACCGACCAAGTTAAGGCCGCAATAGGTGGTCTCATCAACGACTGCACCAGAAGGGTAGCAGTTAGGGACGAATGGCGGCGTGTTGTGAAGCGCGCCACAAATCACACGTCCTGACGTCCACGACCACTCTGTCCAGCGTGACACGCATGAGAAGAAGAATCTCCAATTCGGACTTGCAATCAACATAGACAAGATGAAAATGTAAATAATAGACCAGGCCTAACTTAATAGAATGGACGTACTACGAAAAAGCTACATCTACCTCGGCTTTACCATTTCCAACATAGGAGACTGTGCAGATGAGATCAGAAGACAATGTGCAAACTCAAGATCAGCAGTAGGAAGGTTCGGAAAGACAGAAGGATAACTAGGAAAACAAAGATTCGACTTGTGAGGCGCCTGGTCCTTCCGATCTTTCTCTAAGGAGCTGAAACTTGGTCCTTAAGCCTACAAGATTACCGGATCAAAATTGACGCACTGGAGATGTGGTGCCGAAGACGCTTCCTCAAAATTCCGTTGACGGCCTTTCGCACCAATAACTCAATCCTAAAGGAGCTTAGAATAACAGATAGGCTTTCATCAACTGTGCAGCTTCGAATTCTCAAGTTCTTTGGTTACATCTGCAGAAACGAACACTCGATGAAGAGACTTGTTGTCCAGGGTGGGAGGGTATACTCGCAACGCTACGAACCGAAAATTGAAAAGCATTGCGAAAGCTGTAACCCTAGTCAAGAAGAACATTGGCTTTGAAGACCCACCATGAACTGAACACACCAATAACAGGTGGTGCGTTGGTTTGTAGTGTTAGCTCCGTAAACGTCGTTGATGTTGCGTGCCGCTTGTGCCGCGTTGCTGCCACGACGGTACCTCATATTCCATAATAACTAGAATTTTTAACGTATCCATGATGACGAAAAAAATTGAAATGCGATGAAAATGTAACACTAATCAATAAACAAATGACTACTTTTGGAAAAATAATTCCATGTTTTTAAAATAAAATTAATTTGAAATTAGAATTCTTAGCTAAACAAAAATTATTTTGATTTGAAATGGCCAGTACTGCAGAACGGCAATTTCATAGGTAAAGACCTATTATATGGATTTCGTGAAGGAGTATCTACTGAAGATTCTGTTGTTGATATCATTACTAAAATTGTTAATCATATCTATACTATTAATTAATACCTATTTATTTAATAATCTATACTACTATAATAAAGCGGAAGAGTTTTTTGTTTGTTTGTTTAAACGGGCTAATCTCTGGAACTACCAGTCGCATTCGAAAAATTCTTTCACTAATAGGAAGCTACATTATCCCCGAGTATTATAGGCTACTTTATATCCCGGGAACGCGAGTGAAACCGCGCGGAACAGCTAGTAATATTATAAAGCCGAAGAGTTTGTTTGTTTGAACGCGTTAATCTCAGGAACTACTGGTTCGATTTGAAAAATTCTTTCAGAGTTGGATAGCCCATTTATCGAGGAAGGCTATAGGCTACTTTTTATCCCGGGAAAACACAAGATCCTCGGAAATGCGGGTGAAACCGCAGGGCGGAAGCTATTTTATAATAAATCTAAAGTTTTTGGTGTTGGATCTGTCAAAAGCATTTGACACTGTCTCTGTTCCCATGCTTATTTTGAATCATTAGGAATTAGAGGAATAGTACTAAAATCTTTATTGACTGCCTAACTAACCGTCAGATCTGAAAATAGATAACTTCACGAGTTCAGAAAGAAAATTGAGTTATGGAGTGCCGCAAGGAAGTGTGCTAGGCCCAACCCTGTTTCTTATATACATAAATGAGCTCTGCCAACTCAAAAATCCTCATTGCGATATTTACACATATGCAGATGACACTGCATTAGTTATTCATAGTTCTACATGGGATGAGGCTAAGCAGACTGCCGAGGGTGCTCTTGGTGTGGTTATGGAGTGGCTTTCTTCCAATCTGCTTACTCTGAATATTGAAAAAACCAAGTATATTACCTTCTCTCCTAGATTTTCTTCCCAACCCTATCTTGTTCTTTGTATTATAGTCCACTATTGTCGTTACCCTAACAACATCCTTACCAACTGCAAATGCCAGCCACTGTTGAAAACTGATACCATAAAATCTGGGTACATTTAGATGATACATTGACCTGAAAATCCCAAATCCTGGTCCCTGGTCTCACGCACCCGTAAGCTCATTTATGTCTTTAGGAAGCTAGGGTCTGTGGCTGATGCAGACTCTTAAAATGGTATATTTTTCTTTGGCGCAGTCGATCTTATCTTATTGTATCTGTGCTTCGGGAGGAGCCTGTAAAACAACTATGTTGCGAATTGAGAGAGCGCAAAGAGCTGTCCTAAAAGTAATGTGTAAAATACCATTCAGGTTCCCCACTAGCTTATTATTCAAATTCAAATTCAAAAAGTATTTATTAAATTTAGGCCCTGATAAGCCACTTATGAACGTTAACAAAATGACTCTACACCGGTTCCAAATACAACTTGAACTGAGAAGACTCCGGCAAGAAACATTATACAAGGTCTGCAATGTTTTAATGGTGAGACAGCTGTTTGTGTTCCAAGTCATATTACGTAAGCATCACTGCCTCTCCTATGATTCTACTTTCAACAGAAGCAACAGAAAGGACCGAGTGTGCTACATTCCACCCCGTCGAACAGCTCTAGCTAGCCAACACTATCCCAACATAGGTCCGTGGTTGTACAATTGCATTAATAGAGTCATTCCGATTTTCCCCTATCCATTATACAAAGTAAAAGCAACAGTTAAAGATTGGCTTCAAGATTTAACCTACGAAAAGACAGAAAATCTTTTAAAATATAGTAAGTATTTTATTGATTTTTATTTTACCTTTTATATGTATACAATATTATCTATTTTTAATATTATCTAATTGATTTTTATTTTACATTTTATCTTTATACAATATTAATTATTTATTTTTAATATTATCTTATTTATTTAACTTTTCTTTTTCTCGACATTTGTCGGTATTTTTTTTAAGTACCCCGTCCTGTGACCCACAGGAAAAAAGGTACCTAATTCCCCTTTCTAGTTAGTATATTATAATATATTTTAAAATATAGGTACATATTATATGTGTATTTAAGATATTTGTTGGATTATTTGGGTTCCTATCATTAAATATACGTTCAAGCCTTTTTATGTAACCTGGCCCATTGGCTCTGGCTTTGTAATAGCAGAGCATTAGTTCTTGTAACTCTTCCTGTGACCACTTTCTTCTTGCATCATTATTCGTAGATCCTGTGGTCGATATCAATGAACCGGCAGAGCTAGCGGGAGACACATCCCTGCTCCGCAAAGTAACATTGGTGGGTTCATCGGCTGTAGCATCTGAGGACCCCCTACTTCCATCCCCTACTCTCGACCAGCCGGTGCGTCGAGAGTCGCTGGCTAGCATTCTGTCACGTCCACCACCAGCCACAGACGTGCCCCGGCGATCGCCCCCGGGCATCGGCCCTATACGATTATCATTATTATTTCTCTCCATTTTACTGGGTTACCTTTACCCAGTTAGCCGTATATGTTTTGAGTGTATACGTTGCCCGCCCCCCACGAGGTCTGGTGTTCGACTCGGGCGTTGGGTAGGATTTTGGGGGGCTAATTTATTTAACTATTATTATATTTATTATTATCTATTTAACTATTATTATTACTATTATTATTTACTTATTTAGATATAACCATTAAAATTAAAATTAATTTCCTTAAATCTAAGAATTAAATTCAACTTAACATGTTCTGAAGCATTTATACCTAATATGTATACCTATGCATTTATACCTAATATAATACCTATTGGATATTAATCGGCGGCCGTTACGGCAAGTCATGTATTTGTTGTGCTCTCGATAACATCCTAATTTACCCAGTATAAAGTCACTGTTGTGGTTAAAAAAGTGAATGGACTTACTGCTCTTGTATTGGTGCCCGAAAGTGAATATAAATATACACTGAAACAGTTAATTTAATATTGATTAAGAACAAATTTACATCGTTAAGAAGTGAGTGATAAACGCCTACCTTACGTTAACTTGTAATTAACTGACCTAGGGCAACCCGTGGCTCACAGGCGACAACGGCGGCACTAAGTTGGACTTTTTATTCTGTGAAGGCGGCACTAATCTGGAGTCCTGCATTGGTATTACTACGTAGTATTTATATACTCTGAGGTATTACTGAGAATCGCAGGTGAGCGGTTTTTATTCGGTTGCAATTCAGTACGTATTGCTGCGCTTGAGATGCCGTCAAAAATATGGGGATGTTGCTCGAAAGGGCGTGAGGATGATTGCAAATTGATATGTGATAAAATTTATCACTATGCCTCTTTGTCCATTGCAGTAGGAACAATCGACTCTAAAAAGGTTGCAACTTGGGAGTGCTCAGCGTGCCTGGACCTCATTACTAAAACAAGTTAAAAAGACAGAATTCCAGTACGTAATGTGTCGCTAGCCAGAGGAAGTAAAAGACAGGCAATAAACTCGCCACCCCAACCGTTTTCCGAAGCTAATTCTGAAGAACTTGTTCAGAAAATAGTCGAGAGGAAAATGTCGCAAGAGCTTTCGGAAATTATGTTGCAAATGAACAATAGTATGGCAGAAATTCTAAACAAACAGTTGAAACCAATTAAAGAAGAAATGTCTGAAATTAAGGATTCTTTAAATTTTTTAAACAGTAAATATGAACAATTTATTAAAGAGCATGAAGAATCGAAGAAAATTATAATGGATTTGCAGAAGGAGAACCAAAATTTCAATTGTACTATATCCGACTTAACTTTGCGTGTCAATCAACTTGAACAAAATGCACGATCAAGTAATTTGGAATTACAGTGCGTGCCTGAGGTTAAAAATGAAAATCTTGTGAAGATAGTCGAAACACTGGGAAAAGTGGTCGGTAGTGAGATTACTGAAAAAGATATTTTCAGGTGCACACGTATTGCCAAATTAGATCGCAACAATGCGCGTCCACGTTCAATAGTCGTTCAACTGGCTTCACCCAGAATCCGAGACCAACTTCTTGCATCTACCATTAAATATAATCAGGCGCACCCGGACAACAAGTTGAGTGCCGTACAACAAGGCTTCACTAACAACAAAGGTCCTGTTTTCATTGCGGAACATCTGTCTCCGACAAATAAATCCCTTCACGCCGCAGCCAGGCTCAAAGCAAAGCAGAAGGGTTTTAAACATGTCTGGGTGAGAAATGGTAGAATTTTCATGAGAAAAACAGACGAGTCAGAATACATCTGGATAAAGAATGAATGAAGGAAAGAATGAAGGAATCCTTAGATAGATTGGCTTAATTAGTTATAGGTTGAATTTTTAGATTTTTGTATTTAAATGTAATACTTTTAAAATTCACTCCTCTTAGGATTTATTACCAAAATACGCGTGGCTTGCGCACTAAAACTATAGACTTTTTTCGTGAATTATGTTGTGCACAGTTCGATGTCATAATTCTTACTGAGACATGGTTAAATAGTAATATTTTGAATGGTGAGCTATTTGACAACCGATATACAGTATACAGAAGAGACAGAATAATTTCAGGATTCAATAAAAAAAAAAGATGGAGGTGGGGTGTTAATTGCTGTTGACAAAAAAATCAATTCTAAGCGTTTGTACAGTTGGGAAAGCAAGTGTGAAGATCTCTGGGTTACTATTGATGCACAAATTACCAAGGGTTCTCGTCAAATGGCTCTCTGTGCAGTTTATCTACCACCTCCAGTACATCGTATTATGTTGGAACATTTTTTGGACCACTGCAATGTAGTTTTTGAATTGGCAGATATTCCCACATGTATTATTGGAGATTTTAATCTGGGCAACATGGATTGGAACTTGACTGATGACTCCTCGAATGTTAACTCGTTGCCAGTTATATGTCAATCACTCATTGATTTTTTAAATGTAAATAAACTAAGCCAACATAATCGAATATTTAATAGTTCTGGGCGTATGCTTGATCTTGTTTTGACAAATCTTTCTTCCTGCTTGGTCAGCGAGTCCCAAACCGTTTTAAGTATCATTGATAAGCTTCATCCTCCTCTTGATATTTCCATCCCGTTTGTCAATGCATCGAGTCTTCCTTATAATTCTAACTCCCTAAGATATAACTTCCATAGAGCAAATTATGATGACATAAATAATAAGTTAGCTATGGTTGATTGGTGTGTATTGTTTAGCGAGCTGGGCGAAGTAGACGATATGATTACGGTTTTTTACGATACTATCTGGACTATCATAAGGGAATTTGTACCAAAACACAGAATAAAGTGCAGTAAATATCCACTTTGGTTTAATCGGGATCTGGTGAAAATGCTAAAAGAGAAGTATAAACTCAGACGTCGATTTAAAAAATACCATAATCCTATGGATGAACTTGCCTTAAAACTAGTCTGTAAGCGTAGTGCAATCTTGGCCAAGTCTTGTTACAATAACTATATTGGCAATTTAGAAGATAAAATGACTGCAAATTCAAAGCTATTCTGGTCATTTATTAAATCAAAACGTGGTGGGTCTAGTTTATATCCAGCATCGATGACAGATGGATTAACTACATCTGACAGTAATTCAAATATTTGTGAGATGTTCGCAACATATTTTTCTGCAGTGTACTTGGATAATAGTAATGATGAGCCATATCACGATTCTAACTTCCTACAAAGTATGAGTCAATACAGTCAATCACTGATCTCCCCGAAACTCAATCGTGATACAGTTTTAGCTAAGCTCCAGAATATTGATCGCTTTAAAGGAGCAGGACCCGATGGAATTCCACCAATATTTATTGCTTCTTGTGCTAAATACCTTGTTACGCCACTGTTATTGATCTTTAATAGATCACTGTCAACAGGAGTATTTCCATCTAATTGGAAGACAGCGAAAGTAGTCCCTATTCATAAATCAGATAATGTAAATATTGTTTCTAATTATAGACCTATATCAGTTCATTCAACGATCGCTAAAGTGTTTGAGTCCTTAGTATATCCTTTCTTACAACAGCATCTTAAGTTATACCTTAGTGATAGTCAACATGGGTTTGTTAGATCCAGATCTACGTCAACTAATCTGGTGGATTTCTCTGAGACTCTCATTGAGGCCATCGACTCTGGTAAGCAATATGACGTCATATATACTGACTTGAGTAAAGCATTTGACCGAGTTTCACATAAAGTACTCTTACATAAGCTAACATCATACGGCATCACCGGCTCACTGTTGACCTGGTTCATGTCATATCTTAAGGGTCGCTCTTTTTATGTAGTAGTCAATGGCTTCCAATCTAATGTTCATAGAATCACATCAGGCGTGCCCCAAGGCTCACATTTGGGTCCTATTTTATTCAATCTTTTTATAAATGATATCCCAACTTGTTTTCTGTATTCAGATAATTTTATGTATGCTGATTTAAAGTTTGGCAGAGTGGTGGATTCGGTGAGTGACGTATTGCATGTTCAAAGTGACCTTAATAGGTTGATACAGTGATGTGACAACAACCAAATGCACCTAAACTCGAAAAAATGCTTCCATGTCAAATTCTCCCGAAAAACACATCTGTTAAGTCATGACTATTATATTGGCAATGAAAAGATAGAAGAAGTGGATCGCATAAGTGACTTGGGAGTGATATTCGATAGGAAAGTCACGTTTGTACCTCATATTGAGAATGTTATTAACAGGGCTTCTAGAATGTTGGGATTTGTAATCAGAAATGTGAAGATCCTTCGAAAGAGCAGACCCAAGATCGTAATATATAATAGCCTAGTACGGAATATTGCCGAGTATTGCAGCGTAGTTTGGAGGCCGCATTATGCAGTGCACTCTCTTCGTTTGGAGAGAATACAAAAAAGGTTTTTATGGCATTTGACATTTAATCATAGTCGGGGTAGTAGGAAAGATCCCTATGATATAAAACTCGATCGTTTTGGTTTAATGTCTTTGGCAAATCGCAGAAGCCTTATTGATTCCATCTTCACTTTCAAACTTATTCGAAATGAACTTGATTGTCCCAACTTATTATCGAAGGTTAACTTCCGAGCTCCTGCTAGATATCCCCGTAACAAGATAACACAATTTTGTCCGCCTCTCCGTAGAACCGTCCTAGGTTTTAACTCTCCGGTAGCCAGATTCTGTAGAGAACTCAATGGTTACAGTGATTTGGTGGACATTCATCTGGATTAATTAGTTAGGTTCAAATCCACAATGCATAAATACCTGTCTCATAAATAGTTTAAATGTGTTCTTAATTATTATAATATATATATTTTTTTTCCTCTTTTGCTATACATATTTCTTTCGCGTACTGTGCTTATATCAATTTGTTAATAACTAAGTAAAATTTGTCGTGTTACATGTTGTGTTTACCTATAATTGTTTGTTACACTTAGTCCTTATACTTGCAATTGTAATAATTATATGTTTAGTGTAAGCAAATGTTGGTGAACCTTTAAATAAATCTAATAATATATATAAAATGCTTTTGTGGGTACGTAAATACGCAGTTTTCTCAATCACCACCAACCCCAATCAACTTCCCGTTGGGGTGGTAAATACCCCTTGGTCTCCAGGTGGTAGTAAGGGAGTTTGGTCGCGGTGGGTGGAAGGGGTTGGTTGTGGGTGGCGAAAATGTTAAAACACATATTGCTGTCCTTTTCTAACGCATGAGGACTTCTGAAAAGATCTCAAAATTTCTGGAATGGAAAGTTCCAAAATGTGTAAAACGGTTATAATCGATCTGGAATGTACTAGAAAGTTCAACAAATATCTGGAATGATCTAGAAAATTCTAGAGTGAATGCAAACTATTATAATCGATATAGCATGTTTTTTAGAAAGTTCTACAAATTACTGGCTTCATCTAGAAAGTTCCAAAATGTCCAAAACTAATAACAGTTTTATCGACTAGAGTTAGAATGTTCGAGAACGTTCTAGAAATTTCCCGAATGATCTGGAATGTTCCATAATGAGTGCAATTTATTATGATCGATGTAGAATGTTCGAGAAAGTTCTAAAATGAGTGCAATTTAAAATGTTAGAGAAAGTTCTATTTTTTTTTGGATTGATCTGGAAAGTTCCAAAATGTGTACGAGTGTTATTATTGATCTAACTAAAAGAACCAAATCGAAATCGAAAATGGAAATCTATAATATCTGTTAAAAATGTATCCTTATATATTTTTTATACCACTAAATATGCGATGTATTGTAACCCGAGCAACGCCGGGATTCGCTGCTAGTACCTAAATAAAAAATAAATAATATGTCATTCTTTGTGGAAGGCGCCAGCATCTGTGATAAGTACAGTTTTCTAACTAGTACAGATGCGTACAGATGACGTGTATGCAATTATGTCAATATAAATATAGCCATTTATGTTATTGTAAGGTAACCCTATCATGCAATAAAGATTTTTTACTTACTTACTTTAAAAATAATAATGTGGTGTGATGCCAAAACGGACTCCAACTCAGCATATGCTGTAGCAAGCAAAGAGAACTTTAGTTGACTCTAAGAAAATGGGATATAAACTTTGCTTATGATATCTTCTCTATACGTACCTAGTAATAATAGCTCAATGTTGCTCGCAGTGTTACAAGCTCTGGAAAGACTTGAAATAGCCACTTAACCCAAATAATAATAATAGGCAACTCCTGCGGCAGACTTTACTTAGTATGTGCGCAGACTTATTTGGTGCGCACTATATGATTGACGTCACATGGTCAGCGGTACCCTGCCAGCCGACCCGGGACGAGAGACGCGGCGCGGGCGACGCGGCAGGAGCACGCAGCGCGTGGCGAGACTAATGCGTAGTAAGTAGGTAGGTATGTACCATGTATAAAACACCCACTGCGTAGTAAAAATTGATCACTTAGGTATTAGGTAAATGTGGAATTAAAATCAGTTATGCGTAGTTAACGTTAAATAAATACATATCATTTGTATATTATTAATGCAGGCATTATCTATACATATAAAATGCTTTGTCCTGAATGACTGACTGACAATCAACGCACAGCCTAGACCGCTGATCGTAGAGACTTGGAGCCCTGGAACGTGGAGGGTGTGTTCTTTGTATGACGTAGGCATCCGATAAGAAAGGATTTTCCGAAATTCTACCCCTAAGGGGGTGAAACACGGGGTCAAAGTTTGTATGGGACAACGTGATTCCTTGCTCCGATCTACTTCAAATTTTGCATAAACATTCCTTAACAGAATTGATGGAAGACCTGTTTCGTATTTTAGTGAAACTCATCGCCTAACGGGGTCAAAAAGGGATAGAAAGTTATTTTGGGAGTGATTTGCATCGAAGTTGATATCAATACTCCTTAGTGCTTTTGATTTAAATATTCTTTTATATTGGACATTCCTATTTTAAAGTGTATTGCATTGCACCGTAGACGGAGAATTACAGGTACACAGGTCAAGATACGTTAGGTCAAAACGTATATGTGTGAGCAGGACTAAGCGTAATTTTATCCCTATCTCGCGTATAGGTTATTATTTTTTGACCTCAGTGTCGTTGAGGTCAAAAAAGTTTGTGTATATATGATATTTGTTGATGAGAGCAGTGAAACTCTAATTGTATGAAATTTGTGACTTTTTACAAAATCGGGAAGTCCCGATTTTTTTCCCAAAATTGAATGTCCTGCGCGAGATAGGTTCAGTCCCGCTTTTCATCATCGTAATCGTTGGACATAGAAGTGGGAAATTATAAAGACACCACTGCACAGAAATTTCCCGCCACCAGCTTTCCCGTGACGCGTCTGAAACACCACAGTGGTGTTTAAGGAGAACCGTGCCAATGTGCGCTAAATGTCTATAGGTCATATATATATAATATGTATATATACTTCCCGTTGACCTAGAATCATACAATTTGACAAGAAGCAATTCCATGTAGCACAAGTAAAGTAAGATATCCGAAAAGCGTTTTTTAGTTACATTGCAAAAAGAAGAAAAAATTGCCATTTTATTATAACATTTTTTTAAATTTTATGGGCTTGCATTTGGCCACTGACCCACCCATAAGGGACGAAGACGAAGCCTAAGGTGGAACACGCTTACCCAGAAGGAACCTATTCACTCTGGCCTTGAAAGTCCCTAGGTTGTATGAGTCAGGAAACACAGACGCCGGAAGCAAGTTCCACTCCCTTGCTGTCCGCATTATAAATGAGGATGCAAAACGCCGTGTCCGTATTTTCGGTATGTCAACAACGTACGGGTGAAACTTTTCCCGTCGTCTTTTAGAAAATAACATAATCGAAAAAAAGGGGAAAAATCTCCGAGAATCGATTCCCGCGATTATTGAACTATTAACATAGGTACCTACAAGTTTCTACGGAATCCTCGATGTGTGAGTCCGACTCGCACTTGGCCGATCTTTTTTATGTATGTCCCGCTTTCGGCGATAGAATCCCGCTACGACCGAAAAAAAAAAACTGGCAACGCTGCTTTGTATATATTCTCAAAGATATTGTTTAGTGTGTAGTGAATAGTTGTATAATTGGCTGTAAATGCCTTAGTGAACGAAATTAACCAAACATAACCTTTCATCGGACAGTACTTTTTTTTTATGATACAGTAAGTAAATCAAAGGATTATACTATACTCAAGTGTATTTTCTGTCAATATTTATGCAAATTTTATAGATAAATTCGTCTAAATACGATAAAAATCCAAATATATATATAATTATGTCGAACTATCGCTATATTCTTCGCTATTCGCTGACAGCCTATCTACCTACAATTCTCTATCTACGCATTGCACCAACCTTTTATGTGAGTTCAACTTTTTTTGAATAGAATCGGGTTTAGTTTTTAAACATTTTTTCTGTTCCGGTTCATAGTTGATGTTATAAGGAGTAAGGCGCCGATCCCTCAGAGAGAGTTTTAAGAGTTCCGAGTTCTGCATTCCGTGTTGACTATTGTGCACACAGCAAGCAGTCTAGAGTTCTAGAGTTCTGCAATATTCGCTACTGGTCGCACATCATACACTTTTTTTACTTTCAAAGGCCCCACATAGCTACGTCAGTACTATTAATTATTCTGTGACATAGCTTACAGTCAACGCGGAATGCAGAACTCGGAACGCAGAACTCTAAAACTATTCTGTGTGGGATCGGAGCCTAACTTAGCTACTTTTATTTTTGATAAATAATTAGTGTTCCGTACAAAAGAATTCAAACCGTACGCGGGTGAAACCGCGGGGTTCTGCTAGTCTATTCTAAAGCGAAATGCCTACCGAGACTGGATAAAGACGTATGCTCAAAATGATCTTGAACTCTCTTGGTCCAGCATGAAGCAAATTGCCAAAGTGAAGTTCCAGCACGTCAGCTGAATTGACGATCGACTTGCAGGCTTCCCTTCTGGAGGTCTAGCATTTCGGTCGCTTATCACATGCCAAAGAATCATGGCGAGCTCCATACATTGATTTGTACAAAAAAAACATTTAGAGGGTTTTGAATCACTTCCAATGTTGAGATTATATTACCAGCAACATGTTAATATACATGAAATATTTTATAAACCCCGCAAAACATAACAACAACATAACGGTTTTGGTCGCGAATAGTTGCAATTCGCCGGCATGCCATAGAAATTCGCATTTTTATCCCGGGGTTCTAAAAATATTTTAAATGGCTCAAGTTGTTCCTTAGGCACCAAGAATCAAATATAACGTCATTCCAACGTCTCTAAAAATCTTTATTTTTTTGTACAAATCTCGCCATGATCCTTTGTCGAGTGCTGTCAGTCGTAGTCGCTCCCACCGGCACAGTTGCGCACACCGGATGACTCATTGGCTTTTTTTTTTTACTGTTTATAGGCCTGTGTTTGACTGCAATCTCACCATGGTAAGTGATGATGCGGCCGAAGGTGGTAAGCACACAAAGCCTAGAAGGAACTGGCTCTCAAGTGCAGCTATCGGAACACATCGAAAGGTGCTTGGCGACAGATTTTCAACTTGGTGGTAGCCAGCCAGGCGGGTACTACAAAGTACCCTATACCACCGTGCTATGGTTTCCTCACGATGTTTTCCTTCACCGAAAGCTCAAGCTCATTGTAAGATTCGAACCTGGGACCTTCATCTATCTATCATCGCCTTACACTTAAAAAGAGAAAGATTTCTTTGTAGCTAATGGCGACGGTGAAGCTTTTCACGGTATGAGCTTATAGAAAGAAAAGACGAGGCATTAGCAGTTAGCCTATAGATATCACAAATTCCTTCAAACGGGTCTGGCCTGGCATAGCTAGACGATCTCCCACCAGGTGGACCGACGACCTGGGGGGCTAATTTCACAGAACAGATAACCTTATTTATCTATTCCGTGGCTAATTTCATCACATTTGCAGCTACTTACAGCGAATTGAATTGGTATGGTTACGAACCAAAAAGGTAAAAAGGAACCCTTATGGTGCCACTCTGTCCGTCTTTCCGTCTGTCTGTCGGTCTGTCCTTCTATCACAGCGCTATATTTCAGCAACCACTAATGCTGTTGATTTAAAATTTGGAAAAGTTTTTAATATTGCAGATTCAAACATATTGCAAATATTTTAATTATAATCCGAATTTTTCCAGAAATAATCCAAATTTTTTAATTAGAATCCTTAGCGTTAGCGTTAGTGAAAAATCTTTGCACTCGAGTGCAACACGTAATTTTTCATCCCACCTCAGCGAGGAAATGATTAATGCAAAACAAAACATTTACAATCACAAGATACTTTTATTTCAGTTTAGGTATTAACTACTACATTATGTTTTTTATTTATTTATTGATAGGTAAGTATTACTGAATAATCATTAAATTATAAAAACTAATACTTAGGTATAATCTCAGAGTATATAAATAGTATAATTAAGAAAAAATTGTAAGTAATTTAGGATAGGTGTCGTTATGAAGGATGTCTTTTTTGTTGCTTTTAAAATTGAATACGTAATCCATAGAGTGCGTGATTTCTTGGTCTCGGATAAAATTCAATAAAATATGCCAGCAAAACGTTTTCTGAGAAAGTTTTGGCTCCTTTAGCTTCTCGCGTGATTGTTGAGGAAGAAAGCTCATTTGCGCATTATTAACAGTTTCAATGAATACTGTTGGCGTCAAATAAACTTCCTCGTCGCTAGATTCACTCATTTTAGGTTTTTCACTAGTTTTCAAGTTTCGTGTTTTTAACCTAAGGTATATGACGTGACGTGAAAAGAAAATGGCGCGCGCAAAGCAAATAAAAAGTACCTACATCAAGATCTGTGATCAAGATGGTTCAGTCTGAGTTTTTAACAAATCAAAAAAGGTTGTATGATAAATTCGGCACCATCGAGGTAGAAGTAAATAGGTTTAATGATGTTTTGAATTCACAAACTTAGAGCGCACACAATATTCCAAAATCAATTTACTTTATCCTCTATTTTTGCTCTTCGATATCTGAGATATCGAATTATGTTGCATAGTTTTTGATTAATGATAAAGCAGAAAAAATACCATTCCCGCTTATCTCCGTAGTTCGCATGCGAATTTTTTTTAATAATCACAGTTGATAAACGTTGTTGATGTAAATATAACAGGAAAAATATAACGATGTTTTTAACTTCAATGTTAGAAACATTAACTAACAACAAATCATCAAATTACAAAACGTTTTTTACATCGGTTATGGCCACAGATCTGTGGTTATGGCCCAAACCAACTAATATACGTTCAAGGAAGGACGGAACCCTCGGTGATCGAGTCAGACTCAGACTCTTTTTATCCTACTAGTAGTTTTAGCAATTTTTAATTCACTTTAGATCTAAAACATATACTTACTCGTATGATCGTCGCTGGGAGCCGATGCTGGATGCAAGCGGCACAAAACCGTTCGTTGTGGAAATTCAGCAGTGGATGGATATCGTTAGGCTGAATATGATGATGATGAGGCGCAACCGATAAACAGCTGAATGTAGTGTGTGTGTTTCAATGTGTATGTATGTCTGATTGTGAAAACTGTCAATTTAATTAAGTTAATGTTTTTTATAAGGTTTGAAGAAATGTTATTATTATTTTTGTTGTTATTAATTCGTAGATACTTAAAAATCTCTAAGATAATTTACGAATTTTGATTTTACTAGGCACCATAGGTAGGTGCCTAGTAGTGCCTTTGTTTTCTGATATAATTTTTAGAATTCCCAATCTAACTTCTTAATAATAATAATTAATTGTTAATAATTAATAATAAACTTCTTAGACCCCGAGAGTATTATTAGGTTATTACTCCTTTAAGGTACCTACGTAGGTATAAAAATTCAAATTCAGCTTCTAGACGGCTTCGTTTTATAGCCACTGAAATTAAACTTTTACTTACCTAACTCGTTAAGCTGCGTATAAGCAAGCACGTAGTCCGAGACAAAAGCACCATACTTATAATAAGTACGTAAATGTAAAGGGGCGCCTAATCTAATATCAATTATTAGGTTACCTATGCTTGTTGTTCTATTATTTTTGAATCATCGAGTTTTTTTATACTTGTATGGAAAAGTAGCAAATCAAAATTCAATGAGATAAATGGAATATTTTGTTTTGCCAAGATTACTTATTTTGTTATCGTTCTATGACCCCTTAGATGTTATGATGATTGAACTTGTTTGTATTCGATGTTGGACTATGCACTACGACCAAAACCAAACCATAGTCTGGGTTTGGTTGCGTTGCGGAGATAGTATTTACATTACAATCTATCAACTTTTTAAAGGCTTGGACTTAAACGTTGTTTGAAATTAGGTAGGTATAAGTACCTAACCCAACCCTTTCATTATCACAGGTCACGCAGAATCATTCACTGCGACACCGTGTCGATCCATTTATTATTCCATATTTCATATCATGATTCATATTTTTTATTCCATTCTTACTTGTCACTGATAATAAGTTATTGTTTCGGTGAGGGTTATCTATTCTATTGGTTCTTCAGAGTGGCAAAAAATAGTTAATGATTCTTTGATACATTTTGTTTGGTTGGTAAGGTCAAACAAATAGTAATTAAGGACTACCTTACTGATCTGGTTTCCATAGTAGGTACAAGCATGTTTACTATTCTCACTTGGCCAAATAAGCTTAGAGCACAAGTACTCTAGTTTTTTTGTACAAATAACCCCAAACAGTAGAGTAGCCAAATGTAAGTCCCTTGTGTATTTCATTTTGAGTAATATTAAAATAGGGAGTGACATGGCTTCTTGGTGGAACATCGAAGCAGAAACGTGCACATGCGTTTTGCACCCGTTGAATAAGGCCTGCCGTTCTGGCTAACAGTCTCGGGCCATAGACCGAATCTAGGTAGTTAAACTTTGATAAAACCAATGAATCAACCAGTTGTATATGAATATCGACACTAAGATGCTTACGTATCTGATATAACACATTTAAACGGTAGAAGCAGTTCCTGACTACATCCGAGATATGACGCTCAAATCGTAACTCTTCGTCCATTATCAGACCCAGATTACGAGCCTCCTGCACACGCTCAATATGTGAATTCCCAATATTAATCAGCGGATTCAAAAGTTTGATTTTACTGATCTGTTGCCTTGTTCCCAGTATCATATATTTCGTTTTACCTGCATTGAGTCGGCTTCGTTAAGTTCACTAGGTTTGAACGAAAAATATATCTGAACATCATCGGTGTTGATGTGATGTGATATATACAAAATCTTATAATGTAGATTATGTCCGCGCTCAATAATATAAACAAAAGTGGACCCAAAATGGACCCTTGTGGAACTCCTCTACTCCGAGATGCTACATCAGATTGCGATATTGTTCCGTCGATATTGTGGGTATTAACAATTTGTGCTCGGTTGCTCAAATAAGAATGGAACCATCTTATCGTACTATTATCGAACCCATAGTGTGCTAATTTGGACAATAACAAAGAAATATTTAATGAAGCAAAAGCCCTCGAGAAATCTAACAAAACCAATACCCTCCCAACCAGCAAAATCAAGTCTTAAATTAGACACTATGACGTTTTCGTCAAGACTAAATGCATTATCGATTGCTCCTAAAATGGTTTTCAAAAGCTCTACAAGACCGGGTTTGGGCACAAAATCTAAGATTAAGAATCCTAAATTGGTCTGTTTTAAGTCATACAAAATGCTAAATGAGCTTGATTTTATCTTGAGAACGTCATAATTTATGCTACAAATCTTTTGCCGTGCTAATTTAAGTATCAAATAAAACCAAAAGTCAGATTACAGCTTAATTGCTGATGTAATGAAGACAATTATAATAAAATATAAAATAAATTGACAAGTCATAGCCCGAGTGTTAAATTGCTATATTGTGTGTGTGTTACATTAGTTTAATTATTGCTAATACTCAAACGAAGGTAAGTTTTTCGACTATGTTTATATGAATTTGCAGCATTTTTCCAATGCCCCTTGCTTTTTTGGTATTTTTAATATTTACGAAAATAATGCTTTTTAGGTACTTACTAAACCAAGACCATTTCAAGACTTAAAGTCTGTAACTATGCTTTATTGACACTTTAATATTTACTTTTTTTTTTATGTAGTAGGTATATGAAACCATTTTGATAATATTTAGGGTCCATCACATTACTGAAATAGTAGGTAAAACCTTTGGTTATAACAGGTGGAGATTTCGAGATGGCATATTTTAGAAACCTATGTTGGGTTAGTCATGCTGAACAACTTTTACTATGGGACCAATAGTGAATTCTCAAATTTTTTTTTACAATTTTTTTTTGTTGAGATTTCTGTGTTTGTCCCATATTAAAAGTTGTTCAGCATGACTAATCAAACTTAGGTTTCGAAAATATGCCATCTCGAAATCTCCACCCATCTCTCACTACTATCACTCAGGTTTTATAGTACCTACGCGTTTTGTTAATAGGTAGGCGTATATTAATTGTTAACTGCTTTAATTGTTTCAGTTTACTGGGCTAAAATAATAGAAAATGGTAAGCCATTTTTAACAGCCGTACTTCATCAATGGTTAAAAAATTAGATATTGCTATGGCCGAAGAAAAAAGCACAACAAAAAAATAAGAACACGTCCTAAACGAAAACTGGATACCGATACCTAATTGTACCTATAACAATGAGAAGGGATATATTGTTCAAGAAGCCGAAGATGAAAATAAATGATTTTAATTTTATTGATTCTTTTATTGATTTTTCAGATTTTGTTGTTATGTCTAGGCCACTTTCTAGGTTTTTTATTTCAGACACATGGTCCTTCATATTATATTGCCACCATCATTGGTTATCTGGCATTTCGAAAATGTTCCACAATATTGGCCACAGTTGATGCCTGGAATCCAAGGATTTAGTTCACTGATTTTTATGAATTGATTCCCCGTATTCAAATTGTACAGAACCCTGACTCTATTATAAGTATTAAGAACTTATTCTTTGGGAGTCAAGGAGTAAACTGGTATTTTTCTGATAGACTTTAATTTTTTTGTTTTTTACTTTTCTCGGAAGCCGCCACTTCATTCTTAAATCTTCCATTTTAATTTTTAATAAATTTAACCATGATCTCTTATTTTTGTCAAATTACAAAATGGTCACAAAAAAGCAAAATATGAAATATGTTTGGGATTTCTAGCAAAAAAATCCTATTTAAAGACAAAGTAAAAGTAAAAATCCAGTAAAAGTCTTACAAAGTGCGCAAATAAGTAATAAATACAGTTAGCTCAATATTTTGCACTTCTAGGACCATGTGTCTTATGCGAATCCTAATTAAGCATTTTATAAAGCGTTGTTTGGTCTCATGTAAAGCGTTATTAATACTTGAGTATTTACGATAACTTATAAATCTCATATTCTACTAATACAAGACTAGACGTCACTGAAGTCTTGTATGGGTCATATTAAAAACGCTTTAAAGATTATTTTAAGTAGTTTTTAGGATGATCTTTTAAAAGTAATTTTCAATGCTTTCAGAAGTATTAAAGCTTTATCCATAACGTTTTTATGGTTTCTTCAAGATTAATTGCATTACAAAGACCGATTTCCAAGAGCAATTTGCTGGTTGGGCTTGCCCTCATCCAGTGCTGACAAGACATTGTCTGTGACATCCAGAAGTGCAGTTGTAGTTCCTCATCAAAATAGCATCGTCGGATGAGCATTTATATACGCATATGATAATTTAGGCACCGCAATAATCCCACAGCGAGCGGTCTAGAGTTCTGCGATCAGAATTCTGCATTCCGCGTTCACTGTAATCTATGCGGCGCTTTTGATCATTGTACCGACGGCGACCGCGCGGCGGTCAAGGAGAAATCACGTGGAACTCTGACCGCAGAACCCTAGACCGCTCAATGTGGGATCAGCGATTGCAGTAGATTCGAAAAAAATAAAACAAAGTTGCACTATTTCGTTTAATTTTTACCCGACTGACCCGGAAGAAGATTGTCTACAAAGTCAAAGTCAAAGCCATTCATTCAATTTAGGCTCCAGAAGGGCACTTATGAAGGTCACATTTATTTACATTACCACCGGTTCGGAACTCGGTCTGCAACTGAGAAGAATCCGACAAGAAACTCAGCAAGGTTACTTTTTTAAATATTCTTTGGACAATCTGACTATGTTTGGCTTTTTTCTCCAAATAATTAACAAGAAAAAAGAAAACATATACCTAAGCATACAGAACCTGGCACCCATTTAGATCTCAAATCTTTTGTCGGTGAAGTCGACAACCACACCATAATTATCATAATATTGAACTTGGCTTCGGTTTTCATATTTCTGTTTTTGGTGGGATTGACTATTTTAATTTTGAGAAAACTTCTATGATTAAACGTATCTACTTTATTTACAACAAATATGTACAAAATACAATCTATATATAGAAAATTTCCTCAAGCCTGCCGCTGCTTCCGATTAACGGCAGGGTTCCCAGAAGGCTGGCAGCGTTTCCTCTTTGGATAGCCAAAGAGGAAACGCTGCCAGCCTTAAATTTAAATGATTTAAATTTAAATGGTGCAATAGATTTCACAATAATAATTTGTAGAATACATACAACGTCACGCTCGGGGCCTTTGGTCTATGAATGAGATAAGATAACGTAGCGTATAGCCAGCGTACTATTAATTATTATGTGAAATCTACATTTACAATAAATCAGATCACGTTATCTAATGATGATTTAATGTTAGCGTAATTTAAATGAAGCGAAATAGGTAGACATTTTAATCATGCGTTCTAGTAACGTTTTATTTTTCATAAAATTTAAAAGCATAGCCTAGGTAAGTCCAGTACGCATACGGACTAATCGTGTATGTATCGGAATAAGCGCGCTAAACTCTAGATTACACATAAATCAAAATGGCGAGCAGTTACATGCTCGCCATTTTGTTTTACTGACCTCTCTTTCTATTTCATGGTAATTCATATCTGCGATTGCATCATCTGTCGCGGCACGTGCCATTGTTTTGATGAACGGTTTTTTGTTGTTTCTGTACAATTGATTTATAAAAAGTGGTAAATCCAATTGAATTCCATTTAAATGCTCGTTGAAAAGTAGGTACTTTTTTTGATAAAATATTATGATTTTAGTGATTGTTATTTATTGAATCCTACCTAATAAATTTAATTTTAAATATACCTAATTCCATATTTCACTGAATCGATATAAGACTAGATTTTTAGCACTCTTGTCAAGTGCAAGTAAGTGGTGTAATGGTAGGCACAGAATAAATAATAGTACAACAGGATAACTTTCTGATAGCAAACATGTTAGTTTTAAACCTATTTACAAGGTCGGTTACGTTCATAATACTTCGCACGCCTCGATGCGACCTACGTTATAATCACCTACCGACTGTTGCGGCGCTCTACCACAGAACTCGACCAAAAAGAGTTCTCTCTCACTGCATACGTTTTAGTTGCCATTGACGAACTTGTCTCGCAGAGGGTATGAAAATTAGAGTAACACCTCGAGGATAAAGTCTGTCGTCGTCTTGGGCGGCTTGAACCCCTCACTTCACTCAGGACTCTACATAAATCCCTCGCAACGCTCGGGAGTCTTTGTCTGGTAGTTAGTCCTTTTAATCATGGCGGAAAAATAGGGCTTTTATTGTAATTTTTGGAGGGTCATTATTTCTTTAGATTGCTCTAGCTAGAGGCATTATTAAGGCGGCCCTCTGTGGCCGGCGCAACTTCGACGCAAGCATAGTCTAAAAGCTTGTTGGTTCATCCAACGTAATGTTTGACTGCGAAAAAAGAGAGACAGCATCATAGCCGTCGATTATCAGTCGGTAAATTCCGCTGATCATTCGCGCCCACTTCGCTAGATCGTCATTCATGATTTCGCATTCATAAAACTTGTTCCAGGAGTATACTTCTTGTGAAAAAATCTTACAAGTTTGTGAAAAAAAAGTTAGTTATTTAGAATCTCCAATACATTTGCAAGCCTGGTATCTTAACGTTTTCTTTACTTTTACAATTTATAGGTACATTAGATATGGCCAAAATACAGGCAAAAACGCTGTTTTTCGGAGGCTTTGACTGAATTTGTTTCACACTTTTTTTAAATTACGCCTAGATACACGGCTAGATATAGTGCACAAGATACTAATTTGTTCAAAACATCTAACGAAAAATGTTTAACAACGCCATAATAAGTACAGAGGTTTTGTATGAAAAGTATGGTGAAGTGAGTCCTCTTAAGGAAAAAACAGGGGAATACATTTGTATGGAATAATCGCAGCTCGAGTCCGTCGTTACCGTTACGCAGCCCAGGATTCTATATGCCGGCCGTAACGTAAGACTACATTATCCTCCCCCCTCAATAATAAATAAGGTGTAAGTCAAGTATAGTAATACCTAGGTTTTAAATATATCCGTCACATTCTAATGTCATATAAACAAAAAGGGCTATCTTAATACCTGGGTTACAAGACTGATTTATTAAACCTTATTTATGAATACTGGGTTGGTGTATAATCTCCTATTAAACTACTTTTTCTGCTGTCTCATTGTTAAAACTGGCGATCATTGAAATAAATTATAATTATTCCTATCAGCTAGGGCTACATTCACTAATAGAAGTTCATAATTAACTGGAGAAAACTGGACGCTTATCTGTCCAATTCATTATAATACGTAGTTGTGGTAGTTTACAATTATAAGACTTTGATGTGATTTATTAGTGCAGCCGCATCTAGCGCACGTGCGTGAGTTCACGAAGCCACAGAGTTGCCCTTGCCTTGCCATCGCCCCGCGCCGACGCGCCGCGTCGCGTCTCGATCGTTCTTCTGTACTTAATTCATTCCCACAAGCTTACTGAAAGCAAGAGGGGCAAACGAAAATGTACATTTTTTTTATTACCTGTAAAAGCAAAAAAAATATTTTGCCCCTCTTCACTTCAAGTTACTTAATACCAATAATACACACATCAAAAGTGTCTAGGGAGGGATCAAGTACGTTCTAGAGTATCGCCGCTTATTACTTTAACTTTTTTAGGTAGGCCTTATATATTATATAACTTGTAAATAACACATTCTGCCACCGGAGTTATTGATTATTTTTAGTGATTTTCACTATTTAAATACAGAATTTTGATTAAAAATATCAAATCAACCGTCAATCAGTCATTATACTGTCAATCGATTCCTATAAAATGTATAATAGCGTTTTCATAAAACCATTACAATTTCTGCATCTTTTATTATTCGTAGATCGGAACTGAAATGCATTGGTAGGTAGGTAGGTACCTCGCTTTGCGTTGGATGATGCAACTATTAATGAGTGCGAGCGACGTCAGGACAAGGGCAACGGTCTGGCTGGACGAACAATATATCAATGCATGCCCCTTTTATTATATTTATTACAGTTTTTTTATTATTTGGTTTACTGCATGTGGTACCTAGCCCTTTACTAGATGTACCTATAGTGTTTCTAAAGTTTTAAAAAGAAAAAATAACAGTTTATTAAATCAGCCCAGAACAAGAATAAAATCATAATAACATTTTAAAATTGGGCTGAATTTTCAGTGATTTAAAACTATACATACAGAAAAATATACCTACCTAAGATCATGATCATGACCTAACATTATAAATTTTCAGAAATGAGAACTGTTCGCATTTATCAACTGATTCTCGTGAAATAAGGTGATAAGGCGATGATAGCTCAGTGGTAGTGACGTCGGATACCGAGACGAAGGTCCCGGGTTCGAATCCTACAATGAGCTTGAGCTTTCGGTGAAGGAAAACATCGTGAGGAAACCATAGCACGGTGGTAGGATACTTTGTAGTACCCGCCTGGCTGGCTACCACCCTCAAGTTGAAGTTGAAAATCTGTCGCCAAGCACCTATCGGTGTGTTCCGACAGCTGCACTTGAGAGCCAGTTCCTTCTAGGCTTTGTGTGCTTACCACCTTCGGCCGCATCATCACTTACCATGGTGAGATTGCGGTCAAACACAAGGCCTATAAATAGTAAAAAAAAAAAAAAAAATTGTGAGCAGCAAGAAAATAATAATGTTCGATAATTATATAGATTTATTTGTCGAAATAGTTATTAACTCAACTGAAAATTGCATAAAAAAAACATATAACTATCGAGACTCGCGATTGTAGCACACAAAAGCAATTCTTCGGCGTTTTCACCCTTCAAAGAGCCTCGGATTTATCTGTTGCAGCCATGTTTCATGAGCTAGCTGACGATCGATTAGAAGCACATGTCGTCACACGAGAATTTGATCCTACATTTCCATTGAGAGTTTCGATAATAAGAAGCTTGATCGCTTTCAGTCAGATGTTTAGTTTTAAATCGTGGATCGATCAGTGTGTGTGTTGCAGTAATCAGTGGCAAACAACTTTTTACAAATGAAAATGGGCAGAATCTCGAAAAGAATCGAAAGAAGTTCTCGGTTTGGATTTGTAGCCGAGAATGCCGAGACCGAGACCGAGATCTCGGTCGAGCCATATCATTGTCATCATCATCATCAGCCTATAATGTCCCACTGCTGAGCACATGCCTCCTTTCACAAATGAGGGTGAAAGGGAATGGACAGATACTCTACCACGCGTGCCCACGGCGGATCGGTGTAGGTAGGCTAGTGGTCAACCTACTGTTGGAGTTTTCAAGCCGCCTAGGAGGCCTCCAACTAGCTCACAATTGAGTGATAACCGGGACCAACGGCTTTACGTGCCTTCCGAAGCACGGAAACGCTCGATTTGAAATCCTACCACTAGGCGGTAACACATCCAGGTACGGACCACGACGGTGTCGATTAAGAATGGCTAATTATGCTATACCACGCATTAGCGATAGCTAAGTCTAATTGTGCCGGAAGCGCGGAGGAAACTTCGGGGATCGTCTAATCATTCCATAAATAGGTAGACTGTATTTCAGAACTTCGAAATTTGAAACATCAATCGACTGTACTGCGAATGTTTGTGAGTTCGAAAAACGTTGGTTCGAATGTATGCTATTGCGAAAAACTCTAGCTCGAATGTTCTGAAATACAATCGTAATTATATTTCAAGCACATTTTCATACAAAATGCCACGATGTGGGCACGATATTTAGTGACAGTTGGCTCGGCTCCGAATTTACATATATAAATGCGCATCAGTTCATGGAATCGCGTCGTAAACCTTTCATGAATAAATAATTTATTATAATGAAGTCATCGTGTTTGGTATAGGTAGACCGGCCAAGTGCGAGTTCGAGTCTGACTTGCTCACTGAGGGTTCCAATTCCAACCTTCCTTGGTCCAATCAATGTCTAACTTTGCAAACTTCGGAGATAAGGAAATAATTTAGTTTTCATTAATAAAACTAAACCATACAAAAGAAAATAAAAACCTGTTTCGGAATTTACAAACAAAGCCCTTTCGTATCATACCCCAATTAAACTTGCTAGCCCTACTTTTAAATTTCGGTCCCGCATTGCGGGCCCTTTTGCAAAGAAAATAATAGGACATTATGATACAAGTGTGCAATGCAGTGTTATTATTAATTAACAGGCTCGCGAACGCGATATGGGAGCCAAGAGTGTAATAATCAATGCACACGCGTGTCATACGACGTTTTTCAACACACTTGCGAGAATAAAACAGACTTTTTTTTTTAAGTAGTAGATTTTTTGATGATTACAACCACACAATGAGAACGTTAACAAATATGGCGCGCAAGTTTTTTTTGTTGAACTGTCAAACTAAGTATTTTACCCGTTTAAATTAAGAATGCTTGGTCTACACACATATTCACTTGCAATGAGGTACAAACTTATCATTATCGGAATTATACCTACCTATCATAAAACTGTGCGGTAATGTAAAGTAAAAAGCACTCGTGCGTAATATGCCGCATTAAGATACTAAAAACGGTGCAATAAATATCACTTTACGAACGAGTTTGTTGAAAAACTTTTTTTTTAAATTTTCATTTGCTTATAAAAAAATATTGAAATGCTGAAGGACGGACAAATAGACGGACGGAGTGGCACTATAAGGCACTATAAGGCTATAAGGTTATATATAAATATATAACTTTTTTACCTTTTTGGTTCAGAACCCTAAAAGTAGTCATCTAGCCTTTTACGGTTTTCCCTTAGCGCTATCATATAAACTTTCCCCGAACCCTATAACCCAATAATACCAATAAAACGTTCTTATTATTGCGGGAAGTTTTCATAGTTATCTTTAGTCATTACGATTCAAAAAAGACGAAGTAAGTACTTAAGTATTAGATTGTTGTAGGTATTGTATGTAACGAGCGCGTATTTACAATAATAACAATGTTATTGATTAGCCGCGTGCGCATCGTAGTCGGTTATCGCTATCACTTATAGGCTCGCCCCTAGCCCATTCATCTCGTATAATAGGTATGTGATAAATTTCTCGTATCGTGTAGTAATGTAGTGGCGTATCTGGATTTTTTTAAATGTGTCAAAGATGCGAAGCGGGCCGCCCTGGGCCTCTACAGCCAGCGTACTTATAACCGCGCGCCCACCCGCCACCGCCACTCGGACACACTCCGCCATCCATTGCGCGCACACGAACGCTCTTTTGAAACTAATCTCGGTAGTCGTGTTATATCGTCACCGGGATCATGAAGCGAGGGATTGTAATATTGTTTGTTGTGTGTGGGCTCGCAGTCGCCATGGTGTCTAGAGACAGGGTGAGTAATTTTTATTCATCTAAATCGGCCTAAACATAAGTGTTTGACTTTTGAGCGTCGCATTGTAATAAAATATTACTAAAAATAGTAGGTAACAAACAACATTATCATCCTACTATTTTGTCATTTATTTATAGTTATCAATTAGTTATAGCAAAAAGAAAATAGGGTGAGTTGGGGGAAGATCGAACGTATTGTATTTGAAGTCTTGTAGAACAGTCCCTATTAGCTCTAGCCAAAATTATTTTTGAGCAAAGAGTATATTTTTCTATAATAACGATAAAATCCTGTTAAATCTGTTCCAAACCAGAAAAAAAAATTATGAAATTATTTTTATCACGTGAAAAAACCAGGGGTAAGATGGGGAAAGACCGATTTAGTTTCTAAAATCGTTCAAAATAATATCAGACATTTTTAAGGGTCACTAGTCTATAGTTTTTAGTCTATAAATGACCTGAAAACTAAAAACTGCCTGTAGTATCAAAATACTTATCCTTTTCGAAAAGATTTCTTTTTTTTATATATTTCCCCCTACTGGAAGATGGAAGTAGAGGTTCTCAAACTTTCCTGTTAATTTGCTGTTATACTGAAAATAAAACATCACCATCAATCAATTAAATCACACTTGCTTGCTCGTAAAGTGAAAAACGTCGTATGACACGCGTTTGATCATTACACTCTCAGCTCCCTTATCGCTTTCGCCTGCGGTTCATGCGCTTCAAACCGACTCGTGTATGTGCACACATGTATCATAATGTACATACTATTATTGCTAATATCGAGATATTACAAAACCACATTTGACATCTTTTTACATATGCCACAAATGCATAATAGGAAACAAATCAAAGTGACATTAAGATCAAATATTTGTACACATAAATGGCTGACATTGTATTGATTTAATTATAGTGCATCCGTTTTTTTAAAAATGCCTGAAATAAATCAATAATTTTATTCGCAGTAAATATTTTAAAGACAGAAATGTTATAATCACTTACGCATAAAAATATTTAATTCAAAATTTTTTAAAGTATAGTACTACATAAAGGAACCTGTGTTATTTTATAGTTTGTATAACTACATAATTTTCTTATTAGGTACAGTTTGAGAACATCTGATTATTACTATAAAATTTGAAAATGGGGAAATTGAAAACTTTTATATGTTCTTCTTACCCCATCAAATATTGATAGGTGAAGACGGAAAATGGAAATCTAATAATATATATAAAATGCTTTTGTGGGTACGTAAATACGCAGTTTTCTCAATCACCACCAACCCCAATCAACTTCCCGTTGGGGTGGTAAATACCCCTTGGTCTCCAGGTGGTAGTAAGGGAGTTTGGTCGCGGTGGGTGGAAGGGGGTGGTTGTGGGTGGCGAAAATGTTAAAACATATATTGTTGTCCTTTCCTAACGCATGAGGACTTCTGAAAAGATCTCAAAATTTCTGGAATGGAAAGTTCCAAAACGTGTAAAACGGTTATAATCGATCTGAAATGTTCTAGAAAATTCTAGAAATATCTGGAATGATCTAGAAAATTCTAGAGTGAATGCAAACTATTATAATCGATATAGAATGTTTGAGAAAGTTGTATAAATTTTCTGGCTTCATCTAGAAAGTTCCAAAATGTCCAAAACAGTTATTATCGAGTTAGAATGTTCGAGAACGTTCTAGAAATTTCCAGAATGATCTGGAAACTACCAAAATGAGTGCAATTGATTATGATCGATTTAGAATGTTCGAGAAAATTTTAAAATGAGTGTAATTTATTATAAGCGATTTAAAATGTTCGAGAAAGTTCTAGAAATTTCTAGAATGATCTAGAAAATTCTAAAATGAGTGCAATTTATTATAGACGTTTTAAAATGTTCGAGTAAGTTCTAAATATTTCTAGAATGATCTAGAATTTTCTGGCTTCATCTAAAAAGTTCCAAAATGTCCAAAACTGTTATTATCGAGTTAGAATGTTCGAGAACGTTCTAGAAATTTCCGGAATGATATGAAAAGTTCCAAAATGAGTGCAATTTATTATGATCGAGAAAGTTTTAGAAATTATCCGAATAATCTGGAAAGTTCCAAAATTAGTGAAATTTATTATGATCGATTTAGAATGTTCGAGAAAATTCTAAAATGAGTACAATTTATTATAAGCGATTTAAAATGTTCGAGTAAGTTCTATATATTTCTAGAATGATTAGAAAATTCTAAAATTAGTGCAATTTATTAGATATAAGCGATTTAAAATGTTCGAGAATGTTCTTAATTTTTTTGGATTGATATGGAAATTCCCAAAATATGTGAGTGTGAGTGTTATTATTGATATAAAAGAACCAAATCGAAGTGATGTACATCTAAATATTCTAGAGTGACCTGGTACTGGAAATTTCAGTGTTTGTTGGTATATAAACCGAAATTCAGTGACTTTTCGTCAGTTTAATCGTTATTGCAGTCGAGTAAAGATCAATTGGAATCAAGAGTAAAAAGTTTGTGATTTTCACAAGTGAAAAAGAACAAACTATTTGAATGTTCTAGACTGTTCTAATACTAGAAACGGTGAAAAAGAACTTTTTTTGCCACTGACCCGTCCATAAGGGGCGATGACGAAGCCTAAGATGAAACACGCTTACCCAGAAGAAACCTATTCACTCTGGCCTTGAAAGTACCTAGATTGTAGGCGTCAGCATTCTGGAGTGTTCTAACACCAGACATTTCTGATGGTATATAAACTGAAAATAAGTGTATTTTAACCCGAGCAACGCCGGGTTTCGCTGCTAGTAAATCCTAAAATACGAATAATTGCGATATTTAGATTTAAAGACACAACTGAGAATAAAAAATAATGTGTAGATATTTCATTAAAAATCTCGTACCTACCTCGTAATTAAAGTTATAGGATACGGGGTAAGATTAAAAGGCGGTTAACACACTGCCACGCACCACGCTGCATGTTGCGTGTCAACGCACCTACGCGCGTACTTGCGGGAGTGCAGATCTGCATCATCGTGCGCGTCTTTTACGCACTCACGCGCGTAGTTGCGTTTTGTGGATTCACGGCGGCTCTGACTCATTTCATCCAAAATCACGCACGGCACTACAAGACTCATGTAGGTGCGTGATCTGTATGAACGCGCGTGGATGCATTTTCTATGTGTTGGACAGTGCGTCTTTTCTATACAAATGGTCTTTACTTACAAGCAACGTTAAAACACGCATTCACGCGCTACGCTGCATGGTGCGTGGCAGTGTGTAACCGCCAAACACTCGAATAACTTGAGTAAAAGTCACTTCGCAGACATTTGCATTTTTATAAAACCACTCACTAAAAAGCTGATACAGGTGTGCGACGTAACTTAGTGGCGGTCTTGACAATGATGACATCACTGCAAAACTGAACTAAATCTGTCGATATTGACGCCTTATTGTGTTACCCCGTTTTTCAACTTCCCCCAACTCACCCTACCTATAAATAAATTTTATGGTCAAACGACCAGCCGTTTTGGAAGATGCTATTGTTTAGAACATGTATACCACCACAACATTCACTATCATCACATCCACTGAACGAAGATGATGGGATCTAATCTTACGATGAGCTTTTGGTGAAGGATAACATAGAGAGGAAGCCATAGGCACGGTGAGGTAGGGTGCTTTGTAGTATCTGCTAGGCTGACCTTTGGCCATATCTTACTAAGATTACATGCCAAACTAAAGGTAAATAATATGTCCATTCGTTGCGTTAAGCTGCTTATAGTTACACAAGGATCGTAAACAGGGTTGGATTTCGTAGTATAATTATACTATTTGTACCATAATTTTGTTATGTGTAGTATGTAGTATCGTAATGCCATTATACTACGCGAAAATACCATAATTTTACCTTTAGGTCGATTGCTACTGTTACTGGTTGAAATAATTTAAAAAATATTACTTTAATTACGAAATAAAGCTGTAATCGTTGTTGTAGTTGTAGTAAATCGCTCTAATGACTCCTGATACTTTCATGCGATGCTGTGAAAGAAAGTTAATGTACCTATGGTGTATTGAATTTATTCCATCTGACGACATGCTATGTCGTGTCAATGCCAAAGACGAAGTTCCGATTGACGAATTGGCTGAAATAAACATCTACTTGCCTAAATTTGGTTGATTTGTACAATAACAATAAAACCAAAATTTCCTTACAAATGTATTTTTATTTAAATTCATAACAAACTGGACGAAAAACGCGAAACGTAGTATAATTTTCGACAAGTAGTATAATTTTATTTTCCATAGACAATATTTTTTTGGGGGTCTGAATCCAACCCTGATCGTAAAAAGCTTTGTAAATTTTTCCAACATTAATGTGTAAAAAGCATAATAAGGCTTCCAATATCAAGCACATTGGAACCAGCACATTGGAACCCTTATTATGCTTACTCCAACTTATTCCTGACTACAACAAGCCCTAACTTCACAAACTCTACACCTTCTTGCACCCTTGCCGCGGACTCCTTCGCAGTCAAAGCGCAGATCGCTTTGACTGCACCTAACTGAAATAAACTAATCTTGCCGTAGATTCGTCAGTGAGAGCGCGAATTTGTCTCATTGCATGAGCTGCAGAACTAAGTCTATCTACCAATTTACAAATGTGAGAACTCCATTATAACTTATTATCAAAAATGATACCTCCCTAAAAATACAGTTGTTTCAACAAGATCCAGTTTTTACAATATTTGTGTACGAATGTCTCACATTGGGTAGACTGAATCTGATACCTTTCGTTTTTTTTTTTCATTTAGCAATACATTACTATTAATAGTATATACTGTCTCAGAGTATATAAATACTACGTACAAATACTATAAAGTAAACCAATCAACGACTACAGAAAAAGCATTGTTCATATCGTCAGAATTAAAATCATGTCTATCTGTGGGCACGGGAATGCCCCTCGCCAAGACCCAAGACTTTTCTCGAAGCGCTTCGTCGTTTTTTTGAACCCTCATACCTTGGGTTTGGATTATGCCAGATAAACAAAATTCTCAGGATATGATGTCAATAGTGAACTTATTAAAAATATTAAGTTTGAATAACATAGCTCTTATACATTAGATTTTATTGACATCTAAAAAACCCCGATTTCGTCACTGACTCACTGATGATCATCAAAACTCATAGGGTACTTCCTGAAGTCGGAGAAAGCTAAAATTAGGTATGTAAGCTTGTATTAGTTAGTACACAAACAAAAAAAAATTATAAAATTAGGAAATTAAAAAAAAAAACATACGCAACTTACAAAAAGAAGTGAAATCCCACCAAAAACATTTTTATGTAAAATGTTGCCAAGACATGGCTCGCACTGTCAAAAAGTTATCAGATCTCATGTAGAGCCAAACTTATAACTCTACATGCACTTACTCTAATAGCTCTTTTTTTTTATTAGCGTGAGAAAATCCTCAGATGATACCCGACCGCCCTGGGGGGGAGCGGCCAGGTTATGCCGGACTTTTACCGGCTAAAACCCCACGGTGGTCGCCACCTGCGCTATAGTGAGGGGGGCGGGCTCTCGTGTTGAATGCGTACCTACTTACCCCTCCAAGCGCGGCGCTTAGATAGCTCGTCCCGGGGGAAGTGTTACACCTCCCCCCAGCACCCTCGCTGTGACCCATCGTCCTCCTTTTGGTCGCTTCTGGGCGCACAGAGCCCCCGCTCTGATTGCCCACGACCCCAAAGGCCCCGTTTAGTCGCCTTTTACGACAGGCAGGGGAACACCGTAGCTGTTATTCTAAGCCCGAGCTACAGCGCAGAGGGGCCGCGACGAGGCACGTTAGCGCCCCGGCGGCTTCGCCTCCGGGTGGGATCGGCCCCGATCCCGCTCAGCAGCCTCCTTCTGGACCATTACGGTCTCACAGAAGGAGGCTACGGCTCTCCACGCCGTATCGTATCCCCGCTCAGCATCGCCGACACGACTGCTGGCAGGGAGAGATTTCGTTCGATCTCTTGGACCAGGATCTGCCGCTCAGGTTCCCACGCAGGGCACACCGCGAGCGTGTGCGATGCGGAATCCTGGTTACTGCCACCGCAATGGAAGCAGGCCGCCGTCGCCTCACGTCCGGTCCTATACAGATAATCACCGAAGCACCCATGCCCGGTGATTATCTGTGTAAGTCTGTAGGTGAGTCGTCCACCTTCCCGCTGCATCCAGCCCTCGAAGACCGGCAGGACTGCTTCGACGACGCGTTTACGCGCAAACTGCTCCTCACGAAGCCTTGGGTCGCCTCCACCACTCTGGCGGACGATGCGAATCCGGTCGTAGACCCTCGCATCCATGTCCGCCAGAATATCCAGTGGCAGAAAGCGAGCCAGAATAGTTGCCGCCTCACTCTACAAGCCCTAACTTCACAAACTCTACACACCGTAGTCAAAATATGTGGCTTGGCCGTTTCACTACTACAAGAACTATTGAAAACATAAAAGTAATGAACAGTGAATAATTTTTTTACCTTACTCCCATGTGACGGTAGCGAAACGGCCAAGCCACATATTTTGACTACGGTGTGTAGAGTTTGTGAAGTTAAGGCTTGTAGAGTAAGTGCATGTAGAGTTATAAGCTTGGCTCTACATGAGATCTGATAACTTTTTGACAGTGCGAGCCATATGTCTTGGCAACATTTTACATAAAAATGTTTTTGGTGGGATTCACTTTGTAAAGAAGTGAAGTGTCATCAGCAAACAATAAGTAGGTTTCCCTCACATTTCTTCCAAATAAAATGTATCAATAAACTGTAGCATAACACGATGCACATTGACGCATGTAGTTTTATTACTATTCGATAACTTAATTGCCCTTTGAGACAATAATGTTATCAATTCCATTAACTCGTCTCGATAAAAAAATGGGTTGTGTGAGTAGCTCATGATGTGACGGCTGATTTTAGAGAATTATTAATATTTTTCCTCATGAATTCTTCAATGATATCTATATGGGATCCGGATATGTTTTTTTTTTACTGTTTAAACCTTGTGTTTGACCGCAATCTCACCATGATAAGTGATGATGCGGCCGAAGGTGGTAAGCACACAAAGCCTAGAAGGAGCTGGCTCTCAAGTGCAGCTGTCGGAACACACCGATAGGTGCTTGGCGACATATTTTCAACTTGAGGGTGGTATGGCCAGCCAGGCGGGTACTAAAAAGTACCCTACTACCGTGCTATGGTTTCCTCACGATATTTTCCTTCACCGAAAGCTCATTGTAGGATTCGAACTCCGGACCTACGTCTGGGTATCCGACGCACTGCCACTGAGCTATCATCACTATAAATTGCTATTATTAAAATTCAAAAATGTCTCTCAAAAATCCATGTCGTTGATTTTCCGGTCGTACCGAATTAAACCTAGCTGAATTTAATTATCTCCCTAACTATTATTTTAATATTAACTCAACCCATCCATTTTTACACATTTATACTAAACTAACGCCAACGGGAAGCCGATTATGGCAAGCAGCTTCAATAAAAATATTGTCGATCACGTTTGATTGTTTTTACAAGCTTTTATTTAAGTAATGTATGTATGTATGCTTGTTCGTTCCGGGTGGAATCTTGCAAGTCGAATTTCACCCACTGCCAGTGGTCGGATTGACTTGATATTTGGTGTACATTAGTATATTGGAAGACAATGCAAGTACAGTCAACAAAAATAACAGTCACCAAAAAAAGCTTGAATTAAAAATGAAATTTTTATGTTCGGGTGGAATCTTGCAAGTCGAATCTCACCTACTTCCAGTGGTTGGATTGACTTGATATTTGGTATACATTAGTATATTGGATGACAATGCAAGTACAGTCAACATAAAGTTCAGTCACCAAAAAAAGCTTGTAGCCTTGTACCTATTAAAAATGAAATTTTTAACAAAGAACTTATTTTATTTTTATATAATGTAGTACTGACAACTCCATATGGCATAATGGTCTCCGGCCGTACTACCTACCTGATATCTGTTCCCCAAGCTTTTCCCATTCGTTTGAGTCGGTTTTAATATTGTGTCCAATATATATCTCAGTGAGTAAAAATATCATTAGGAATTTAATTGAGAAATCGATCTAGGCTTGTGAAAAAATAATCTCAGCAAAATCAGTCACGTAAAAATAAAAATCATTTTATTGTTACGTTATTTGCTTAAAAATCCTATTTTATGTAAATATCGTTGCGATTCGTTTGTAATTTAGTATTTTATTTCCAACTAGGTAGGTACTGAGTTACATGCTACATGAGATAACACGAGGGGGATTCATGTTTGAGACAATCAAAATCAAAACAAGCCAACGATGTCATACATATTTATGTTACACATAAAATACTTGTGTGCCTTTTACACTACTCTTTTGCGTTGTAGTATAAAACGGGCGAGAAGAACATTGTAAGCGGGCGGGGAGAGCGGGTCTCAACATATAGCTCATATGTGGTACAATACAAACCGACATTTTAAATTATACTCTATTTCACATAGGATTAGTCGTCAAGGTCAAGGGTTTTTTACCAATATCTAGTGAAAATCCATTTGATTACTCTGAAATAGTACTCACAATATTTCTTGAAAACCTCGCTCTATCAAAATATTCCTTTATTATATCGAAAAGAACATTAACCATTGAAAAATCTAATAAAATACCATGTGTCACCGAACTCATGCTATTTGAAATCATTCATGCTATTTGTATAGTGTCCGAAGCTTCGAGTTCGGCTTCGGCCAAAATGGGCCGAAGTTTTGGCCGAAGGTGGTTTTTTGGCCTGTTTCTAACAAACGCCGAAATTAAAAAAACTACGAATGCGCAAAAGATTATTGTTAAATCAAAAAGTAATTTGCAATATGAGTGCGTTTTTCAAATGGACATGGATGGCCTAATCCTTATAATAGCGAAAATGTTCAAAGGAGTCTCAAAGACATTTTTGATAAAATCTAATATATTTTTTGAGTTGGTGGTTGGGTTTTATTTTTTCAAAATGACCAGATTTTGACAACAAAAAACCGCTTATTTAATAGTAATGTCACATGAAAAACAAAATATACAGGTATTTTTTTATGAAAATACTATTTTGTCTTTAATATATTTAATAAACTACACAAGTCAAGACACCCGAGTAAATTTTCACCCGTACGTTGTCGACATTCCGAAAATACTGACACAGCGTTTTGCATCCTCATTTATAATGCGGACAGCAAGGGAGTGGAACTGCTTCCAGCGTCTGTTTGACGCTTACAATCTAGGGACTTTCAAGGCTAGAGTGAATAGGTTATCTGGGTACTGTTAGGTGCAGCACAGACGACAGACTTTTTGTGCGAAGGAGTCCGCGGCACACAAAAAAGTCCGTCATGGATTTTTCACAGCCCAAAGCGCACTTTAGGCGCTTTAGGCTTGGAGGGCCGTAGCCTCCTTCTGTGAGACCGTAATGGTCCAGAAGGAGGCTGCTGAGCGGGATCGGGAGAGGGCCGATCCCACCCGGAGGCGAAGCCGCCGGGGCGCAAACGTGTCTCGTCGCGGCCCCCCTGCCCTGTAGCTCGGGCTTAGAATAACAGCTACGGTGTTCCCCTGCCTGTCGTAAAAGGCAACTAAACGGGGCCTTTGGGTCGAGGGTAATCAGAGCGGGGGCTCTGCGCGCCCAGAAGCGACACCAAGGAGGACGATGAGTCGATGTGGTCACGACTCATCGTACGATAGCACAGCGAGGGTGTTGGGGGGAGGTGTCAGACCTCCCCCGGGACGAGTTATCTAAGCGCCGCGCTTGGAGGGGTGAGCAGGTACGCGTTCAACACGAGAGCCCGCCCCCCTCTCTATAGCGCAGGTGGCGACCACCGTGGGGTTTTAGCCGGTAAAAGTCCGCCATAACTTGACCGCTCCCCCCCTAGGGCGGTCGGGTATCCTAAGAGGATTTCCCCACGCAAAAAAAAGCCGCTTTAGGCTTCCTTTCTACCTTCTTGGTTCCGAACTTCGGAACCCTAAAATATAATACAAATGGCAAATTTTTCAAAGGCCATTTCTGTTTACAGCGAGCGGTGAACACTGAAGAGGTAGAGGCCAAAACCGAATCTTCACAAAGTCTAATATGCTCCAGAAACACACCGTGCGCGTGGTCCATCTACAAGCATATTTCCAAAATTGTTGAATTGAATTTCAACAATTCATAGTAAGTAAAAATCCTTTTTCGGGAGAAGAGATATAAATAGGTACCCTGTAATGTAAATAAATAACTTATTAGCCTACCTATATTAAGAATATTTTTTCGTTGTAAGAATTTCAAATATATTGTGATTGTGGGTGATATTTGGGTTTTTTTTTGCACTTCGTATGAAAAAACAATTTCCACTGTCTTTGAAATACCAACAAAAAATAAGGCGATTCCTTAGATGGATTTTCAAATTACATTAAAAACTTATAACTTATCAGGCACCCAGTAAACAATTTATACATATTTTCAACCTCCACTTCTCTGGAAAATACATTTGAAGTAACCCAAAATACTGCATCTAAGTTTCATTTTCGATACAAAATGTGAATGTCCCACTTCGTAGTCGTCTAGGTAAATTCGAGTAAATTCGATTTTTTCAAAAGTACACTATTTAGCACGAATTTTGTTTGTCGGATATAGTTACTGATCATATTATATGATTCTACAAATTGGATTCCTTGGGGCATTATTATTTTGGTCCATGCGCGATACAGTTGTGCGACGCAATATTACGAGAATTTGGTTATATCAAGTAATTATCATAGGTCATAGGGTATATTATTTACATATGGCGTCTACGAATAATAAAAGAGGGGGGTATTAAAAACAAAAACTTCGTTATTATAACAATATGAAATAAATTACAAAATATGACTGAGTCCAGCAGGGACGTATATATTAAGACACCTTTAGAGTTAGTGACAATAATATGTACCACTTGTACTAGTTTAGTACAAGTGGTACATGTTTTTCTTGCACCTAGCATTTTCCTCGCTGTAGTGAGGTGAACAATTTTATGTTTCGCTCGGCAGCAGTTATTTTGCATCTCGTACCTTTGAAAACCTCGCTACGTTCAGGATTCAATATTTGAACCAATCGCTTCGCTCATGGTTCGATCGTAGAATCCTTGGCTTCAATTAAAGTACTCGCACCAAAAAACAACTTTGCAGCCTTGCATAACAAATAACTATTTCAGTTGCAGATGTGAACCTGGTACCGAGTGTGTGATCAACGAGGATGACACGGCTTCGAACGCATACATTCATCGGTGTCGTCTACCGTCTGAACCCAACGCGTGGAAAGGGAGCTAGCGTATGACGCGGCCGGCCCGCCCGCACGCCCGCGCCCTCCCGGCAACACAAGTACCTATCGCAAGCACTGCCACCATCCAGCGATAACAACAAATAGATTCATCTCGTCTCAGTCAACTTTCCTATATTCATGGCAAACTTATTCCGTCGTCGTCCATAACTGATTAAAAAACCAATAACAATTCTCTACACTATACGATACGTACTGCTACTCTTTAGTATTGTTTTGTGCAATGAAATAACAAATACTAAATTTAAATAATTAAAGATAAAAAGTCATTAAACGGTTTCTTAACATGCCTTGGTTAACATCATTCATACCCATTGAGGTTTTTAGCATAAGTAGTAGTTGCCTATTTTCAGTGAATTGAAGTGGAATCAAAACATTTGGGTGTTGCTGTCTTGAACTATTGAATAGACTTAGCGCCTTTGCACATTATAAGATCTTGTGTCTGATCAGACATTTCTTGTAATATGCACGGTCTCATATATCACCAGAGCAACTGAATGTCTTATAAGACATGTCTGATAAGACACAAGACATTTTTCTTATAATGTGCAAAGGGGCTTACTATAGCATACATTTGTGATTTTTTTTTTAATTGCAAGTTTATATTTTCGTCAGCCGCAAAGTGTTTTCTGGCGACTATTTTATTAAAACATGTTCCGATTCATTAGTTTGTCGCGTTGTATTGTATTATAGTCATATTTATTAGTACTTGTGTAGGTACTTACTTGTTTGCCTTCTTT
This sequence comes from Polyploca ridens, assembly GCA_951394255.1. Lineage (NCBI taxonomy): Eukaryota > Metazoa > Arthropoda > Insecta > Lepidoptera > Drepanidae > Polyploca > Polyploca ridens. The sequence goes on along the minus strand of OX596243.1, from coordinate 6,550,129 downwards.
TCCATTTTGATATACCTACCCATCGAAGAAGGATAATAAAATAACTATAATAATAATATTTGGTACAACTACTAACACAAGACTCAAGTAGTGTCAATAAATCTAAACAATAAACAAGTTGTTTACTTTTGATAAGCAGTCCTACTTAACTCTCCTAGGCTTTTTGTGACGTTTTTTTTTGTGTGTGATTGATTACACAACTCTTGGATAAATAAAGTACCTAAGTATCATAAAGAAGAGGCATAACTTAGCTTTACGAAATTCATATTTTTTTTTAGGTTTAGTGTGCATCATAATTATTTACCATGGCCCTTTTGACTTTGCCAAGTGAATATGAAGCAAACTAAAGTCAATGAATAAAATATAATATAGAAAAGATCCGCCTCGTCATGTTTACAATTTATGTAGGTATTTTAGATATTTCCGTGCATTTTCTTATTTTACGCAAAAATCGTTTGTAAGTAATTAGTTAAGGCGAAGTAACCGAAAAGTACTTACATACTAAAAGTAGTAGTTTATATCAATCTAACCATAATAATGATTATAATTAAGTCATCATATGGAGATAGATGAGTAAGCACGTCATTTTTAAAGTTCCTATTTTTTTTATTTTCGTTATTTATAATAAGTAGTTACTTTATTATAATATATGTTTATATATACGTGTAATACTTACGTATATTTGTTATACTTATGGTATTACCTATTAAATCATAGTTATAATATAGAATAGTCTTGTAGATTTTTGTAGCTTTTTTATTAATAAATGGATAACAACAAAATGTTTTTTTTATTTCTAATATCGCACGGACAGAGTACACTGGCCAAGTTCTCGGAAAAGGCCAGGCCAACAACCAACCCATGTATGGGATTGACATACGAGATTGTTAAAAATCACGTGATGTAATGTCAATCCCATACAAAGGTTGATCGTTTACTAACGATGACGATTGTCGATAACCATCTTGTCTAGGCACCCAGGTACGTTACACCTCAACTTTAGGGTAAAGATTTTCTAACTGTAGGGGCTAGACAAATACTGGGTGTATTTTCGTAAAAAAGTTTTTTTTTTCTTTTTTTGTCTTTATCTGCTTCTACGATATACGAACTATACGAACATAATTATGTATGACAATCTTGCCCAAGTTGCTAGAAGTTATCATTTTCCTCTTATTGTTTGTCAGAATGCTAAGAGCTTTATGGCTAAAGCTATAGTGAGGTACCTGCGAGATCTGCTCCACCTCGTCAAACTTTACGCAGGATAAAACCATGGTCAAGGAAAATATCGGGGGGCACGGCAGTGCCCCCGCCGAGTCGAGCGCGAAGCAAACACTGCCGTACCATCCTTTGCTGGAACCATTTCGCCGCATTTTCAGGCCCCTATTTGAGAACCTCTGGATAAGACCTGACTTGGCCGTTGAAGGGAACACAAGGGTACAAAACCAGGTGTTCCATGACACCATTGCACCAATCTGTACTTGTACCCACTTACGTACCACACACGTATAAAGAATGTTCAACGGCCAAGTCACACAACATTAACTATAATAATAAAGAAATCGCAGTAAGGAACCTTAGACTTGGCACGACTTTGTCTAGATTTCATTACTTTTTAGAGATAAACAAGCAGCTCCATCGAGACTTGGCTAGTTTTTTACAGAATGTTTTTGATGGGATAAAATAATATTGTCGATAACTTCTATCTACTTGTGACCAAGATGGGCGCTGCGCCGCGAGCGTCTGCGCTGCGCATACGTTTATCGAACGCCTACGCTGGACAAACGCTAATGTGAAGACGCTCTATTCGACGGCGATAAGGGAGCTGAGAATGAGAACGTTAACAAATCCGTTAAATGTCGTTAAAACGATCTTAGAAGGAAATTCGCAGCTTTTTGTGGGTTGTCAACTGGTGTTTTGCTCCAAGATCTATTCAAGATGCTTGGAATCGCTTCCAAGACCGGGTTCGGGAAGAGTTCGCATTACAACTGTTCACATCCGAGGAGTACATCCGGCTAAGTGCCCGCCGAGAACGCACAGACAGTGTCGGCTCGAAAGTTACAAAATCGCCTACGGTTGACGCCGCCGCCGCGTCGGTAGTGTCAGTGACCAAACTATCCGAAATCGAATGCACGAAGACCTGCGAACAAATTTCATACAGATTCTATCAAAAAAGAGCTCAAAACGATGAGTCGTTCGAATTCCTTTGCCCACTGCAGCGCGGGCGCCCGGGCGGGGCGCGCAAATCGCTCCACCGGCTGATATAGACATTGCACCCGTGGGAAGCCGGGGCGGAGTCGCTAATGATGTAATAAAAGTAGTAGAGGAGAGGTTTGACGTATGTAACTCACACCAGGATGTTGGGTTCCAGAAAATTACATTGAGATGGTGGGCACTTGATTCAATTAGAAGCACCACTATATGGGCGCTATCCAAGAGAAAATTGCAAGGATAATAAAAAAATATAATACTACTTATACAACACTTAAAAACAAGTTAAGCATGCAGTGGAGGCCATAGGTTTATTGACTTCCATTTCAAAGCCAGAGTTTATCATTTGTTTACATGTGTTCCACTCGGCGTTTTAGTAGGTATCTACAACTAGGCCATTACATACCTAATGAATGAGTAAATATACTTTTAAAGTAAAAATGCAATGCCTGTGTTTGAGCACAATCTCGCCATAGAAAGTGATTATATGGCCTAAGGTGGTAAGCAGCTGCACAGCCTAGAAGAAACTGGCTGTGTAGCTGAACGTAACGTAGAAGTAGGGAACCACTGGGAATTTACAGGTCATAGGATTCACATTGTTACCGCAGTCGTAGTAATTCTATACAGTTCGTTGTTTTGGTCAGCGACGAGCGACTCAGGGTCGATAATACAAATGATACTGGTGCTAAAAAATATATAAAAAAAAATACTTTATTTTTTAATAATAATAAAAAAAAAAGAAAATCATGCAATAAGCTGAAGTGTAGATGTAATACTCAACGGGAGTGCGAGGGATTAAAGGGATGGGGCGATGGCGGCTTGCGACTAGCTCTAGTCTGCACACGAGCTTAGTAATTACACGTTGCGGTAATTTTAGTTCAAATTGATTAAGGTATATTTACACTGTATTTACAGTATTTAATGAAATTAAGGCCATTTTTGGAAAATGTATTTTTTGTACTACCGCCCCTAGGTCGCTTGTCGCCGACCAAAAAAAAATATATAGTATATCCAGTGATTTTTAATACATATAAAAAACAGGTTTGAAAGACCTTTAGCACAAATTGATCTATGCCTTTTTGAATAGATATCGTAGATTGATGATATTATTTTAGAAGCAGATTGTTTATTATTAACGAGGTACCTACTAAAAATAAGGACGTACCTACCTAACATTTGAAGTTCGAAAGGAACATTTAAAAAATACTTTTGGCCAAATCATTCAAACTAATTTATGCGGCGCGTCGGTCAGTCAGTGAGTTTGCCAAGCACTTTTTCAACTAGGTATATGTCCGACCGTTAAATCGACTTCAGAATACCTACCTACATTAATAAGTACCCATGAAATAACCAAGAAATAACTCTCAGCCATTCATCTGACACTGTCATTGAGCTATTATTACGACATTGTATTGAAGTCAGCGAAAGAGGACGATGTAGGTATTCCATTGAAAACATTTCGCTAACTTCAAAACAGTGTCAGATTAGAGTAATTTGATATATTAATAGTGTATTTTGAAGTAGATTTAAAATTTCTTAAATTGCTTTTTTATTTCATAATTTTTAGTTTTATTTACATGTTACTAGAATTTGACCAAGGTTTTGACAAAGAACACCACCACCACAAAAAATGGCCCATCCGATTAATAGTTTCCGAGTAATGCGTGGAGAAACATACACAAACATACATACACCTATAGCATTTTGTACCTATAGGTATTTGTTTGGAAGCCTTAATATTAACCGACGAAAAAACGGAGGTTTACAAGTCGACGCGTCATCATCATCATATCAGCCCATTCGATGTCCACTGCTGAACATAGGCCTCCCCCATTGATTTCCACTTCGAACGGTTCTGGGCCGCTTGCATCCAGCGGCGCCCAGCGACTCTGACCAGGTCGTCGGTCCACCTGGTGGGAGGTCGTCCCGCTCGGCGCTTTCCAGTACGTGGTCGCCACTCGAGAACCTTTCTTCCCCAGCGGTTATCAGCTCTTCGAGCGATGTGGTCTGCCCATTGCCACTTCAGCTTACTAACTCTACGAGCTATGTCGGTCGTTTTCGTTCTACTACGAATGTCCTCATTTCGGACCCTGTCACGTAGAGATATTCCGAGCATAGCTCGTTCCATAGCTCGCTGAGTGACTCTGAGTTTATTTATACGGCCAGCAGTGAAAGACCACGTCTCTGTCCCGTATGTCATCACTGGTAACACGCACTGATTGAAGACCTTTGTCTTCAGACTCTGAGGTATTTTGGACGTGAAGATATGCCGTAGCTTCCCGAACGCTGCCCAGCCGAGTTGGATTCTTCGATTGACCTCTTTGTCAAAGTTGGACCTACCTAGTTGGACAATTTGTCCTAGGTAAACATACTCGTCTACAACTTCGAGGACAGTGCTCCCAACAATTACCGGCATTGGCGGAATATGAACATTAGACATAATTTTTGTCTTGTCCATATTCATTTTTAGGCCTACCTGTTGAGAAACTCTGAGGTCATTGAGCATGATGTTCAAAGCTTCCAGCGATTCCGCCATTATGACTATATCGTCGGCAAATCGAAGGTGAGTGATGTGTTCGCCATTGATGTTGATGCCATATCCCTTCCAGTCCAAGAGCTTGAATACATCCTCCATTGCAGTGGTGAAGAGTTTCGGGGAAATAACGTCACCCTGTCTAACACCCTTCTGCAACTGGATCGGTTTCGTACTCTCGTCCTGGACCCGAATTGACATGGTGGCTTTGCTGTACAAGCACTTCAACACTTCGATATAGCGATAGTCGATTTGGCATCGCTGTAGACTCTGTAACACCGCCCATGTCTCGACTGAATCAAAGGCTTTCTCATAGTCCACATACGCCAGGCATAATGGCCGATTATACTCCTCAGTCTTCTGTATAATCTGGCGGAGTGTATGTATGTGGTCTATGGTGCTAAAGCCTTTACGGAAACCGGCTTGTTCGGGAGGCTGGAAGTCGTCAAACCTACGTGCGAGACGATTCGTAATGACTCTTGAAAACAGCTTATAAAAGTGGCTTAGGAGGGATATCGGTCGGTAGTTCTTCAATAGGGCCTTATCGCCTTTCTTGAAGAAGAGCACCACCAAACTTCCACTCCATACTTCGGGCGTTGTTCCTTCGTGTATGACGGAATTAAAAAGCTTCTGAAGGACTACAAGTACCGGTTTTCCACCCGCTTTCAGGAGCTCTGTTGTAATTCCGTCATCACCCGCCGCCTTGTTGTTTTTAAGCTGTTTCAGAGCCATTCTAATCTCGTATAGGCTGACGTCCGGGATATCTTCGGTGTAATGTCGGGTCAACTTGGCTCTTGCGTCACTAACCGGAATTGGATCTGGTTTCTGTGACGAGGTGTACAGCTGTCCATAGAACTTCTCGATCTCTCTCAAGATCTCCAGCTTTGACGTAATGATGTCGCCGGAGTCGCTCTTCAGCTTGGTCAGTTGACTTTGACCAATAGACAAGTCTCTTGCGAACACTTTGGAACCTTTGTCGACGCGTATATACCTATATATTTTTTTATCATATGTGAATATAATGCAGTTCTATTAATATTACATACATACGCGTCGACTGATAATCTCCTTTTTAGGGTTCCGTAGCCAAATGGCAAAAAACGGAACCCTTATAGATTCGTCATGTCTGTCTGTCTGTCCGTCGGTATGTCAAAGCCACTTTATTCGGAATCTATAAGAGCTATACTGTTGAAACTTGGTAAGTAGATGTATTCTGTGAACCGCATTAAGATTTTCACACAAAAATAGAAAAAAAACAATAAATTTAGGGGGTCCCCATACTTAGAACTGAAACTCAAAATTTTTTTTTTCATCAAACCCATACCATCTTTCGATAGGTCTTCAAAAATGATATTGAGGTTCCTAATATAATTTTTTTCCAAACTTAATAGTTTGCGCGAGAGACACTTCCAAAGTGGTAAAATGTGTGTCCCCCCCTGTAACTTCTAAAATAAGAGGATGATAAAACTAAAAAAATATATGATGTACATTACCATGCAAACTTCCACCGAAAATTGGTTTGAACGAGATCTAGTAAGTAGTTATTTTTTAATACGTCATAAATCGTAAACCGCAATTTACCTTTCATTCAATATTTTTGGCGTTATTTTTTTCATAGCAGAGTTAGTTAATATTACACGGAACCCTGTAACTGCTAAAATAAGATGATGATAAAACTAAAAAAATATATGATGTACATTACCATGTAAACTTCTACCGAAAATTGGTTTGAACGAGATCTAGTAAGTAGTTTTTAAATCGTAAACCGCAATTTACCTTTCATTCAATATTTTTGGCGTTATTTTTTTCATAGCAGAGTTAGTTAATATTACACGGAACCCTCCGTGTGCGAGTCCGACTCGCACTTGGCCGGTTTTTTTTAATTCGATCAATAAACACGATAAGTATAGATATAGCCGATATAGGTACACAAGATGGCCGATGTATCGTTCATTTCATTGCGTCCATTGGGCTTCGGTTCATCGGCTATCGCTTTTCAGAGGCCAGGCCTTCCCTGGAAAATAACTCTAGATAAACCGATGATGCCATTGCTAACTGCGTGTCAAATTTCATCACGATTGTTGTACCGTAAATTTTAGTAGGACTAGCTGAACCCCGCCGTTTTATCCGCGATCCTGGATGAAAAATAGACTATATTCTAATCATACCATCGGCTTATTTCGTTGACTCAATTATATTATGAAGTTAAATTTTAAGATTAGAGTTTCCTATTCTTAAAATCATTGAATTCGACACTAGCGCCACCGAGTGATGACGGAACTGAGATGAACTACGACTGGTGAGTATTTTGACGATTTTCAATAGGATTTGGTATTCTGAAACATAATTCACCCGCCAAATCGGGTTGCGAGGTGAGTGGCGAGATGACTTTCGAGATGATTTACCTTTTACAGAATAGCATACCTGATCATAAGTAGGTCATACCCTGTATTTTTTGAATGGACAGAAGATTAGGTAGGCACTTACAGGGAAAAATCCTGTATTTTGTATAATACCTATGCTTACAATTTCTTATGTACCTAGGTATTTGATAAGATCAGAAAAAGAGCGGAAAAGGATGATCCGGGAAAATCATAAGTTCCTTGTGGCATGAGTTTGTTTACTGTAAGTATAGCCCACTTTGTAATTTTCCATTCGCATCATATGACACGAACACTCGGCTTATTTGTGTGTGAAGGATGGGACACACACATGTACCTACCACTCACTCATTGTTCGACTGATTGAACTCTTATTTAATATCACCCTCATTTATACTTTATAAATAGCAAAATTATAAACATTGCAATATTACACATTTCATGACGTAACAGGGAAGTGGATATCAATAAGGATCAACTATTATTAGCATTCAATTTCAGAATAGAACTATAGTAATAATTTCAAATACAAAGATGTGTGTAATTTTTTTTTCTACACATAGTGGGTAGTTGGAAATTCTACCACCCAACATTGACTGATATACAATGCACCTAGTTATATTTGTATTCTGCACCGTCGTTCATATAAGTTGTGGGTCGTTGGACTGGAATATTCTTTTCATTGGAACTATCGAAGCGGCGACAGTCGCTCACCGTTTATAACTGCAAGTTTTATTTTTGATCGGTTAATATAATTTGAAGAATGGATTCTTTGCCGTATAATTTTAGCATGGACGAACAGAAACCGATATTTACAACCGACAATACTGCAACAAAGGCAACGGTATGTACAAAATTAAACATTTAAAATACCGTCTTTATATCAATAGCTGAGAATATAACGTCCCGGGTTCGAAACTTACAATGAACTTGAGCTTTCGGTGGAGGAAAACATCGTGAGGACACCATAGCACCCACTAGCGGTGGTAGTACCCACCTGGCTAGCTACCACCTTAAAGTTGAAAATCTGTCGCCAACAGCTATCGTGTGTTCCGACATCTGCACTTGAGAGCCAGTGCCTTCTAGGCATTGTGTGCTTAACAACTTTGGCCACATCATCACTTACCATGGTGAGATTGCGGTCAAACCCACAATACACAGTAAAAAAGGCGTTTTAAAATCGGGCGTGTTAAGTTATTTGAAGGATGTCGAGGATGGTAAGCCATCATTTCGAAGTAATGTTATTCTATCAAATAATTAATTTGCTAATTAGATTGTTCAGATTGGTCGATATTACACTTGGTAAATTGAGCCACCCTCTTATTGTGGTCAATTATTAATTACCTACATAGATTTTAAAACTAGGTAAGATATTGGAAAACAAAGGTTAATTTATTGGTCACCAGGCACATCTGTTTTCCGGCACCTGTGCTTGAGTCTTCTTGAGTTTTCTTATGGGCTTTGCATATGCTAACCACTTCCAGCTATAACACAGGCCTATGTGTAAAACAAAACATTTACGTGTGCAGGATTCTTTCACAACCCCGGACAGTAGACACATGACGGTTCTACAGGAGAGCGTGTTCTCGCCCATGGCCCCGCCCTTCCAAAGTCGTGGTGGAAACGATTTACTCACAATGATGTCACAGCAGGAGCCGAGGGCTGGTGACACAGGTACCACCAACAATATTGTATTAAAATATCGTAAAGTACCTAAGCGTAAGATAACTGCTTACCATCAGGCGGGCTGTATGCTTGTTTGCCACGAGATTGTGGTCAAACACAACACAAGATCTACAGAAAAAAACGATGTCACAAAAGGATATTTAAAAAAAAAACAACGAATAAAAAATTGGTAGATAGGTACAGTTAATAATAGGAATTAGCTTAATTCATCAATTACAATTTTTCCCGGACCTATGGATATTTCCGCAGTTATTTTTTATTTTCAGAAAGTATTGATGTGTAGGTAGTTAGTTACTCCATTTTGAAAAGACACTTGTTATTTTTTTTCTCCAGCGCCTCAAGTTGCCGAACTGGATGACGGCATGGGAAACTTTCGAGTGAAAGGCTCCGCTACAATATTTGATGATTTAGAACAAAATTCACACGGCTTTTATGCTGGTAAGTAACAGAAATTTTAAAGTTTTCATCATCTATGGAATGTAGTTGTGTAGAAGCTTTGCAGCATACACATATTATGGAAGTCTTTTGCAGTTATACATTGGCATGTGTGAACAGGCACGAATCGCTACAGTAAACCGGAGATTTACTCAAATAAATAATATAAGAAAAAAAAACTTCAAAGGCCGACTTGCATTGCTTCCTCTTGTTTTTAGGCAGCAACTCCCGTCCAGAGTCGGTGTTATCTTCTAATATCTGGGGAGACAATTCCAGCGTCTCGGGAAATAAAAATCCTGAAATGACAGACACATTCGACTTCCTCATTAAATGTAAGTATACCTACGTTTTTTAATGTAATGTATCGTCATAATTGTACAAGTACGAAAGATTTTCACCATTAATGAACTATTATACTTTTTTATGGTAAGACTTGTTTGGCCGCAATCTCAAAAATTTGAACTGCCAGAACGTACCCAGAAGGTTGCTGACTGTGGTTGGCGACAAATTCTCCATCTTGCGAGTGGCCAGCCAGGCCCTACCTATTTCAAAGTACCTACCTTGTAGTAGGAATATAGGTACCTACAACAGCATTAGGAAACCATTCCTAGCCGTAGCAAGCTCATTGTATGATTTGAGCCCAGCATTTTCGCCTTGTTATTCCACGCCTCATCTCCTTAATTTCGATTAACTCATAGGTTTTTCAAAAACCATTGTCTGGTTAGGTTTAGCGTCTGCGAACAACTTCGTGTCGACGCTGACTCGCGAGCAGCTGTCAGTGCTGCGCTCCATCCGCCCCAGTCTACTCTATGATTTCCTTCTGGAGGTGGCCAAGGTGCGCAGTCAAAAGCGCATATGCCGTGCTTTACCAAATGTAAGTCATAACATCTTATTCAATAATTCTGTTAGAAAAGTGCTGGACTGGAATAGATATCGTCTCTACGATAGGTAAGTAGTTGCAGTTATTTGTTACCTGCCTGCTCCATTCTCACAATATTTACAAACTTTTAGGTGGTCTTTAAGTTAGTCCGGGAGATCGACTTCTGCATCTCAATATTTTCCACAATTTCCGATTCACAGATTGTAGACGGGCCTCAATAGGTATAGATATCGGTGGCATATTGTGGAGAAACGCATCTTTTTTAAAGTACCGTCAAACCTCTAAACTTATTAAAAATGGTAGGAGTGTGCGTTCTGCAAGAACAACGGTGAGAATGAAGAGTGCTACACCTCGCACGCGCTGAAGGACTGGCGCGGGCGCGTGCTGTGCCCCGTGCTGCGCGCCTTCCGCTGCCCGCGCTGCGGCGCCACCGGCGACCGCGCGCACACCATCAAGTACTGCCCGGAGAACGACCGCGACGCAGGTATTAACACACAACTATACGCTACCGTCAACCTTCCCGCCGGGCTATCGCGTATCTTTGGTGGTCCATCTATTCCATCCAATGACGCGGTACAACAAAGACCACTGGTGGGCTTTAATTGGGTGAAATTCATTAACGGTGTTCGTTACGATTACCACCCACGCTGTAAGGCCTACGAGATACGCGGTAAGGCCCCTGTACTACTTCAAAACCGAGCCCAATGACAAAAATTCTCTTGACATTTTGTTTCTTTGCAAAATAAAAGGCCCACACGTATTGTCTTCTATGCTTTGTATAAGTTGGCAACACATTGGCAATTGCACTGGTATTTCTAAAGCCCACCGGTACCCACATGCCATCGGGTGGACCGTCTGCCTGCTTGTGAGCTTTCTGACGTGGTTTCAAACGCATGTTTATGATTGTAAGATGTTAAACTAAGTGATTGTTTCAGATCGGTCGGGTTTGTCATCGCGCAGGCGCGTGACGCCGACGTCCCTGCTGCTGGGCCAGCCGCGAGGTCCACTGGGCACGCCCGCCTCCTCCCCCTCCCCAGCGAGCGCTGGCCTCCCGCAGTCCTCTTTCTGGTCCTCCCCCCACCTCTCTGGCCACTTCAACATCAACTAAACCCATTAAGGCTTTGCTGACAAAGCGGTCTCTTTATTGACGACTGGGATTGTACTCTTTAAAGTTTCTTAGTGAAACTGATATAATTTTTTTATTGCCATAAATATCATAAAATAGCTAAATAAAATATTATCAGTAGCGTATTATGAGGAACTTAACATTTAAAAAAAAAACAAAGATATACCCCATACAAAATGTTGCTTTGTCAGCCATCTACTTATGTAGATCATATGTTTTAAATTATATATACTCGAAGCCTTTAGTCGGGTCCGCAGCTTCCCTGTACAATGTTCATTCTACATCGATCATGGTAGATGCGAACCCATTAAATACTAGATTGTTAAAAGTTATATTTTAATTTAAAACTATTTTTTACGGTTCCAAAACTTCTTATAGGAAGTAGTAAAGAATTGTGTCTAATAGATGCCGGTCCTTTGTTCAAATAAAAGTATGCGGGCCATACTTATTTGTAAGTTATTAGGACGTGTAATTAAATTAAAAAATAACTTTCCTATTTACGCTATTTTTCTTCGATCAATTTTTCATTGGGTTATCAAATGTCTTACATAAATATTGAGGTCCATATATAAAAGGTTTTAATTATTTATCATTATACCATCTTTATGAACAATACAATTACAAATCAAAATAAATGAATTTATTGTGATACTGATAATACATTGAATTATTCAATTCGTCAATCTAGCTATGAATAAATTCACCACATATTTCTGGTAATTTTAACTTTTCAAAATACTTCCAATAATGTTATTCGTAATTAAAAATTGATTTAGTTTTGTACCTATGTACCCATGAAAAAATGGTTTCTCTTTTTATACTTTCACTTTTTTGTTTATTACTTGCATATTTTTTTAATAAATTTCTGAATAAAATGTTGCGTTTATTTTTTACACCAATCCAATCATAATAACCATAAAGTTTGGAGTTTCAGGGCAGGTAAATTATTAAAAAAAATAAGTTAATTTCAATATTTTATTCAAATACAACTATTTATATAGATAATACATCAACAATATAACAGAGTATTGACCTGAATCTCGCGATTGATATCAAAACATTATCCGATTATGATTCCAACAATAACATTTGGAATAACTAATTCATTATGTATACATATTATATTAACAATATGCCTCAATTATGGCACGCGTGTAGATACTGAAATGTAATCAGAATTTAAATATTTATTAGCAAAATATTGTTCACAGCTAACTGTTTAACAAGTACCTAATAGTTATAGGTATGTACAATCGACAATCTTCATGCAAGACTACCTTAATGAGGCCGAGACAATATAAGCAAATAACACATTAGCAAAAACATATGGTTTTATTCACAACATTGGACAGGGTAGCTATGATCACTGCTTGCTAGCGCACAGGTCTTAAAATTGGTCATGCTTGAATTTGTCGATGGTACATCAAAACAATAAAGTAAATAGATTTGTACAGGTAGGTACGAACAGTAAGTATTAAAGGTTTTGATGGGAATAAGATTAAGACCTTTTGGAATATATTTATTTTAAAAGGCCACATGATTGCCAATTTTTCATGGCTCGAATCAAGAATCGATTATGATATAACACTCATGGCAGTAGCGAGTTTTAATCCTCTGAGACACAAATCAAACTGAGGGCGATACCAGTATTTAAATTAGTAGTTCTAATAATTATTTGAAATACTTTGCCTAAATAATATAATAACTGATAGAATTCGATTCAGGATGTTATCGTAGGTTGTAATACAATCCTCTGTACAATATGGACGATTGTGATACATTTACATTTTAAGAGATCTTTTGTTTAACACATCTTGCTGGACACTGGGTACAAATTACAAGTAATCTAATAATTGAAATGGGAAACGCTGTGAACTTTATTAGGCAACAGTTCTAATATACTATTTAAAGATATTGTTTATTAAGATTTTGAATATTGTTATATTATGAGGATTAAATGTTCAAAATACTGAAATATCATAGTTTATAACTTTTAAAAGAATAATGTTATAATAGACGATAATTGTTAACTAACAAGCATCCAACAGCATACCTAGCGCTTAATCTAAATAGGTAAATTCATCCAAATATTGTTAAAAGTCGTTTTGTAGAATCTGTTCAGCGAAATGTATACAAATCGAGAATTGACACAAATCGTACTTTAGCTATTTTCTACGATAAATCATAGGTTTTCGTTATAAAGCAAAAACCCATTCAGATGAATCTGTATTTTATAAAAAAAAACATTACCTATAAGGCAACTGTTTAAAAAACTTAATCAAATCCAATAACTGTGTTAACCTCTAAATACAGCAGACATTGGCAATAGGTACTACTACTAGGTTAAATCATTACTTAGTATAAAAATTATATTACAAAAATACGTTTAATAAATTGAGATTCATAATTTATGAGCCAAACATAAACGAGGAATAAAACAATTATTTCATTAACCAATTTAAATGCATAGTAATTGGAATGAATCAAATTTAAAATTATACATCGGAATGATTAAATCAAAGACGGCAAATTTTGCGTACAGTAAGCAACATATACCAATACTCAAATCTTTGGTATACTAACACAAAATACAACATGACATGGTACAAACATTGGCCACTGGCTGTTCATAACATGGATACTATCCAATGGCTGTATGTAACTACCGCCCACATGCTGTGATAGCTGTTTTGACAGCCCATGTCTATACATTAACAGGCTATGTCTATACTTTGACAGCCCTTGTCTATACTTAAGCCAGAAAGAGACACGCATATCGAGACAAGGAGAGACATCCTCGTGTCAAAACTGGAACCGTAGCGTGTTATATCATCTTATCACATATGCCTTATACAGCAGACGCAATGGCAAATAATACCCTCACTAGTATACAATATTATTTTTTATTCAATAACTAGCTCACAGACATAAATTTAAATATATAACGCAAGTCCCTCCATTCGTATGAAACCAAGCGTGTCACTTTTTTCTACCTACCATAATGTCACAAGAGCTCTATAGTTAGGCTAGCATTAGAGCTAAATAGTGAAAACGAAGCGAACCTATTTGTCAGCTAAACACATCCATCGCTACACATCTTTGGTGGACATGCAGCCTTAAACAAGTTCCCTGTACGCGCAAAACAGTTTCAACAGTTTCATTGCGCGAAAAAAATATCGGCTTATCCATACAAAATTTAAAAATTCAAACAATATGTATGGAACAGCAGATATTTATTTGCACTTTCAGATTTGGTCACATAGTAAAAGTCCTTAGTATTAATGATCTATCTAATAATCCTGTATAGAAAGACACTATCACAATCAAGAAAATACATAACCGACTGTACGCAGTGAAGTTATGCATTATATAAATTAAATGCGTCAATGGAACGATTGAAAAAAATGGGAATATTTTAATATCGTTGAACTTTTTGGTACTTCAATAACTTTTATACAGACAATATAAAGTGATGTGTATAGTTTTAATTAGTATTTTATATTAAGAAATCTGAGAGCAATAGGTTTTATAGTAAAATAGGGACTTAATTACATTTGTATTGATGAAATAGAATTATTAGACTCAAAGTTAAATTGAAAGAAGAAATTAAATGTAGAATGTAGTAGTATAAAAAAAATATGAGAATTTGGCAGCAAGAGTTCATTTCAGTTGTACAATTTAGAACAAAGTTTCGTAAATAATTTCATAGAGATCACTTGATACTTTAGCTAAAATAAGAATACCTTTAGGCATAAAACAACTCAGTAGCTCTTTTCCCGAGCTTGAGACCGAATATAAGCAATTACTGTTATAGTATCGATATAAGTTACATTTACTTGACGCCAACATAATAAGCCTAACATACAATTAATAATTTATATTCAGACATAAATGTATATGAAATAAAAACTAGCAACTATTACGAGTTACCAACAAACGAACGAACTATTTAATATAATACGCTAAAGCATTTAGAATCCATACATAGCGACATAGATAAACTATTTGCATCGGGCATAGTAGTAACCGCCTCTGTGCAAGCGAGAGTGCAATACATTTGTAGGCGAACAACAGAGATAGAAAATGTTGACTCCACTTTGCTCATGTTTATAACAAGCTAAGTTTTTTTTTATAATGTATCTATTTATTCATTGATCAAGATTATGTAACATTTTGGTGAAGATACATTCCACAAACCAGTAACTTGAAGACCAGTGTAACCAATTCGTTGATAGTGAATTTGTTTAAATTACATGTATATTTCTGCAAGGTACACGTAAGGTATTGATTCCGCTTTTATAAAACGTACATTAAACCGATACCTGATATCTGACATTTTTAATAGCTATCAAGCTAACATAGGTATTATACATAAGTATTTCATTAAATTATCTAAAATCATCAAGCCAACGCACAGCCCCAAATAGTCACATCAACTATATGGTAAAATAATAATACATATTTATGAGATAAAGGCCGACAATTTTCGACAATAATATTTGTATAGTCGTATACAAATAATATGACGATCAATACTATCAATAATGTATATTTTCGTTGAGATCTCGATCTTTTGCCATCCACCATAATAACGGGAAATTCGATGATAAGTATCAATAGTTATGAACACATGATTTCAATTGACCAATCCGTGAGCAAGGCTGAGATGAACCGATCATTACCGTCAAATATTTTTTTGTTTTACCTGTTTGAAGTTTTCAGAGCGCATAGTCATATCAGAATTGAGATAGTGGTCAATACGCCCTTCATCCTACAATTAAAGAAACGTTGTTATGATCACAATAGGACTATTAAGTACCGTTTAGTGAAGTGATGGTGTAGTGTAGAGTTGATCAGTCGACGCGGTGCCGGTGTAGTTACCACAGCCACCGTCGTCGCGCGGCGCATACCGTACGTCATTCGTTTACTGGTTCACCTGCAAATATTTGTTTTTAAAAACAGCGAATTTTGTGGGTTTTGGTATCTGTGGAGGGTAATCTCCGAATATAATGAACCGATTTAAAAATTCTCTCACTGATATGAAGCTACAATATCCCTGAGTGTAGGCTAATTATTATCCCGGTAACAGGGGTGAAACCGCTGGTACAGCTAGTATTTACTAAATAAAAAAACCCAACTGCTCTAAAAGCGAACAGAATCAAAAAACAATATGATCTAAATTGGAAAATCCTTGAATTTAAATGGCGACTGTAATTATCAGCCTTGAGCTCATCATCCACCAAACATCTCGCCCTCACGCATCTGCTCGTTCAGCTTCGTTAGCCGCAACCTTACAATATTTACACACAATAACAAGTAGTACCTTCGTTGTTGTTGATGTTGATGGCGGCGCGCACGAGCCGCTCGGGGTGCGAGTGCGCCAGCTGCGTGTAGTCGCGGAACACTTCGTTGTACGTGTCGTCGTTACACACAATAACAAGTAGTACCTTCGTTGTTGTTGATGTTGATGGCGGCGCGCACGAGCCGCTCGGGGTGCGAGTGCGCCAGCTGCGTGTAGTCGCGGAACACTTCGTTGTACGTGTCGTCGTTACACACAATAACAAGTAGTACCTTCGTTGTTGTTGATGTTGATGGCGGCGCGCACGAGCCGCTCGGGGTGCGAGTGCGCCAGCTGCGTGTAGTCGCGGAACACTTCGTTGTACGTGTCGTCGTTCGACGACATCTCGCTCTCACGCATCTCCTCGTTCAGCTTCGTTAGCCGCAACCTTACAATATTCACACACTATTACAAATACCCTACAGAAGCTTTACTGCCTAATCAAATCTGATTCTTTGTGTAAAATCTCTTTCTATTGCATAGCACTATCTCTTTCAGATGTTGACCTCTCAATGGATCGGTGGCGGTTGACGGTTCCAGGACAAGACATGCGTCCGTCAGTATATTTTCGCACCTAAACAGGCTTGACATTGTTGGGTCACATTAAATATTCCAGACTACATTCAAAAGTCGTTCAGTTTGATCAGTTGTGTAAAGTCTTTCGAAATACTACATCTTGTATAAAGTACTTACAATGTGACGATATCAGCGTTTGCGTTGTTGACGGCAATGTCCAGTGGGGTCTGCCCTTCGTTGTCTACTATCGATTGGTCTGCGCGGTACCTAAGTAAGAGGCACACCTGCGGATAAAAAAGTCATGATTTTTGATTAATATGTTAACTTTAAGACATTGTATATTCAACCCACAAATAATATAATAATAAGGCTCTGAATGAAAACGGCGATAATAATATAACATTTACCTGAGCGGTGTGTCCGGCTTCAGTGGCTAAGTGTAGCGGAGTTTTTCCGTCCTCGTCTTGAGCGTTCAGTTTACTGCCGTTCAATAGAAGGAATGAACATGCCATCACTGACCCCTACAAATTAGAGAAACAGGTTATTTAAGGCAATTATAGCCAATACCAATGTATATACATTGGTATTATGGGCCATATATACAGGTCGTTGTTTTGGTCAGCGATGAGCGATTCAGGTTCGATAATACAAATGATACTGGTGCTAAAAAAATATAAAAAAAAACTTTTTTTTTTAATAATAAAAATAATATTGATTGGAAAATCATGTAATAAGCTATACACTATAGCTTATTATATGATTTTCCAATTAATATTACGTAATACTCAAGGGGAGTGCGAGGGAGTAAAGGGGTGGGTCAATGGCGACTTGCGCCTAGCTCTAGTCTGTACACGTGCCTAGTGATCATGCGTTGCGGTAATTGTATTTCTCAACGCATTTACAGTATTTAAAGGAATTAAGTCCATTTTTGGAAAATGTATGTTTTGTAGTTCCGCTCCTGGGTCGCCGACAAAAAAAAACATCCTGTATATCGGTAGCTATGTTCAGCAGTGGACATCCATGGGCTGATATGATATGATGATACATTGGTAGGGACGTCGAATGTGAGTTGTACCTTTGAGTTTGAAATGTACGCTTTTTCACTCTATTCGGTCCAGGTTTTGAACCGAGAGGGGGATCAGGAAATATCTTGTAGGTACATAATTTAGCAAACATTGAACTCCGCTGCAAAGACAAATAGTCAAAGACGCATAATGAACAAGCTAAATGTATGAATGAACCCTGACTAAATTTCAATGTTTTTGTATATTATTACAATTATTTGTTTATTCATTCATATTAGGAATAAAAAGTATTTTAGCTTAGTAATGGATGATGGATATTTATTTTCCGTACTCCAAAATCCCTGTTAAGATCTATTGAAAATAAATAATTCGCGTGAATAATTTCAATAATATGCTATTTTTATGAATAAAACAAACCAACGAAAATTAGGGTAAAATTGAATAAAAGTTAATTGTGCCATGTGTAATTGCGTACAAGTGGCCGCATTGACTTACGGCGGCCCTCTGTTACTTGCACTGCGGGCAGTGCACGAAGCGGTAGGCCATTATCGAGCGTCCTTGAGAGAGTGAAGGAGCCCTAGTATAGTTATGTATAATACGTACACTGAGCACGGCGTGGTGTAGCGGGGTGCGCAGCGCGGCGGAGGCGGGTTCTGCCATGCAAAATTTGCTTACAAGCGCTCGCATTGACTTACGGCGGCCCTCTGTTACTTGCAGTGCACCAAGCGGTAGGCACTTATCGAGCGTCCTTGAGTGAGTGAAGGAGTCCTGGTATAGTATATGTACGTACACTGAGCACGGCGTGGTGCAGCGGGGTGCGCAGCGCGGCGGAAGCGGGCTCTGAATGGTCAGCGCGTGCGGCCAACGCGGCGCGCATCACGGGCACGTTGTGCGCGCGCGCCGCACGGCACAGCACGGCGCCCGCGGACAGACAACTCATCTCCTCCGCGCCTATCAACAACAACACACATATACAACGTGTAACGGTAACGGTACATCCATAAACGTACACGAATTCGTTTTGTAGGTACAGTAATACCCAACTGATATGGCTTAAGTAACTATTACATCGTCCTATTTTTAGGATCCTAACTAGGATGGTTCTAACTACGAAGCAGGAAGCTACTTATTACACTACACTATATTGCTTTCTAAATAGGACGCGGCAAAGAGTATAGCAATTATACTAAAGCGGGACGGACGACTCGTAGGGGTGTAACAAAGGTCGATTTAAAAAAAAGAACGATACTTACATCGATGTTCTTCCGATGTTTTAAGTTTTTTATTCTCTCAAACCGATCAAACAACTTAAAATTTTAATGAATACAAATGAGCTCCTTTATGTTAAAAAAAATAACAAAATTAAACTTAATGTAAGTAAGTACCAAGTATTAATTTATAAATAACTAGCTGTCTCGCGCGGTTTCACCCATGTTCCCGTCATAAAAAGTAGCCTATGTCACCCGGGGATAGTGTAGCCTCCCAACAGTGAAAGAATTTTTCAAATCGGTTCAGTAGATTCGGAGCCTATTCAATGCAAACAAACAATCAAATCTTTCCTCTTTATAATATTAGTTAGATGTAGTATTTTCAATGTACGAATTATTTTTCTATTATTGTTTTTTTGATTACTAATGATCTATACATTCATCCCTCAAAATATACTTCAAGACTTTAGAAGGGCCTTATATAATTATTTCAAAACATCGATGTTTTGAAGAACAATGTTACATCCCTAAACGACCTAAATCGTAGCGACGCGATTACACGTTCCTGTTTAAGGAAGTAGAGCGGTTGGGACCTTCCTATCTCACTACTTAGGACACTAACCGTTCTTTCTGCGATTACACGTTCCTATTTCCTAGTTAGGAAATAGGATGGTAACATTTTCAAAGCGCGGCAAATGCTATTGGTCGGCAGCTGCCGCCATGTGTGCGGCGGTACGTGACTAGCGAGTGAGACCGAACTAACAGCTGCGGTGTATTATGAACCTTATCTAAGGTTGATTGTAAGTTTTAAGCATTCTTTCGTTAATCTTCGGGCCATACTTTCTTTTCTGTGCGAACGAAGATTCACGACGCACCTTATCAGTTGGGTAATACTGTACATACTAGGCGCTCAGATTGCGAAAGAGAAAATTTTATAATAATATTAGCATGTGACGTGAAAAGATAATGACCCTCATTTAGAATGGATTTGAATATACTTGGAAACAAACATTTTGTATGAATTTATCAGTAATTTATATGAGTTGAAACTTTTTATCCCTGATCATAGAGTAAAGTGTCTAGAGTGACAAGCCCCATACATTTGAGCGTGTCTCGGAACTTTGCCGAAATTTCGTATTAAACCTAGATGGCGCTTAATTTTGAGTATGATATAAGTCGCCAAAAAAAGACACGGGAGCGCTAATATCGTCTTACTGTAAAATCCATGCATTACATGATAACACTATAAATAGATGGCGTTGTTTAGCAATACGATAGATGGATTTGTTGACGACAGATACGGAATATGTGTAGATATAAGTAGAATTGTATAGATTGGATGACCGCGCTCACAATTTGTATTTTACTTGATCGAGCGAGACTTGTAGCTGTGCTTGTCGCCACACAAGTAGGTAGGTACAGAACGCATTAGCACAGCTTACTATAAGTAGGTTGGGTAGGTACACTATTTTAGATTATAATGGTATTATTTTAAGGATAAATTTTGATTAAAATGTTAGTCAATTTAATTAATTTTAAAATCACAGTTGAAGGGATTCTTTTTTCTTTTATTTACTTTCATTTGTTAGTTGTTAGGTTCTGGGTAGGTTCAGGACAACTAAGGCCCGGTTTCAATAATTTACCGACCGGCATCAGTTAAGATTTGTTAAAATTAAGACTCTTATATCTTTACTAAAAATGAAGCAAAGACCTCAAAGCTTTGCATATCAGACCCTCCCATATGGAAGTAGCTATCACAGGTAAAATTGGCTTATGAAATGATCTATATGCCCAGTTTGGCAATAAAAAAACCTACCATTGGTAAGCAAAACGATTCGTTTTTGTTTATTGAAACCGGGCCTAAATCAAATTTTGAACCAACTTTCCATAGTCCTCTAACTGACGATGCATCATTTACTTACGGACTTTCTTTTTGAACGAGAAAATGAACAACACAACTAAAAAAAAATACGGGAAAGAATGGAAAAATACGGGTAAATTCCCGAACGGCGGGAAAATACTCAAGTGGCTAGTTGTACCTAAAAAAATATTTTTAGATGCTTTTGATTGTTATTTTAATCATACTCGCTGTTGTATGTACCTACATTACCTACGCGCGGACCCACGCGGACCTTGCGCGGACTGAACCGAGTATCACACTTCCCGACTTAGAGTCGGACGAGTATGTACTACCATGGCGTGGTAATTGTGTGGGACCGTCACTTTTTTAAAAACAATGCACTCCTTCATCACAAAAAAATATATTTTTTATTGTATGATATATGTGTATGACCGTGGTATAACCCTAATAGAAATCTTGTTAAATGTTATTCAAACGATTTTGTTAAGGTGTCTCTCGCTATACCTACGCAAAATCTAGTAACTGTGACCATTTGAGTATTTTCCCAGCCAATGGGAAAATTCCCGGGTTTTTCCCACCAAATTGGAAATTTACTCGAAGTTGGGTTTCTTCCCGGGAACAAACCCAACCGTAAACACAACTACTAAATACACCGTGACTTTTTATTCGTCTTAGAAACGCAGCCCACATTATGTACCCAATGAATAGGTACTAATCATTAAGAAAAAAAATTGTTTTGGTCATTTGTATATTAAAAAAAATATATTATAATTTATTAGAGATTTTTATCCATAATTTGGTTTTATTTAATCATCTTACGTAGGGTGATTATACCAGTTCACGACCACTTAGTGGACTTACAATTTTTATACCTAGGTAGTAACATTACTCTTGGAAATGTAGTTTTACTAACCGATTTAAAAAAAGGAGGAGAACCTCCTCCTTTTTTCATATACAGGTCGTTGTTTTGGTCAGCGACGAGCGACTCAGGGTCGATAATACAAATGATACTGGTGCTAAAAAAAATATAAAAAAATACTTTTTTTTAATAATAAAAATAAAAAAAAAAAATTTGAAAATCATGTAATACGCTAAAGTGTAGACATAATACTCAACGGGAGTACGAGGGAGTAAAGGGGTGGGGCGATGGCGGCTTGCGCCTAGCTCTAGTCTGTGCACGTGCCTAGTAACCATACTTTGCGATAATTTTATTTCAAATTGAATAAGGTATTTCTCAACATATTTACAGTATTTCATGGAATTAAGTCCATTTTTGAGGAATATATATTTTGTACTACCGCTCCTGGGTCGCTTGTCGCCGACCAAAACAACACCCTGTATATACAGGGTGTATTTTGCATGGTAACGCAAATTTCGCGAAAAGGCTACACCTAATGCCACTAATCAAATTGTGAAAGGCATTCACCTCGGTAATGATCGGTTATAGAAATTGTCATTTTCGAGCGCGCAATGTATTGTGAACACCGCGATTTAAACGCGCGATAACGTTGTGCCTACGTAGTATGTCGCTGACTGCAGGCGAATATCGCCATAAGACACCGTTTCTAGTTTTATTTACATTGCTACTTTTAGTGAAAGTAATGAATTAATAACTTATTTATTTTAAATCTCTTTGGTTTAGGTAAGAATAACGATTATGAACAGTCTAAAGTAAAAAAAACTTTTTTTTTTTTTTTTTATTTGGGAAAAACCGACGAAAAATTCCAACATGGGGGAGTCCAGAATCATGTCCTGGACCCATGGTATCCGTTTGTGCGGCGATGTCCCTTACACCCTGTATATAGTCGATGCGTATGTAATTTTTATTTATGTACGTTCACCGATTACTCGGTAACGGCTTATGCGATTTGGTTTTTTTTTTATACCACTAAGGTGGCAAACAAGCATACGGCCCGCCTGATGGTAAGCAGTTACCGTAGCCTATGGACGCTTGCAACACCAGGGGCATCACTCGCGCGTTGCCGACCCTAAAGAAATCTCTTCACACTCTTTTTGAAGAACCCCATGATGTACTCCAATGGGAAAACCACGGCGGGGAGCTCATTCCACAATCTGAGCCCGCGCAATTCGAAACAATTCTGGTTTCAATATGTGAGGATGAACTCCCCGTCGATGGCGAGAGTTGCGATGGTGGAAAGTAGCTGTGGGCATCAAGTCGAACAATTCTTTAGAACACTCTCCGTTATACAAGCGGTAGAACACACATAAGGAGGCAAAGTCTCTCCTCAGACTAAGGGGCCAACGGTGCGTGAGATACACAAGTAGGTCACCAGTTGAGCGACTGTGGCGGAAGCCATATTGTCGGTCGCTCAACAACTCGTGATCCTCCAGGTATCTCAAAAGCTGCGTGTTGATCACACGCTCCATGACTTTTGAGAGAAGGGAGGTGATGGCGATAGGCCTGTTCCAGTTCGTCGGGTCTGATCTGTCGCCCTTTTTGGGTGCACGTGGGCAGTCTTCCACGAAGACGGGACTTCCTTTTTGGTGTAGGAAAGTGCGAAAAGACGCATCAATACTAGACACAATTCAGGAGCACACCGCTTCAGAACCACTGCCGGTATGCCGTCTGGCCCACTTGACTTATGGATGTCCAGAGAAAGCAGTTCCCGCCGGACCTCCCGTTGGGTAATGCTTATCTCCGGCATGGAGCTAGCACACTACGCGATGGTAGGCGGTGTGGCGCCCCTGTCATCCAAAGTCGAGTTCGAGGCAAAGAGAGAGCCCAAAAGGTCAGCTTTCTCCTTTGCACTATGGGCCAAGTTTCCGTCCGGCTTACGGAGTGGTGGCAAGGACGACTGGCAAAAGTTTCCTTCAGCAGCTTTGGCAAGAGACCAGAAAGCGTGACTTCCAGAGGGAAGGCCAGTCAGCCTCTCACCAAACCTACCGACGAAATCGAACTTAGCCCTAGCAGTCATTCATTTGGATGGTTTAAACTTTAAAATTTTTGCTGTTTTTTTTTTATTGAAAACGTTGAATTTTATTTGGACCAAAAATGATCTAACCGCCAAATTATTTTCACCTGTAAACAACTAAATTAAGTATACTAAAATAATAATAATAATAAACACTACTCTAAACTTTATTTACAACAAATATGTACAAAATACAATCTATATATAGAAAATTTCCTCAAGCCTGCCGCTGCTTCCGATTAACGGCAGGGTTCCCAGAAGGCTGGCAGCGTTTCCTCTTTGGATAGCCAAGCTACTCTAAACTATACCTAATCTTTCAAAATTGACTGGTTTCGGAGGATCCTGGGGTTCTACCGCGTAACTTTGGTGGTAATTGTAACAAACACCATTTATGAATTTCATCCAATCAGGGCTCACGAATGGTCATCGTCATGCCACGCACGTCATTGGATAAAATCAATAAATGGTGTTCGTTATGGTTACCACCAAAGATACGCAATAGCCCGGCTGGTGTGCTGCTACATTTCTACCATATTCCCAAAACTTGAAAAAAAAAATGTGAAGATTAGGTCACGACTGAGTTCCAACCCAGAATTCGGAGTGGTAAAAATAAAATGAAAAATAGTATATTTTCTTGTGTTCTTTTTAGTGAATCACAATTGCAAGTTTAAATGTATTATAATCGAAATTGCGGTGAAATCAAACCTGCTTGTCTTGAAAGTAAACAATTAATATTTTTGGAAAAAAAATTTCGATATAAAACGTCGTCCTATCAAACCCTATCATGGTGTTCAAATCGTAAAAATAAAATAAATAAATACTTAAGATGAGGAGCGGCAGACGTCTGACTTGCACAGCTTTGTCGCAAGTCATCTGTAGAGTCGTCGCTGTCCAGTCACATCAGGTCCTGTCATAACATCCACAACCCGCACCTGACCAACACTACCAGGGTACGTTTTGCAAACAATACCACGTAACCAAACCACATGTTACGTGGCATCTGGTATTCAGCAATTATCACCAGATCCCCTTCAGCAAGGGGTTCTTTTACTCTAAACCACTTGTCATGTCGTGTTAGTGTCGGCAGGTTAACCCACCTCCACCACATTAAGTCAGCCAGCACCTGTATCTTGCTAGCCTCGTCATAGAAGTTGTGCTCAGAAAACTGTCCAAGTGACTTAGTCAGAAGAAAGTCGGTATTAGGGGTAAATTGTTTACATGGTCAAGCGGTACATAAGTCAGGGGCCTACTGTTAACCATGAACTCAATGAGCCAGAAGAGTCTGGATACACGGGACTCTTTCTTTAAGCATCGCGGTTCAACTGTACATGTTGGACAGTTCTATATATACATGTGGCCGTGTGGCTCCCGGCATAGAATAGGGCCAACCCTTCCAATCCTGAGTGTCGTAAAAGGCGACTAAGGGAATACACCAGGGGACGGAAAGCAGCGTCTACCTGAGTAACGTCATCACCACTGCGATCACCAACCCGCCTGCCAAGCGTGGTGATTACGGCAAAACCCCTTAATATGGTACACAACACACAGTCACGGCCCCTAGTCCCCGGGCTACGGTAGCGATCACGGTAACGGCGGGGCAGAGGGTGCTAAGAGTCTTCGGCAGAGATCCGACTACCAGCAACGACGACTTGACCTGGTAACATACAATGTACGGACTTTGAGGACCGACGAGAAGCTCATTGAGCTGGAGGAAGAAGTGGACAGGTTGCGATAGGATATAATGGGTTTATCAGAAGTCCGAAGAGGGGGAGCACACGATAATCCTTAAATCCGGCAACCTGTTCTTCTACCGGGAGGGTGATCACCTGTCTGTCACAGGGTTGTGTCGGGTTTAATGTCCGCAAGCCCCTCATCAAAAATATAGTGAGGATAGAGAGTGTCTCACCGAGAGTCGCATACCTGATACTCAGTATTACCAAACGGTATTCGCTGAAGGTCATCCAGGTATATGCTTCGACCTCATCACACCCAGATGACGAGATAGAGACATTGTCATACAATGATATCTCACGAGCCATACATGCTTCTAAAACTCACTATATGGTATTGATGGGGGACTTTAACGCGAAGCTAGGCATAAGAAATGACGATGAGCTGAGGGCAGTTTGGAATTGGGCAGAGGAATCCAAGGAGCCAACGGTTGGCTGACTTCATAGAGTTGGAGGGACTCTTTATGATGAACTCCTTTTTCAAAAAGCGGTCACACAGGAAATGAACCTGCCCCGATGGATCCACCAAAAACGAGATATACTTTATCTTGACGACAAAGTGGCAAATCTTCAGTGTTGTTTCTGTGATCAACAGGGTTAAGACCGGCAGCGACTACCAATTAGTAAGAGGCACACTGAACCTGAACATCCAGGTGGAGATGTCTGGTAAAGTCTACGCTCCAACTCCAAACTGCCTATATCCAGGACCCTGAAAGCTTTCAGCTCGAACTTCAGAATCGCTTTCAATGCCTGGATGATTGCCTGACAGCGGACGATACAAACAACAGGCTCGTGGAAACTGTCCATGCGGTAGGATCTAAATTCTTTAATAATAATAATACATTTATTTCAGATATAAAATCCATATACACAATTATTTAAAAACATATAACCCGCCGTACGAATAGAACCCAAAAACTCTCAGATGAAACTTTCAAATTCATGAAGCGACGACGTGAAATGAGTTTGCAGTCTTCAGCTGATACAGCCGAATATCGGCAGCTAAATAGACAGATCTCAAACGCAATGTGACACGATATACGCCTCTTTAATAAGTCATTTATTGAAGAGGAAATAAAACAGGACTATTGGTCAAAGCTAACTGACCAAGCTGAAGACCGATACCGGCAACATCATTACGTCAAAGCCAGAGATCGAGAAGTTCTATGGACAGCTGTACACCTCGTCACCGAAACCAGATACATTACCGGTCAGTGACGCAAGAGCCAAGTTGACCCGATATTACACCGAAGATATCCCGGACGTCAGCCTGTACGAGATTAGAATGGCTCTGAAACAGCTTAAAAACAACAAGGCGGCGGGTGAAGACGGAATTACAACAGAGCTTTAGAAAGCGGGTGGTAAACCGATACTTGTAGTCCTTCAGAAGCTATTTTATTCCGTCATACACGAAGGTACAACGCCAAAGGTATGGAGTGGAAGCATGGTGGTGCTCTTCTTTAAGAAAGGCGATAAGGCTCTATTGAAGAACTACCGCCCGATATCCCTCCTAATCCACGTTTATAATCTGTTTTTGAGAGTCATTACGAATCGTCTCGCTCGTAGGTTTGACGACTTCCAGCTTGCCGAACAAGCCGGTTTCCGTAAAGGCTTTAGTACCATAGACCACATACATACACTCCGCCAGATTATACAGAAGACTGAGGAGTATAATCGGCCATTATGCCTGGCGTATGTGGACTATGAGAAAGCCTTCGATTCAGTCGAGACATGGGCGGTGTTACAGAGTCTACAGCGATGCCAAATCGACTATCGCTATATCGAAGTGTTGAAGTGTTTGTACAGCAAAGCCACCATGTCGATCTGAGTCCAGGAGGTGAGTACGGTACCAATCCAGTTGCAGAAGGGTGTAAGACTCCCCGCCGTGTTTTTCCCATTGGAGTACAGCATGGGGTTCTTAAAAAAGGGTGTGAAGAGATTTCTTCAGGGTCGGCAACGCGCGAGTGATGCCCCTGGTGTTGCAAGCATCAATAGGCTACGGTAACTGCTTACCATCAGGCGGGCCGTATGCTTGTTTGCCACCTTAGTGGTATAAAAAAAAAAAAAAACCCGAAACTCTTCACCACTGTAATGGAGGATGTATTCAAGCTCTTGGACTGGAAGGGATATGGCATCAACTTCAATGGCGAACACATCACTCACCTTCGATTTGCCAATGCTATAGTCATAATGGCGGAATCGCTGGAAGCTTTGAACATCATGCTCAATGATCTCAACAGAGTTCCCAACAGGTAGGCCTCAAAATAAATATGGACAAGACCAAAATTATGTCTAATGTTCATATTCCGCCAATGCCGATGATTGTTGGGAGCACTGTTCTCGAAGTTGTAGACGAGTATGTTTACCTAAGATAAATTGTCCAACTAGGTAGGTCCAACTTCGACAAAGAGGTCAATCGAAGAATCCAACTTGGCTGGACAGCGTTCGGGAAGCTCCGGCACATCTTCACGTCTAAAATACCTCAGAGTCTGAAGACAAAGGTCTTCAAGTGCGTGTTACCAGTGATGACATATGGAACAGAGACGTGGTCTTTTACTGCTGGCCGAATAAATAAGTTCAGAGTCACTCAGCGCGCTATGGAACGAGCTATGCTCAGAATCTCTCTACGTGACAGGGTCCGAATAAGGGGAGAACGAAAACTACCGATATAGCTCGTAGAGTTAGTAAGCTGAAGCGGCAATGGGCCGGCCACGGCTCGAAGAACCGATAGCCGATGGAATGCGCCGAGCGGGACGACCTCCCACCAGGTGGACCGACGATCTGGTCAAAATCGCTGGGCACCGCTGGATGCAAGTGGAAGTTAATGGAAGGGAGGCCTATGTTCAGCAGTGGACATCCCTAGGTTGATATGATTATATATGCATATCGCCGAGAAAACTTCGTAAGCGCGATGCAGGATGTTGGAGCTGCATCTATCTATCGGCGTGTGAACTCCATTATGTAGGTGGTTGCTACATTACTCCCTTCCTAGACCAGAGGTCGGTCTATTGTTGCGTCATTGTGTATAGCTTGCAAGTGCCTGTGCTTCTAGGAAGTCTGTAGCATGTCGAGGCTGAGCAGTATTCTGTTGCGTCGGTGCTGTGACGGGTTGAGCCATGGGAGTCCACGTAGTGCCGAGACTGCCACTCCGGCGAGGGTGAGCCAGTCGAAGAGATGCAGACGTATGCTGCGGTGGACAGTGCGGGCGATGAGTGCTGTCGCAGATGTGTGCCTTGCAGGACCAGGAAGCACAGTGAATCGGCTGCGTTGGAACTGGTTAAGGCGAAGCTGGATTGCTGTGTGACTGCTTGTCGGTGGGGAGTGATGAGCTTGGTAGCTGCTCAGAAGTGCTACTGCATGTTCTGTGATTGGAGGGTTGTGAATTTTCCCATCCAATACGTCGGGATCACCAATATGGATGTGCAAGGTTAAAAATGACATCTTCATTAAAAAGGGAAAATCTTCCGCCAGGCTGGGTCGTCGTGCCTGGGTACCGCGGTCCAACTATACATGTTGGACAAATGTATATACTGTGTTTGGTCTCGGAATAACGATATTTTAATGGCGTGTAGTGTAATACAACAAAATGTATCGACAAAACCATCTTCAAATAATGTCCATACCCTCTCCTGTTGGAATGGCCGCAATTTTAATTTTCTTATTTTTATTTAGATAGCTGTGCAGAAAAAATGCGATTGCTTTGCCTCTAAATGCCGTAAAGATACTGAAAAGGATTCATTTGAAAGGCAGTTACATCACCTATAAGAATTTTCAGTAAATTATTAACTGTACTTTGTACAAGCGGTAGAACACACATAAGGAGCTAAAGTCTCTCCTCAGACTGACAGGTCTTAAGAAATATCTTAGCTGTCTGGAAATTATTGAGAAATTTATGGAAAGATCTCCGCCCGTATTTCGGTCTGTCTATCTGTCTGCCACGAGCAAATATCTCAGTGGTCAGGAAATGGTTGAGGAACTTGTGGATAGATCTCATAGCGTAATTTAAGACAAATAATCCCGACCACGACACCACACAAAAAACGATACTACACCGCTTTTTCAACAGTTCGGGAAATAAAAAAATAATTTACCTCCACATACATAGACCCCTAACGGCTGATCGAACAATGAATGCATGTATGTTTCTGCCGATAAATTTTCAGATATTCTTTTTCGAATCTGAAACGGAAACTTTCCACAAATAGATGGGCTGATTCAAATACCAGATGAGTTATGCGGAACTTAGAGATACAATTTATTCTGATGTTAAAAATATTAAACATAAACCATGGAGTGGTTATGCGAGAGAGCCATTTGGACTCCCAAAACCGACAAAGCCGCTGCTATCAAAGAAATGTTGATAAAAGAAAGAAAGAAAGGTGTAGAAATAATTTATAATTCTGTTGCCACCATGGTCGATATTGATGAGTCGGAAATTATCCTGTAATTTTTTTTACTCCCTCAATCCACCGGGTCTTATGTGTCCTTATGTAGCGTGTAGGTGCTCCTATCATATATGCGTGTAGGTTTGGTTTATTTTCACTTTTGCTTTTCGTTATTATATCAAAACGATGATTTGTATAGTTTAAAAAGAAGGAAACTGTAATTGGCAATGTTTTAAAAGTATGTTTCAAACTGTACCTTTAATTTTAAGTGCTGTTGTTTCCATGATAATAAAATAAATAAATCATATTGATTAGAATTATACGGCCTCCAAAATTGAGCAATTGAATTAGACTACAAGTAGCAGCTTTTATTCCATTCTTATAACTTAAAAATAATATAATGATAGGTATGATGATTAAGTGCCGATAACTATCCTGTTTACCCTACTTACATTATCGTGCTATAATAACCACAGCAACGCAAGCGCGTGCGATGTTTTAGTGCGAGGGTAGGGGTTTGGATGGCGGAGCGGGAAGCAAGGTCACACCCCAGGTCATTGGCGACTCCACGCGCCGCCGGTCCTCATCTCTGGTGGACATGCAGCCTTATGCGAGTTCTCTGTCCGCGCGAAACAGTTTCAAAAGAAAAACATTGTGCCCATTTCTGCACAGATTTTGTCACGCGAAGTACCTACCTAACTCGCGTCTGTGCTCGCATCATCTATTTAGATGTATAGGTATCTGTAATACTGCTTTTTAGTTTTAAAACATAAAGATCCGAGGTTCGATCCTCCGTGTAGGTATTCGTTTTTTTTTTCATGTATAATGGATATACTTAATAAAAGAAAAACGATTTAGACACAATCTTTTTAAAATTAACAATATTCTTTTGAAATTCGTTCAATAACGGTATTTGAAAATAGTTTTGACATTAAGGTGGCCCTCTGTGGCCGGCGCAACTTCAACGCAAGCATAGTCTAAAAGCTTGTTGTTTCATCCAACGTAATGTTTGACTGCGAAAAAATAGAGACAGTATCAGGGCCGTCGGTTATCAGTCGGTAAATTCCGCTGATCACTCGCGGCCGCTTCGCTAGGTCGTCATTCATGATTTCGCATTCATAAAACTTGTTCCAGGAGTATACTTCTTGTGAAAAAATCTTACTAGTTTGTGAAAAAAAAGTTAGTTATTTAGAATCTCAAATACATTTGCAAGCCTGGTATCTATATGTTTTCTTTACTTTTACAATTTATAGGTACATTAGATATGGCCAAAGTTCAAGCAAAAACGCTGTTTTTCGGAGGCTTTGACTGAATTTGTTTAAGACTTTTTTAAATTACGCCTATATACACGGCTAGATATAGCGCACAAGATACTAATTTGTTCAAAACATCGAACGAAAAATGTTTAACAACGCCATAATAAGTACAGAGGTTTTGTATGAAAAGTATGACGAATTGAGTCCTCTTAAATCATTTTTGCGTTCGAAGACATACCTACCTACCTAGATTATTTCGTGTTCGCGCTGTTAGCTCTTGCCGGCTCTTGCGCAAGCTTACAAATTCGCCTACCGCCATCGACATAATAATAATATATCTCAATGGCCTACCGCATCAAGTCGTTGAGCGTTTAAAAGCTAGGACCAATTGAAAGTCTAACTAAAATAATAGTATTTTTTTTTAATGTTAACACATATCTAGTTTTTGATTATTAGCATTATTATTATTCATTTTCTAATTACTACTATCTACTATGTACGTACTGTCTAATATTACAACGCCATCTAACGGTTGTCTTTGCGTTATTAAGATCGCAAATGAGATTCAATGATAAGGTTTTCTTCAGAATGCGTTTTCACTTTTAAATCGTTTAAAAATCGTGGATTCAATACCCGTAGTGACATCTACATAGCCTACGAGAACTAAGCAACGGTGCTACGCTTTTTTGTATGGGCTTGCTTGTCCTTATCTATTCGTCCATGTCCCTGATGTAGTCTTCACCCCTTTCGGATAGATATGATTATACCCTTTCCGTTACATGTTGTAGGTAACACTAATGCCTGTAAAATTACCTCATCAAATGCCTAGCATAAAACGCGCGATAAAATATTATCCCCCTTACTCAAAAAACGTTATTTAACTAATAAGCTGATTAAGTGGTCACATAAATAACGTCAAGTTGTTTGACAATGATAGCAAGGTGACGTTATTTATTTGACCGTTTATTCAGTAGATTTAGTTAAATAGCGTTTATGAGTAAGGCCGTAAATCTCAAGATGTAATATATATTATATTATATCCCATACTGAAAAGCCGGCTTTAGAATTGAAAATTAGGAAAATAAAATACATACATAAGTTATTCTATAATAAACCTTATATCTAGCTAGACAATAACATTAAATTCAGCTTACCGAGTTCGTCAGCGTCCTCTCCCTCGGTGGAATCATGGTCTGAAGGCAAGCTGAGGTCGACGGCCCGTTCGCTGGCCAGCTCTGTGCCGATCAGAAGCACCGGGCTGCTTGATTCAGACTTGCTTGAGCTCTCCGATACTGATGAAAACGTCCTAACTTTACATTCTACAACTAATGCTTTTCCAGTCTGAGAATTGTACCACAAAAATAAGAACATTTCAAAAATAAAGTACATATTTACCACTGGTATTACTGTTGTTGTCACTCTTTTCATCGACGATGGTTTCATGCACTGCCGCCGCTGCTCGCACTCTGTATGAAATTTTATGTTCATAATAAGATCTCCTCAAAGGCAGGCTTGTCATACTGAAGTAGATATGAATATCTGTTTTTTTTTTTTCACATTTTTTGATCTGACTGAGGACTATGTGAAAGTGATTTATTGTGAAGTGCTCTTCTCAGCAGAATCAACCTTCCGAACCGTGCATTAGTGCATTAGAGTATTAGAGTTTGACTATTCATAAGTGCCTGTGAAGGCACTATTTGAATGAATAAATTATTTCATTTCATTGTGACTAGAACTTGTAATAGAACTGGAAATAGGCAAAATACACAAGGGGTGGGAAGCCATTTAAAAAAAGTAGATACCTGCGTCGAGCCCGACGGACGGACCAACGTCGTCCGTTCCTGAGTGGTGAGTCAGCGGTGACACCCGCCCCCGCCCCCGCCCCCGCCCCCGCCCCCGCGCACGACACGATATCCTTCACGAACGACAACGACACGTACTTCGCACGGATCCACGCCTCGCGAACACAACTAACGACAAATATGTATTATTAATATTCACTGCCCAGCTGGCGCGGTTGGTTAACACTCCGGTTAAGATTCCACCAATCGCGGCGCAGGTCGTGGGTTCGATTCCCACACAGGACATGCATTTGTGTGCATGAACATGTCTGTATGTCCTGAGTCTGGGTGTAATTATGTATTTGCAAACAAAAAGTAGTATATGTATTATATCGGTTATCTGGTTTCCATAGTGTGAGGAATGTCCCAGGATATTTATTTATTTTAACGCCCAAAGGGTTGAATAACGGGAAATCCTTTCTTAGTGCTCACCTAAGTAGGTACGTAAACTTTCACTGGTTAAGGCTGTGCATTGTCAGTCAGTGAATGTTTTGAGTTTTATCAAGTACATATAAGCAAGTAAAGAGAATTGACTAGATGACTAAAAAAACTATTTAATCCGTCTTTTACATTATCAATAAATATTAGACACGTATTTCCAGTTTTCTTTTGTCAATTAAACAAAAGAATACGAAGATATCGTGTGTTGAAGTTCCGCGTGACGTCACGTTTTAGAGTACCTACACATTTTACACACACGTGACGTCACGAGCCCCCACTCCCGAACTTTGACCCGCTTTATCTTTGTCCATTTTTTATGATTTGGTAAAGCAAAAAATACGTTGCTATATTTTTCGACAATCTAACTGACGGACTAATTAGAATTATTATTTTTATTTCCAGAAATCATTCTAATTAACTTACGTTTCACAGTCAGGCGTAGCTCTTGTGATACTGGTGCCCTCGGTATTGGCTTCGTAGATTAAATTCACTATTTTGTTACCCAATTCTGCCATCACCTGCAATAAACAGAGTTGCAGAGAAAAAGTAGAACATCCTTGTAAGCAAACAAATTTTGGTCAGGTACAAATTATGTATGAAATGAGGACAAACATACCTTGATAATATCAGGTTCCCAGTCATCTAATGTAAGTGACCTTACTTTACTGACGTGGACCCCTAGAGAACGGTGTATTCCGGAACATTCTAAAATTAAACAAAAAGTCTTCACTTTTGGACATTATCACCAAACAAGAAGACAGCAGTTTAACTTTTATCTCGCCTGACCCGGAAATCAAACTCAGGATATTTATAATTTCAATCAGTAAATATACATAATCTCTTCGTGAAGTAACAAAAAAGTACACAAACCTATACAAAGTGTGATCCCAAGGTTTATACTAGCCCAGCGAGGATTAGGGTTGCCACAATCGCAGCAAAAATTGTTGCCAGGAATACTAAGAAGTTGCTCCCATATTCTGGAATAAATATAATCAGTAAACTGTTACATTACATATACACAATATAAGGAGATATCTGAAGTGTGTTTCCATAATTTATTACAATAATTAAAAAAGAAATAATTTATGTATTTCAGCATAAAAATACTATAAAGCAATTTTTACAACAATAAATTAACTTTTTAACAGAAAAATAAACCGCCTTCAAAGTACACTAAAAAGTATGAAATAACTCTTATCTGGCACTGTTTTGAAGTGAGCGAAATCGCATGACGTGTTCTATTGAAAATATTTCGATTTATATTCTCCTCCTTTTTGAAGTCGGTAAAGAAATGGTATATTTTTATTTTTTTTGATAGTTATTCTCTTCTATCAAAACTCCATTGGAACACTACTACTAGTATTTACCTGATTTTCTTCATGCCAACATTAGCGACGCTATGTCGATTGTCAGAAGGTCTACTGTCGTCTGGCACGAGCACTAACTGTGTCTCGGGATTCTCGCGACTCTGTCCCTGTTGTATCGCAGACCTGATGCCGTTTTGAAGCGCAGTGATCCATGTATTCAACATTTCTTCAGAATCTGCTTGTAGCATATGACTCCTGTAATTATAATATATCTTTATAATCTAAATGAATGATTGAATAACGTTTCAGTTATTTAATGTATGGAGAAGAATTGATAACTTTTTAAAATATACTTTCATTTTATAGTTAATTCAATTCGCATAATAACAATTTGACAATGAAATGGCAAACATTTCGGGATTCAAGACAAAATTTGCGTGCGTGAATAGCCATATCCTTTAGTTTGCTTTTTCACATTACTTCCCAGAATTTGATCCTTATAAGCGACTCTTCGGTTCCATGGAAGCCAGGTAACTGATAACTTATACTGGGCAATTTTTTCTAGTGGGTGTGTGAGGTGGTGGTTTAATCCGTAACTAATTTTAATTTTATCTTCTCCTCGTAATTCTAGCAAGCTTTGCTTAGTTTGGGATCAGGTGACCGTGTGAATAATATACCAGGATATTTTCTTATTTATATCCTAAGCCAGAGCTATACAATATCGGTATCGTGCTATAATAACCGAACTTACTTCGAAGGCGACAATACTTCAAAACAGAATCTCCTTTCACCATCGTGGACTAGCTTCACGGTGCAAAGCCTCAAGTCATCTTCCATAACTGTCACATGTAGTTCTCCGGTTCTTTTTCTATAAAATAAAATGAATTTAGGTATAAGCAATAGCATAGAGCAGTGTTTTTCAATCTGTGGGTCGCGACCCCTAGGGGGGTCACGAAACCTTAGTCGGGGGGTCGCCGGCAGAAGGAAAAAGGCAAGGTAGACTTCGCGCAAGCGGGCGTCCAATTTACCTCTTACTCAGTTGCAAACCTCTCGCGGCTTCTCGCAGAATAATAAGTAAAGGTATCAAAATAAAGAAAATCATTATCGTAGTCTTTTAATTTATAAATTCTTTGTCTGTCTGACAAGGGGGTCGCCAGAATTTTTCAACCTGTAAGGGGGTCGCGAAATCAATAAGATTGAAAAACACTGGCATAGAGAATCTCGCTAAAAGAGCATCTCGACTGGGGCAGTACCTCCACCTTACAGAATACCGCAGCCAAATAACTTTATGTTGTGTTCCTGCGCGTGAGTAAGGTCGCCAGAGCTCATTGGGGACGGGAACTCTTGTGTGACAGGCGTCAACAGGGCTGCGGTAAACGATTACCAGGATGGCCTGCTTCTTGCAAAACTCAATATTGTATTAAGTAGTCTGTTAGTTCCATTTTGAAAGGCGTAACGAAACCGATTCTGACGAAAATTTGTAGACCTATACTATTGACCTATAGGATACTTTTCACTCGAAAAACGCGATTCAAGCCGCAGAGGATAGCTAAGCTTAATCAATACGTATAAAACGAAAGCCCAAACGGTAGGGATATCCAAAAAGTTTTTAGGTACCTTCTAAGGAAGAGATTCTCAAAATTCTTACCCTAAGGAGACAAAATAGGAGACCGCTGGTTAAACCGTGAAGGCGGAAAGCCAGTTTTAAAATAACGATGTAATGCATTATTGAATGCGGCACATCATCTTGACTCAACACTAGGTAGATGTGTAATGCATTGAATATTATTAAGCCTTTATTGAACCACATTGTTTAAACTTTTGGTTTCTAATAAATATGTGATAATTATTAAGACAGCTGTAATCCGTAATTTTGTTTTATTTGCACAGTTTTGCATAATAACGGTTATTGCTGTTCAAATGTGGCTAATATTTACACAACCGGTCTCGATTTCACGCATTCAGGTCTAAAACTTGGAAAGTTGACACGCCCCACAAGTATAAATACTATATAGAAAAATAATACAATAAGGGGTACCTATGAACAAATAAACAATACAAACTGCGCCAAACGGCCGTGACGGTACGGATTCCACCGACCCAGTTAAAAAGCCTTCGTAATCGGACAATAAAAACGCAATATTGATAAACACTCACCTATACACTAGTCGATTATCGTAGAGATAGAACCATCTTCTGTTCCAAGTTTTGAACGCATTCGAGGTCCGTTTGAAGAGATATCCTTGCATTCTGGGCAAGTTCGTTAAACAAGGCGTGCTTAGGCGGCCTTCTTTGCAATCACCCTCGCTATCGACAGACTTGCAACTCGGCAACACAGTGTCTTTACTATTCACGATTATGTGACGATTCTCCATCTCCTTGTCGAGTAGTTTGGTATCGTTACGCATTGTTGAAACCTGAAAATGTGATCGTTAACGTACAACCGTCGTGACTATAAAATGTTGTTTCTAATGAACATAAATTGTTATACTTTTTATATTTAATTGGTCTTAAAGTGTAAGCTATTAGCATAGCCAACATTTAAATTACATAATACATGTTAACAATACACGAGAATATATTATTACGTATTCACGTCAAAATTATCACTACATTAGTGAAGTTAGTACCTCTTCTGCGGTAGTTTTGAGGAACGGCTCCAAATCCTCAGATAAATCAGCACCTTGGTGGTAGTAAGTGCAGCACGCTTGGAGATACGACAGGAACTGTTAAAGATACGGAGGTATTAAAAAATAAAATCTCACAGTATATTTCTTGTTCACGTATTTAAAGTATCAACTTTCTAATTCTTTCATGTGGAACAAACAGTTAACGTTTTGGAGGACTGCAGCCAACATTAGTCGCATAATAATTTCTCTAGTAAGTCTGTAGTTGATTCAAATCGAAACTCAAAATCTATGTAAGTAAATAATACCTTTATATTCTAGATTTAAAAAAAAACTGAAAATAAGGATTTAATCCTTTGGCTTAAATGATGATGATTAATTTTATAGCATTTCCCTTTAAAAAACACCTAAAAGTGCATGACAAAATCAAATACCTATATGGTTTTTAAGTCTGCGCGTGCGCAACCAATAGCCCAATAATATA
This sequence comes from Polyploca ridens, assembly GCA_951394255.1. Taxonomy (NCBI): domain Eukaryota; kingdom Metazoa; phylum Arthropoda; class Insecta; order Lepidoptera; family Drepanidae; genus Polyploca; species Polyploca ridens. Next base: position 6,511,928 of record OX596243.1, on the reverse strand, counting down.
ATTCAAGCAAAATCACTACAATATTATGAATAAATGCAGAATAATGCGCGTACGCAGTAATTATGGTAGGTGAATCTAATTAAATAAATACCGCGCCACAAATATTTCCAGAAGATTCATGAGAATGTTTATCTCAGATCTTGGATAGGTAACATGATAAAAATAGCTGCTCATTTAGAAAAAAAACCTAACACAAAAAAGTGTTACTACGATACAAATTCGAAGACGTAATACGCATTGAGTCAGCTTTTCGTAATTAAAACGATTTCTAAGAACGAATGACTCAGAAACATAATAAATTTTTCGAAAAAAGATAATGAAGCAAAAAGCGGGGATTTTTAGACACATATTATCTATGATTTTAGGTGAAAGTAAAAATCTCGAATAGCTGTGTGATATGGTAAAAACAGAAATATGCATTTACCTATTTCCTGGACTAAAGAAAGACCGCCAATCCAATACACGGAGAAGAATACTTCCCAATTAGTCACTGTATCGATACAATATAAAACCTGTTATTTTCTAACAAAAAATCACTTTTATGTCTTTTAGCAACACAAAACATAACTGTCGCCTGAAGAAGCTATCGATAGATTAGTTTTAAAGTTAGTCATAGAGACAACCTTGCGAGCAGTTCGTGTTGGCGCGTTGCAAAACACTGTTGAAAATCAATGACATTGTCAATAAGCGGTGCTAATGAGTCTTTGAAGATACGATATCAGTTATCAAGGAAGTGTAGATACGCAACTAATAAATAAAAAAAACTGAATCTGAGATAGTGTAATGGCCAATTTTTATCTATTTAACAATTTCTAGTTGGCTTTCAACAATCAACTTATACAAAGACCTAATCCTACAATGAGTTTGAGCTTTCCGTGAAGGAAAACATCGTGAGGAAACCATAGCACGGTGGTTGAGTACTTTGCATTACCCGCCTGGCTGGCTACCACCCTCAAGTTGAAAATCTGTCGCAAAGCACCTATCGGTGTGTTCCGACAGCTGCACTTGAGAGCCAGTTCCTTCTAGGCTTTGTGTGCTTACCACCTTAGGTCACATCATCACTTACCATGGTGGAATTGCGGTCAAATGCCCGGTTTCAATAAACAAAAACGAATCGTTTTGCTTACCAATGGTAGGTTTTTTTATTGCCAAACTGGGCATATAGATCATTTCGTAAGCTAGTTTTACCTGTGATAGATATAAGAGTCTTAATTTTAATAAATCTTAACCGATACCGGTCCGTAAATTATTGAAACCGGGCCAAAAACAATGAAATATTTACATGAATAAAAAGATTTAACTATGGATTTTTTTTTACGACTTCGAACTGAAATTCATGGCTCGTCTACTCATACTACTGTAATTTCTTCATTATATATCCAAAAACCATAAACAAGAGATTAGTAAGTAAATAAATAGCCATGTTATGGACAATAAAGGATGTAAACAAAACGTGAGTCACGTTTTTTTTCTAATTAATATGCATGATAAACAACAGTGGGCTACGTTTGGCGTTCCCACGTAAGCGCGGCTTAGATTGTGAATTTATGAACACAATAGTATGTAGTAACTATACTCTTATGTCGAAGTTACGTCGCCTTGGGACACTAATTAGTTAATGTTATATAACTATTATATTATTAATTTTAATCCATGAACCTGTAGGCTAACTAATTCTATGTAAAAAAATATAGGTTCACCCCAATGACCTCTTTTTATTATAATATCATTGGGTTCACCCACCTATTCTGTAAGAAAGGTCAAAGTAGCAAAAACTACTGATTCTAAGAAACACGCCACAATGAATTCGAGAATAACTTAGCAGTCTCTTATGTTATCCAATTATGACATACCTAATTATGTATTCGCAACGCAATAATATATGAAAATTTAATCTATAGTCTTGTTGTTTGATTTATAAACCGAGAAAAATATATTACGGTCATTTGAAAATATTTCTATTTTTTTTCAATTCGGCAACTATTGATCCCGAAATGATATTTGTAACCGGAAACATTTACTTATAAACTTTCTGGAAGTTTATTTTTTATAAGCGTTACTAGCAGCGAAACCCGGCGTTGCTCGGGTTAAAATACATCGCATGTTTAATGGTATAAAAAATATATAAGGATATTTTTTTTTAACATATTATAGATTTCTATTTTCGATATTGAGAGACTTTCCAGAACATTCAAATAGTTTGTTCTTTTTTTTACTCGACTGCAATCACAATTGAACTGACGAAAAGTCCCTGAATTTTTTTTATACCGAAATTTATATACCGAAATTTCCAGTACCAGATCACTCTAGAATATTTAGATGTACATCACTTCGATTTGGTTTTTATAGATCAATAATACCTAACACTCGTACACATTTTGGAACTTTCCAGACCAAACCAAAAATTCTTGATCATAATAAATTGCACTCATTTATGAACTTCCCAGATAATTCGGATAATTCCCAGATAAATTTCTAGAACGTTCTCGAACATTCTAACTCGATAATAACAGTTTTGGGACATTTTGGAACTTTCTAGATGAAGCCAGAAATTTGTAGAACTTTCTCAAACATTCTATATCGATTATAATAGTTTGCAATCATTCTAGAATTTTTTAGATCATTCCAGATATTTGTTGAACTTTCTAGAACACTCCAGATAAATTATAACCGTTTTACTCATTTTGGAACTTTCTAGATCATTCAAGAAATTTCTCGAATATTCTAAATCGATCATAATCAATTGCACTAATTTTGTAACTTTCCAGATCATTCGGAAAATTTGTAGAACGTTCTTGAACATTCTAACTCGATAATAACAGTTTTGGACATTTTGGAACTTTCTAGATGAAGCCAGATCAATTATAACCGTTTTACTCATTTTGGAACTTTCTAGATCATTCCAGAAATTTCTCGAACATTCTAAATCGATCATGATTATGATGAGTGCAATTGATTAATTGCACTCATTTTGGAACTTTCCAGGTCATTCGGAAAATTTCTAGAACATTCTCGATCATTCTAAAATGATCATAATAAATTGCACTCATTTTGGAACTTTCCAGATCATTCTGGAAATTTCTAGAACGTTCTCGAACATTCTAACTCGATAATAACAGTTTTGGACATTTTGGAACTTTCTAGATGAAGCCAGAAATTTGTAGAACTTTCTCAAAACATGCTATATCGATTATAATAGTTTGCATTCACTCTAGAATTTTCTAGATTATTCCAGATATTTGTTGAACTTTCTAGAACCCTCCAGATCGATTATAACCGTTTTACACATATTGGAACTTTCCATTCCAGAAATTTTAAGATCTTTTCAGAAGTCCTCATGCGTTAGAAAAGGACAGCAATATATGTTTTAACATTTTCGCCACCCACAACCACCCCCTTCCACCTACCGCGACCAAACTCTCTTACTACCACCTGGAGACTAAGGGGTATTTACCACCCCAACGGGAAGTTGATTGGTGTTGGTGGTGATAGAGAAAACTGCGTATTTACGTACCCACAAAAGCATTTTATATATATTATTAGATTAATAAATAAATATCCTGGGAAATTCCTCACAGACGGTCATCTGATCCCAAACTATGCAGATCTTGTACTTACTGTTTGTTTGTAAATACATATACTTAATATACATAATTACACCCAGACTCAGGACATACAGACATGTTCATGAATGCACACAAATTCATGTCCTGTGTGGGAATCGAACCCACGATCTGCGGCGCGATAGGTGGAGTCTTAACCAACTGCGCTAACTGGCCCGTCATAATTGTTACATAAGGTTTGATAGCACAAAATAAGGCAAAATCTGTATAGCAGGCTATAAAATACTAGCAGGGTAAGAAGGAATCGCACGCCCGGGCGCCCACCAGTCGGGGTATATTTAGGTAAGTTGGTAACGCTAATTACCAACGCTGCCTGTGAACTAGAACAAATGTTTTCTTATTTAGTCAAGCTGTCGTAATTACAGGTATCCAATACAACAATACCACACGTATTTGTGACAATGCAGGGCTTCGATATAATGCCGTTTCAGCGTTTGTAAAAGTTGACTAATTTCCTGATACTTATATGTATAAAAATCCTTATATATTGTCAGCGAGACTAACAAGGAAATATAAAAGGCAACTGCAGATTGCCATTTAACGACCCCGCTTGAACTGACAGCTCAACCGTATCTTTATCAGAATTGAGCAATGGGGGCATGGGGGGTGCTATGAATAGCCGCGTCTACCTCACGGTTGTTAACCCATTCATAGAGTGGGTCGGTTATTGTCTTCCTAATAATGACTTTCAAATTGTTTTCAAAAAGTGTCACTGTGATATGATAACGAATGTGAACACAGCTAGAAATATGCAGATTGTATTCTTGGCGATAACAGCACAATAATATTTTTGAATGGTGGTTTTGAGAAAGACAGAGCGTAGCGTTTATTCACTCAAAGAGCAGCTCGACTGGGTAAGTAACCATAGTAAGTTCTCATTGGGGAGGGGGACAAGCGATCGCCAATCACCTACCGGTGTATTCCGACAGCTGCACTTGAGAACCAGTTCCCAGTGTGCTTACCACCTTGGGCAACATCGTCACAAACCATGGTGAGATTATGGTCAAACAGGTACATTCAATGAAGAGTTTTCTTATGATACCTCTATGCTCAAAATACCTGCCATACAATTTGAACCTTAAGTACACGATTTGACAGGTATTTTGACAATAGAGGTATTGTAAGAAAATTCCTCATTGCCACTACATTTTAGGTCGTTGTAGAACGTCAATAAATTCTCTAGTCAAGTTTGGAGTTGAGATTAAGGCGCGGACAGCTCACGATTTCAAACGACGAATGCACTCACACAACCTAGAATGTGGAATGACTGATGTGTGTGTACTTTTGGAAAATTGCATAGTATATGCTCAGAGTATATAAATACTACGTACAACAGAGAGACAGCGCCCATACTTCAAAAGTTACCACCGTAACTCGCGCAAGTACAGCGCCGGTGGCGAGATTGAGGTACTAATTGCTATTCTTGGTACGTAAGATGTAGAAGTGACTACAGCAATGTTTGTTTTTCAGTAAATGACAACAGATGACACTGTTGAAAGAATGTAATTTTAAAGAACAGTGGGCACATTTGTAAAAGATTTTGTTATTGTGTAAGAGAGGTAGAGCGTAGTATTTACTCGCACAAAGGCTTTTTCCCAAACTACTCCATACTTTTGTTCAAAAAAGATAAGAATTCCATACATTAAGTGCTAAACTAATCCAAAGAATTATTATTATGTTATTCAATTCTAAAAATACTGATTTTAAGTTGCATCTTACTCCACGGGAGTGACAATTCCCAAAATACTCTAGCTATTGTTCATCAACAATTCGCAAACTCCTCCATCGAAATTATCGAATTATAACTAAATATTAGGTTGCATTATACCACATAAGATGTTACGAAGAAGTCACAGTATTTATAAGCATAATAACACAATCATGCTGACTAAACTTTTCTTTATATTGTACTAGCTTCCGCCCCGTGGTTTCACCCGCGTTCCCGAGGGATATATTATTTTCCCGGGATAAAAAGTATTCTATATGTTAATCCAGAATATATTCTATCTGTATACCAAATTTCATCCAAATCCGTTCAGATGAATAAATCTAAGCTTGTTTTGAAAAGAGTAATTACAGAGTTTATTTCCGGCTCTTCTCAGCAAATGCAACCTTTCGAACAAATTCAAATTCAAAATTCAAAATCATTTATTCAAATAGACGTTCGCAGGCACTTATGAAAAGTCTGACTCTAATACTCTAATACCGGTTCGGAAGGTTGCATTTGCTGAGAAGAGCCGGCAATAAACTCAGCAATTACTCTTTTCAAAACAAGCTTAGATTCATTACATAATATTTACATTCTAATCGCACTGACAACAATTGCGTGCCCCGGCAAAACTACAAAGTAGACTGAATCTATATTTAATAAGTAAATAAATATATGGCAAACTTAAGCAGACCAACCCCCACAAGCAGCACCTGTTTACAAGTATGACGCGTGTGGCAGCCATCGCCCTCCTCGCCATATTGGAGGGAAGTGAGCGACCCGTCACACGACGCCGTATTAGAGTCAGACTTTCCATAAGTGCCTGCGAAGGTCTATTTGAATAAATGATTTTGAATTTTTAGATGTTGAAGCATGATTGAGGGACAAACATCCAAACCCACAAACATCCAAAATTTCACGTTTATAATATTTGTGAGATGAGATTAGAGTGACTAGATTTACTCGCTTTTCCCGAACTCTGTCTCTGTTATCTAGTCACTTAAAAATAAATTTTATTCAAATATAATACTAGGATAACATAAGCTTGAAGGAGTTATCTCTAATACCTCCAACAAAATTGGTGAAAAACCTGGTTAAATTTTTTCCAAGTTTAAAATATATATATATAGGATACCCGGACGGGCGTCGAGCGCCACTCGTGAGTTAGTGTAAATGTTAATAGAGATTGTTGACTTTTTTGTATTTTTGTTTGTAATGAATAAACTAAAAACTAAAAGAACGATTTAAAAAATGTTTCACCAGTCGAATCATATTGTCATTTATCACTGAGTGACATAATTGGTGACATAGGATACATATTTTTTTAAATTGGGAACCCTGCGATATTTCCAAAAGACCTGCGATATTTCCAAAAGAAATGCTTGAAACTGCAGAATGAAAATATGGTCATTTATATTTGCACACGAATTTCCGATCACTCTGGTGAGAATATAACTGTTAGTATTCCATTTTGTTCGTACGCCTACTTGAGGGCGTAAGGGTATTGCTTGCACCCGGGCGCTATATAGGTTAGAGCCGGCCCTGATTAGGAAACGATGAAAAATTGGTCAAGATAGCAATTTCTAAATCTACTATAAGTTTTAAAAATCACTTTAATACCGAGCGAGCGATGCGTCTCCGTTTCAGCTTGGACAAAAATGCTTTTGTATGTATGTCCAGGTCGCATTTCTCAACCGATTCTCTAGAAATTTTGTGACCAGGTTCAGTGATTTACGAATGGCTTTAATCCTTTTGTCCATATAAAAGACTTATTAATTAAGTTGTTCTTATTTGATATTTTGTTGAATAAATGAAACCAAGATAACTTTTTCAGCACTAGATACAGATTTAAGCCCATAAAAACAAATGAAATACAATTGGGATGAAACTGCACATTGTTCTTTAAAAAAACATAGTTGATTTCAAAATATTTAGACTATATTTATTTACATTTGAAGTCTCTGCTTATTAGAAACAGCTTATTATTAGATTAATATTATTATTATTTGATTGTTTTGATTTTAGGCGATTAATTGAAATAAAAATAATCGACGCTTAGGCCATCTATCTAAGATCGAAAGATTTAAATAAAATTACTTAAATTGCAAATATTAAAAATGCGAGTTTTAAACATTAATTTGATTAAATTATGTAAATAATTATCATCAAATTCTATTTCCTTGCCTTAAAGCTCAATAAAAAGTAATTTAATAGCGATTTGACTAAGAATTATTTTTCAATCAGTCCATACGATGTTTGTAGCGACATCTTTACGTGTGAATTCTACACTAATTATAAAATGTATGTGATTGACCAGACATGGTATATGTAAGGAAATCAGAATAGATACGGATTTCTTAATGTATTGACATGTTGATACATAATATGAGACGATGAACAATTTTCAAAAAAAAATATCATTGATATTAGACATATAATAATCTATCTATTTATTTTCATAACAGTATAAATTATTTAGGTCCTTACATATGAAATTAGCGTTTTGTCGTACTGACCACTTTGATCTCAAATATCTCCTCTTTGGTTAAGAATTCCAAATTCAAATTTATAAATTTTCCTCATTATTTTTTTCTTTGGCGTCGCTTATTACCGCACAATGGAAAACATGAAATATCGGTATATTTACGAGTACGAGTTCTGCCGTGGCACCAGTGCTGCAGAAACAGCTCGAAAGATTAATTATGTGTACGGCGCTGGTGTCGCAAAAGAAAGCACGGTACAGTATTACTCAACTTATATGGCGCGTCGTGAATCTTCGTTCGCACAGAAAAGAAAGTATGGCCCCGAAGATTAACGAAAGAATGCTTCAAACTTACAATCAACCTTAGATCACTACTATAAGGTTCATAATACACTGCAGCTGTTAGTTCTATCTCACTCGCAAGTCACGGCCCTCCGCACGGCGCGCGCTAACATGACGGCAGCTGTCGGCCAATAGCGTTTCCCGCACTTTGAAAATGTATTTTCTGCGCAGGTACATCGGTAAGCCATATTAATTCCCTGTACGTTTTTGGTTTCAACGTTTTCGTTCCGGAAAAGCCGACCTTCAGAACCAACCCCGTGGACGGCCGAAGACCAAAGTGGAAAATGAAGAATTAAAGGCTATTGTGGAAGCGGATCCATTATAAAGCACTTCAGAGATAGCTGCAGGCTTCGGGGTAAGTGATAAAACTGTATTAATCCACATGAAGCAAATCGGGAAAGTAAAAAAACTTGAACGATGGGTACCTCATGAATTGAGTGAATCGAACTTGCAAACACGCGTCAACTGCTGTGTTACTTTGCTCAACCGACTCAATAATGAAGGGATTTTAAATCGAATCATTACTTGTGATGAAAAGTGGATACTGTACGATAATCGGAAGCGCTCGTCGCAATGGCTGAACCTTGGAGACCCAGCCAAATCCTGCCTTAAACGAAAATTGACTCAGAAAAAGTTACTTTTGAGTGTTTGGTGGACTAGCGCCGTTGTCGTTCACTACAGGTTTCTAAAATCTGGCCAAACGATTACGGCAGATATCTATTGTCAGCAACTGCAAACCATGAAGAAAGAACTAGCTGCTAAACAACCGAGATTGGTCAATCGCTCTAGGCCACTGCTGTTTCACGACAACCCAAGACCACACACTGCACAACAAACAACCGCTAAGTTAGATGAGCTACAATTGGAATGTTTGTGACATCCACCGTACTCCCCGGACCTTGCTCCAACAGATTACCATTTTTTCCGGAATTTGGAAAACTTTTTACAAGGAAATAAATTCAACTCCGATGCGGCAGTCCAAACCGCCTTCAAAGAGTTTATTAATTCTCGCCCCCATGGTTTTTTAGTAAAGGGATCAATAAACTACCTATGGGATGGCAAAAGTGCATAGATAACAACGGTGCATACTTTGATTTATTAAATATATTTTACAAAATAAAAATTGACTTTATATTCCTCCCGTACAAAACGCCAATTTCATATGTAATGACCTAATATATGTAACTTAAACTGTTCACCACTACTGAGCAAACTGCTCACAATTCGTATTGCACCCTCCGCTGAAATGTGCTCCCGGTTAAATATGATTGAAAATGACGTTTTGTTACAAAACGTGTAAAAAATTATTTTATAGATAAAAAGGTATATAAACCAAAGGAGATTGACCATATTTGGGCCCACTATTGTGTCATCGCGTGTCTCAATTAAATATGATTCAAAAATCAAGTCTTATTTTATTATGTTCATTCACAAAATATTAATATTTTTCTATCCCGAGGATTAAAAACAGCATTAATAATATATTCGCTTGAACTCCTTTACACCTGTAGGTACGCCTTCCGCACCACAGATATCTGAAACCGTACGCCATTCGAATCACAGTTTTATTAATATCGAATGTTGCCAGGTGTTAAATTAGGTTTGTCGTAGTTAAATACGGTCTATATAGCTTTTTCTGATGAATAACGTAACGTAACGTAGTAATGATGAAACGAAATTACGAGAGTGATATTAGATAATATTCGTCGGTTAAAGGTAGCAGAAATGCCAAATACACATTTTATTTATAATTGTGTTTGATGACAATGATTATTTTCCAAACAGAATGTAATGTAAGAACCTATTACGATAATAGTATAGTTATTAAAAGTAACAAGTAACATAAAATAATTTCTTAAAAGTATTAATTTATTTTACGAAAAATAAAATCTTCTTAATTTTAAGTTTGGCAACCAAATCCATTTTATGAGTACTTATTTTTGCTACTGTCATGTTATATTATAAATAGGTAAGTTTGGCAACCGAATCTTTTTTATGAGGACTCATTTTTGCCAGTGTCGAGTTATATTATAAATAGGTAAGTTTGGCAACCAAATCTTTTTTACGAGGACTTATTTTTGCCAGTGTCGAGTTATATTTTGAATAGGTAAGTTTGGCTACCAAATCTTTTTTATGAGGACTTATTTTTGCCAGTGTCAAGTTATATTTTAGTTCTGGTCACTAAATAAATCATTTTCATATAGTCCGCACTATCAGTCACCGTCCGTAACAGATATATTTTAGTAAAATATTTGTCATTGTACTAAAACTTCTCACGGACCTTTTGAGATAACTTGAAAAGTCACAATATACATAATTAATTTCACTGAACTTGTGTGCACATAGATTGATCTTTATTGGATAAAACACCACTGATAATATGCATTAACCTGAAATTACAGGAATTTATGGAAATAAAACGAAGACGCTATGTGACTTTGCAAGATCCCGCCAAAAAGTCTAGCATACCTACGTTGAATCTTTTGCAAAACATCACAATAAACACAAATTGTATTTTTTAGTGGCCTCCATTAAAAAACCTTAAGATTACCGACTTACTAATTCTAAACCATTGAATTACTAAAACAAACTATGTAAATAGCCATTTTTTGCATTTTATAATCTTAAATTCTGCATCAGAAAAAAGAAAAAAGCTCTTAAACCCGGGTCAGAAAATTAAAACTGTTTACTGATTATGAAAATATAGTATTTTTTCTACAAAATAAAAAATAAATCATTGTGACACAAACATTTTCGAAGTGGAATTCCCCTTAGAAAATGGTCATTCTCCTTTTTACATACCTACCGAAGAGATAGGATTACTAATAATCCATGATATAATCAAGTTTTAAAGCTGCCATATTTTATGTATGTGAGTTGCCGCGACTTTAAATTTAATTTCCCATTAGAGGGAATAGGGGGACATTGATACAACCGTTATATATTTTTTACTGAACGCAGCCAAATCTTCGCCGATACACACATACGTAGGCATCAGTACCCCGAGTGTAAAGTTTGCAAAGAATTGACGTAACTATCGCGTTTACGTAATTCTATGAGAACTTGTATTGTACTATCTTAGCAAGCTTTACAGAATCACGGCCGCTTTCAGCCAGCGGTTTGTGCTCGACGTCTGAAGACACGTTTCGGACAATCATTGGTAAAAATAATCCTCACCTTCGGGTGTAATTTAACCTTAGGATTTTGGTGTAAACAGATACATTTAACGTTAAATGGCAAGGAAATATAATATTTTAATAAGTTCTTGGTAATTTTCTGTGATGTTTTTTTTTACATAATATGACGGTATGGGGAAGATTGATAGTACATACATACATATTAGAGATATCAACGTGTATAGCGTATTGACATTTCGTAGAGTACCATTAAATCTCTATTCAGAAGTAATCATAACAAACATCATCATCATCAGCACATAATCACTGCTGAGTGAAATAAGAATAAAGGTAACAGGAATACTACTGAAAAGAATGGACAGATATTCCACCATGCATGGCCACTGCAAATTGGTGGAGATAGGCTAGTGTTCAACTTCGTTGGAGTTTCCAAGCCGCCTAAGAGATCTCCAACTAGCATAACGACTTACACAATTTAGTGATAGCCGAGAACAACGGCTTTACGTGTGTAGAGGTTTCATACCCTACAGAAAAATAATAATTTAAACTTTATTTGACAAAGCTTTTTGTTTTGTCACTCTATCGATTTTTCCACGTCATTTTGTACATAATTTTTTGTAATAGTAATTAATTAGTAAATTTCCTTCAACCCTCTACCTATGAGTTTTCTTTAAAGTCTTCAGATGAGACCATAGGTAGACCGCACGCATAAAAAAGAACCTCGATTCTACGAGATCTGGCGACCGTGAATATGGAGCGTGCAAAGACGGAACGGAAGGTAGACCGCATGCATAAAAAAGAACCTCGATTCTACGAGAACGTGCCTCCTAAAGCACGGAAAATGCTCGAGTTGAAATACCACTAGACGGTCACCCATCCAGATACCGTCCACATCAGCAATTGCTTATCTTTGTCGATCGATTAAGAACGGCTAATCAAGTTAGGTACACTACAAGCGCATCAACGAGCCTAAAAACATTAATGAGAAACACTGCTTTTAGGAGATAAGCGCTTGGCAAAGATTCCGTGCTACTGATGTATTAAATTCAGAAAAATCTAGAAATCTTGACTGAATTTTATTCTGTATCTGCCCGAATAGTAAACTCCTTTGCATTACTGATACAATACCATCGTGTATAGGCATGCCATGTGTATGTCTGGGAGAAGGCAGTTCATATAAAATCGAACCAACTCATGTTTCATTTTATGATTCCAGAAATTGTCATCCCTTTCAATGGCTTCTAATTTTAACTTTTGGGTTTGTCCACTCCAAATCGAAAAAATACGGGTTGAAGATTGTAAATCATATTTGTGTTGACTATATAATTAAAAGTAGTAGGTGGTAAAAAGTCAACTAACTACATAATAAAATGTATATGTCCCAAGTTTGTCCTGAAATAGCTAACAACGTTGTCACCATTGAATAGCGTAATAATTCAATGGTTGTCACTGAAAAAGAATGTATGTGTGACGTAATAAAGGTGAAATTTTTCGTCTTCAGATATAATAAGGTAATGAAATATCCATAGATATAAGATTCTTGGGATTAGTTGATTTATCTTCATGTTTGTTTTTGTTGTATGTATACTATGGTTATGCGGCTATCGCCAAGACGTTCGACCAAGGACGCTTGCACTCAGGGCATACGAATATGTGTTCTATTGCTATCTGTATAGAGCAATACTCAAATGCTTATAAAAAAAATCGACACAAAGCGTCCGGTACCAACCATGCAGGTCGAGCGTTGCCCGACGACTAAAGAACAACCGCGTAAGCTATTGCTACATTTAGACAGCGTGGAATAGGGTTGAAAATTGTAAATCATATTTGTGTTGACAATATGACTAGTTGCCGCTTGGATATTTATTTTTGCGTTTTCTTTAGATTATACAGAAAATACTCATTAAATTTAATAATTATCCGGTTAACATTTCAATATAATGCAGTATCTAACATATTCTCAAAAAAAAATTAGTTGTTGTCGCTGAAAATACAGAGAATTACGACGCCAAAGTTTATATTTATGCACTAGTTTACGATTTTTTTGTGGGGAATACAAAGCACTTTTCAATATTCTATTCGGTTAACATTTTTCTTCAGGCCCTTGTCTGTCCACATTATTTTTTGTGTGAGGTATTTTCATTGGGTTGCGTCATACTCGCGTCTCAAAGAAACCCATTTTTGTGAAATTGAGCTTAGTCCCCGTCTTAAAACAATTGAATTTAGAACCCGACCCAATGATATTAGGTTTATGTTCCATTAACGCGATCTATTCTTGATACTTGATCTAAATTTTATTCTTACAGGCCTAATAATATAATTGGCTTTGGGAGTAGTTATGGCTGATGGTTAATTTCGATTAAGATTCAATTAAAAACGGTCTCCAAAGATTGAAGATGGATATAGAAATCACGCAAGCCTGAAAATGGGTATTCTTATACAGTATCATAATAAAATTAGCTAAGAAAGGAAGTCCAAAGCAAAAAGATACTATGAGGCAGAGGTTTTTATTCCGCCAATTTTCCACCACCGACAATGCGATTTGATTGGCCAAGTCACGAACACACGATGCAGTGATTGGTCCTTACTGTTCAAAATCAGTCCAAAAGCTCGGTATTACTACTCTAAAGGGATTTTTCTTCGCTGAGTTCAACTTACTGTAGCGAGTATTTCGTGTCGCTTCCTCGCCTGCAACATGGTGATCTTCTGCACGTGATCCAATGCGGTGTGCCGGAAACATGACCGCGTCGCCAGCAGCAGGTTCACAACCTCCTCCACGTCGATTAGCTTGTGACGCGACACCTGACAGACAATTACGCTTATCATCAAAACCAAACAATTATTTTCTATGAGAAATACATGAGTTGGTACTATGAGATAGGTTGTTAATGATGTTTAAAAGACTTCTCAATTAAAGTTAATATTATTATATCCTAGGGAAGTACCTCATTTTTTTTTTCTGAGATTACTAAGGTGTCTTAGGTTGTGGTTTCTTTAACCTATTCGAAATTTTGTATAGCGCGTGAAGGGCCAACTTTAACTTAGGAGGGATTATTATGATTGATATGATTTACCATTTACCTGGGAATTCCGACTTAAGGCTATATCCAGGTCATTCGAAATTTTGTCAAAGTGATGTTTGCTTTCTTTAACACCTTTGATGTCCCTGCAACAAAATTCTACAGTTGTAGATGATACATATGTGTCCGTGCAGAATGTATGATGAAAATAATAGTTGTCGTTATCAGTGTATGAATCACATTATTTAATTACCTCACATGGATGAAATGTTGAGTTTTATTATATATCTACTTATATCATAACTACTCATTACATTTGTATTTATAAGAGAGGTAATGCATAGGAGATGTTTGCTCAAAAGCAGCTCGACAAATAAAAATGTTGTATCATTCCTGCATGTCAGGTTGCCAGCGCTCATTGGAGAGAGGGAAGGGTAACGTGCGAGTGATTCCCCGGGTGTTACAAGCGTCCCTATTGATGCAACACCTGTGGCATCACAAGGGTCCATAGGCCTAAGGGTAAGGCTTGCTTACCCTCAGGCAGGCCGTATGCTTGTTTGCCGACTTAGCCGAATAAAATAAAACAATAAATAAATGACATTCCTTCGAATTCCTTCCTAATGTAAGCTACTTTCTCATTGAATTTGATACATCATTATGATAATGCCAGACCGTTGGAGGTAAGAACATGATTGTATGGAGATATAACAAATTGTATGAAAATTCAATCTGAACCTGTCATTACATATAATGAATGTAGGATTTATATATTTTTCTTAAAGAGTTTAGTATATTGCACATTCCTGTTGATTTTTCCTGTACAATTTAAATTTAACATAAAAAAAAATATCTTGCTTTTATCAAATTCATTTTCTTTCTATTGATAAGCTAGAAC
The DNA here is from genome assembly GCA_951394255.1 of Polyploca ridens. NCBI lineage: Eukaryota > Metazoa > Arthropoda > Insecta > Lepidoptera > Drepanidae > Polyploca > Polyploca ridens. The sequence goes on along the minus strand of OX596243.1, from coordinate 6,496,721 downwards.
AGGTGATCCGTAAAATTTTATTATACTATTTGTCCGACCTACGCACTGAAATCCGAAAATAATTTGATGGACGCCAATAAACGGGCGCTCGTTAAACTTGTAGTTCTGACTCAGATCGACGAACTATCGAGTAAATATTGTACTTTACGGCTCGCAATGTTAATTACAGCTAAATATAATTTATCCTTCAAACAACAGTGAGCTTAGGCTATGCATTAATACGTCTTCAATATATCAAGCAGTTGTTTTACTTCTCTATAGACAAAACGACAGTCGGTAGAATTTGTTGAAATCCTAACTTTATAATAATATCATAAATGAGAAAGTGAGTTTGTTTGTTTGTTTGTTACGCCTTCACGCCTAAACTACTTAACGGATCAACATGAAATTTAGTATGCATCATAGCCTATGTTATGGAGAAGGACATAGGCTACTTTTTAACCCGGGAACGCGGGTGAAACCGCGGGGACAGCTAGTTATATAATATTGCCTTAATACCATGATAAAGAAGGAATCTGTGTAAAAAGTTTCTAGACCTACGAATTGAGTTGTGCGTAGATATGTCAGTCAGTCAGTATCTTCTTTTTATTATAAAAAAAATACATCTAACTGCCGTACATAACATACTCAAGAGACGTCAATGAAGGCTCGGTTTCAATAATTTACGGACCGTATCAGTTAAGATTTATTAAAATTAAGACTCTTATATCTTTACTAATAATGAAGCAAAGACCTCAAAGCTTTGCATAGCAGACCCTCCCATATGGAAGTAGCTATCACTGATAAAATTAGCTTACGAAATGATCTATATGCCCAGTTTGGCAATAAAAAAATCTACCATTGGTAAGCAAAACGATTCGTTTTTGTTTATTGAAACCGGGCACAAGTGTAATGTAATTCGTTATCTCTAGACCTGTCCCTTTCTATAGCTATTCAATATACAAAGATAGAGGTCCCTAGATATCTCTAGATATTAATATTTACTATGCCTCCGTTGTCCGTCCATCTGTCCGTCTGTCTGTCAGTGGGCTGTATCTCATGAACCGTAATAGGTTCACCAGTTGAAATTTTATATTTCTGTTGCCTCTATAACAACAACTTAAAAAATAGTAGAATAAATGGATATTTTATGTAGTTCGATAAATATACTGAATTTCGTTTATTGAGTACCGTGCGACATTCCATTGAAATACCTAGTTTGCGTACTTATCACAAAATACTAAAAACATTATCAAACTAAGTAAATAACACGAAACTAGTATCATTGTCGTTTCATAAACAAACCTTCATGTGACATGATATGACACGCATACATACATTTTTCGTCCATTACTTTATCTTGCGTGCACGAAGGCGTGTAATTGTTTCCCACACGATGCCTGTTTATAATGTACGAGTAACATAAGGCCATTACACCTAACAGTTAGGTATTTGATTAAATCAATAAAAACAAAGTGTATGACTTGTTTTTAAGGTCATAGGTTCACCACCAAAAAGTAGAATACAGACCTACTTATTGGAATCATTATTGAGAGGCCACTAGGTAAACAGACACCTTTATGTACATTTTAAGCTGTTTGAATATTATTATGTATTTTACACATCAAACAATTAACCCAAAGAAGCACATTAAAGTTCATTTTGGTTGAAATATATTCCGCCAATTTCCCACCGCCGTCAATGCGCTCTGATTGGCTAAGTTAAGGACACATGCACTCTGATTGGCCAAGGCAAAAACACACGATGCAGTGATTGATCCTTACTGTTCAAAATCAGTGACAAATCACTGACTAGTTGCGGAATTTGATTATTCAATATTACTACTCCTAAAGGGATTTTTCCTGGATGATTTTAGAGAAATAAAAGCAATGCTCTGCTTTGCCACAATATTTCCTACTAATAATGATCCTAAACTACTTGCTTTAATGGCTGCCACAACTTTCCGGTTTTAGGGCTGCCCACTCTGCCCAGTGTTCATCATTCACTTCAGCACAGCTCTGAGTAAAAGGAACATTATTTTCTAAATTACTTACACTTTTATAAAAGCAGTGAGATTTTTCAGCACAGTTCTAGATGCCTGGTCTAAGAGTATTGAGTGGAACTTGTTCATCTCCTGCATTGAATGTATCATCCGGTTGAGAGTGGCCATCACCATGGGATCTTCTGAGAAGCTCCCCGTCAAATCCCATAAGGCATTCGTGAATGTACTGTTGGTCAAACAAATAAATTTTTTGTTGTATGATAGTTAAACATATCATAAATAAATAATTCAGACTACATACTGCATATGTGAGTAATTATTTCAAAAGTAATTGTTATGAATCTTCTGCTTCTGCTGCAGTACTTATTGATAGATACATCATTAAATTGCTAACAACTAAATGTATGGGAGGTACAAAGGGTATAGGGGAAGCAGTTCAGGCAAAGTATATGAACATACTGTATGTTTAATCGTATTTGTTTATTACATTTGTTTCTAAATTATTTCTGATTTGATTTTACTTTGTATTAAATTTGTTTTTCTTTTTTATATTTGGTTTGTTTTTGATTTGATTTTAATTAATTTTTCATAGTTATATTTAGTTTGTATTTTTGTTTCCTTGATTGGCTTAACTTAAACATTAACAATATGCATTTTTTTTTTATTTGTGCATGCTGTGTAAACGTGTTTAGGGTTATAGTCTAGTTAAAATCTATATGTACTAATTTTAATGCTTGTAAATCGACTGTAGCCTGTTTCGTTTACCTTATCAAATAAATAAAATAAAAATAAATAAAAATAAAGTAAACAGGTATTTTTAAATGTGTTTCCACAAAACACTATATACCTACAATAAATTTAGCAGTAGCTTTTTTAGTATAATAGGTGTTTTGTTTTGGATTTGTGCAGCTACTTATGCTAATGACAAACCATACTCTTTAAAATTCAACAAGTTATTTAGAAAGTATGTATACTAATGAAATAAAAATGAAGAAAATAAAGGTCCTAGACCACTGTCATTATTGTTTATGACTAACTATAGTATGATTATGACAAATAACTATGAGGAATATTTGGTCCATTGATCAAAGCAATGCTGAATAATTGTTAACCGACAAATTTTCTTAACTATAATTTATTTTGTGGTATTGTGCAACCTTCTGAACTGTGCATTAGAGTCTAACATTTCTAAGTGCCATTGAAAAGATAATAATTTATTCAAATATATACCTATATTAAAAATAACAAACAAATATCCAATATAAGAAAGAAGAAAGAAAGATATAAAATTATCATTTTAAAATATAAAAAAACAACACAGTTTGTCCAAAAAAGTACATTAATTCATTTATCTGTGTACATAAACTGATTAAATTTGACTTTTAAGTTTTTACTGAGCAAATGCAGGTTATCAATTTTAATCTAAGCCATTATTGTACTGATTATTTTATGAAACAATTGCCTACTATATTAAAATAATCAAATAAGGAAACCATGATATGGGTAATGAAGTCATAAAATAATACTTGGAATATATAAACTCATATTTGAAACTACATAGTTTAACATTATTGTTCTGTAACAGGATAACAGGGATATTGAGAAGCTTGGTTTACAATCAAAATCCTAAGAAATCATCAGTATTTTAATATATCAAATATAGTGTTTTGAGATTGGTTTATGTGTGTAACATGCAAAATTAATCTATCAACTTTAGTTTGTATAATTCATGGTTTAGTTGTACTTTGACATCCATTGATTTGGAAGTTCATATTTTTTTTACTGGAAGGTCATTTTGATTATTCTCTACACAAAGTTTCAAGTTGCAGAAGTACTGGTTTATGAAAAAAAAATAACAAAATCAAGAATTCAATGCAATAATTTGCCACTATCAAAATTTTGACACTATTGTGCTATTGTCGTGTTTTGTTTTATGTAAACAACAATTTATGTTTAGTGTGTAAAAAATTTAGTTAACACTTTTTTCTTCACTGATTACATAAAAAATATTCATACTTATTTACATTTTTTTATGTCAGTTTTGTTCATATAACATATAAATTTAATTAGTACTAGTAGTAAAACATGTTTTATGAGAATAAAGCCCTTCACCTGTTGGCAGAATACCTAATAAAAGAGAGAGAGAGATTGGTTAGGTTAGGTTAGAACTTTAATAATAATGAATAATAATAAAGAATCCACAGGTCCACCCCCCTTTTACTCCCCCAATGCATGTGGGGGGAGTAAAGAGGAGCCAAAAGGTAAAACTTTTTCTCCTTTCCTAAGCCCCCAGCCCACGTAAAATTCATAGAAGGGGGTAAATTAAAATGTGGGGTTAACTTCCCCTATTTTTATATTCTCCCCTTAAATCAATGTTAGTACCAGAAAACTCAAAAATGGTGGTGCAACTTTTCCTTCACATGGGTGGTTCTAGACTACCCCCTCCTCATCCAACTCCCCCCTTAAATCGATGGACGTCAATGTACATTCCTACCAAATTCATAAACATAATACATTACCCTGTCAAGAAAAATCATTACCTCTTATTGATGTGATTTTTTTAAATTAAAAACCATACTGATGGCACTATCAGCACAGGTCAAATTGACTAAATAGGTACATTCGTAATCGTAATAGCTCAAATAAAAAAAAATAAGCACAAAGCATATAGGTACCTACTCACCCTCTATGACTCATATAAGTTTTTCCTGAATCAATCATAACAGAACAGGCTTTCAGAACTTTATCAAGTTTTTGCTCCAGGCCGTCGATACTGGCTTCTTCAGTTTCCAGCTGCTCCCTACAATAACATAATAGGATCACAGACAATTTACACGCACAACACGTACAAAATTTCACTTTCTATAAACTTTCATTGATTCTAATATCCGCGTTACCTAAACTTAGGGGAATCTCTAAGGCATTCATCGAAATCTATTAAGGGCTTCATATTGATTTTTTAAACATGCGATGTTATTAATATTTTACAGCATTTCTGTTCCTCACAACAAAACGAGCACAAAATCACAAAAAAACTTCGATTGAACACCTGACAGACAGTGACAGACAGGCTAACAGAGGGTACATTCCGAAATGTAGAGGTGGGTAGCTATTCTAATAACTAGCCAAAAAACGGCTAATCGCAAAATAGCCACGGCTACGTTATCTGTCAACACGATAATTGGCTATTGGCTACTGGGTGGCTACTGGCTACAGGATGGCTACTGGCTACTCGCTAGCTAGAAAGAATGAGGAGTTTTCTTACCTGCCTAACTGTTGATAATTCGAACCAATTTGAACCTTAAGTGCACGTATTGATAAGTATTTTGACCATAGAGGTATCATAAGAAATTCTCCTCATTACGACAAGTTTACGCCACACACAGCGGGTAGCCGCCTAGCCGCCACAGGTCACTAGCCGCCACTAGCTGGCGGGCTAGCCAAAGCCATTCTAGCCGCCACTAGCCGGTAGCTGGCCGTCTAGCCAAAGCCAATCTAGCCGAGTAGCCGGTAGCTGTGTGTGCGTGCGTGTAGCCAAATAGCCAAAATAGCTGACTACCTAGCTGGCTTTTACACCACATATAGCCGGCTAGCTAAGCTATTGAAATTTCGGCTAGTTACCCATCGCTACCGAAATGGATAATATCGATCACAGCGATCACAGCAATAATTTGCGTACCGAATTAGATATTACGCTTATGACAGCTGATAACTATCAACAATTCGGAACGCCCGTTATCGCGCTCACAGTATTCAAAACAGAACATTTGTGAATTTAATTAAAATCTGAATTATCAATGCACTAGAACTCCTTATATCTTTTATAAGTTGACTCGTAAAAAAGAATATCTGCTTTTTTATTATTTTTCTCTCATAAAATCATAAAAAGTATCTTTGCCAAATAGAAAACCAAGAATCTTATTAGATTTTTGCCGTCACTTTTGACAGCGCTCACGGTGATATCAGTTTAGAGCATGGTCGGTGTGAGCGCAAGATGGCGCATGTCATGACGTCATCTATGACGTTTCACGGGCCATCGTGAGGGCGCTCACGGTAATATGGAACGGGTTTAAGCACGCTAAAATCGATTACAGCGATTATAGCATCAATTCGGAATGCAGCCAGAGGCTACGTTCCGAATTGAATAATATCGCTCACAGTTATCACAGCAATAATTTGCGTACCGAATTAAATATCACGCTTATGCCAGCTGAGAACTATTAACAATTCGGAACGCCCGTTATCGCGCTCACAGTATTCAAAACAGAACATTTGAGAATTTAATTGACATCTGAATTATCAATGCGCTAGGAATCCTTATATCTTTTATAAGTTGACTCGTAAAAAGGAATATCTGCTTTTTTTATTATTTTTCTCTTATAAAATCATAAAAAGTATCTTTGCCAAATAGAAAACCAACAATCTTATTAGATTTTTGACGTCACTTTTGACAGCGCTCACGGTGATATCAGTTTAGGGCATGGTCGGTGTGAGCGCAAGATGGCGCATGTCATGACGTCATCTATGACGTCTCACGGGACATCGTTAACTGTCATTATTCAATTCGGTACGGGTTTAAGCACGCTCAAATCGATTACAGCGATTACAGCGGTAATTCGGGCTGCATTCCGAATGTGAGCTACTACTACTAGAATACTGTGAGCGCGATAACGGGCGTTCCGAATTGTTGATAGTTCTCAGCTGTCATAAGCGTGATATCTAATTCGGTACGCAAATTATTGCTGTGATCGCTGTGATCGATATTATCCATTTCTGAATGTACCCTCGGAATGCAGCCTGTGACACATCTGTCAAATGTCAAAAGGCACAGTTTGTTTGTCAATTTGTTCATGACCATGGAACAAAGTCCTTCAGTCGCATACATTTTATTTATAATATCACTTTAATTACATATAGTCCGCACAATAACTTTCACATAGTCCGTATGATCAGTCACCGTTCAGTCGGTGCAAGGGTAATGTATTAATTCACATTAGCCTTGCACCAAAATCTTTTTGCTCGTTACCGTATCGATACATAAATATTATTATTATCACTCTGATATCATAGTAAAAAAAACCTGAGAAATTACGTTTTTTTCTTGTTTTCCTGAGGGCCTTAATTCCTGACATCAGGAAAATTCCTGTCGTCTGGTAGTGGTAACCCTAATCTAACCTCTCTTTTTGTGATGTCAAAAAATCATACAAATCTGTTTGTGCTATGTTATTTTATTTTTTTAGCAAAACTATAAATTGTGTTTAAACAATGATTCCAGCAACAGAGAAACGCTTGAGCAATGATCACATATTAACTGTCTTATTATGCGCTATTGCAATACCACTTTCCATGTCTATGTGGATTATAAACCTAATTTATTCCAAGTTTATTGCAAGAAATGAAGGTTTTGATGGTAATATCTTAATTTTATATTGAGTATTATTACTTGTTTAATTTCTTGTACGGATTACTCACAACTAAAAGAAATTGAATTGAATAAAAATATAAATTATAACATTTAATTAATTGTCATATTGAGAATATATTTTACTGATTTCAGAACCAGTAGTGATATCTCCAGACCGATGGCTGGCATCATGTTTAATTCCACTAGTAATTGCTGTGTATGGGTACAGGAAGAAGAGTGTGAATCTGAGTGGGGCCCTGCTTGGATTTGCAGTAGCTTTTATACTGACACTTGGTAGCTACTGCTTCTTAGCATGCCTCTTCACATTTTTTATAACATCATCAAAAGCAACAAAACTTCGTCCACATTTGAAACAAAAAATTGAAGAGGATTTCAAAGAAGGTAGTGATGCATTAATAGTTAGTTACATTAAAATTATATTAACCTTATTATTACTTTTTTTTTTTTGTGGCCGAAGGTGGTTTGCACACAAAGCCTAGAAGGAACTGGCTCTCAAGTGCTGTTGGAACACACCGATAGATGCTTGGTGACAGATTTTCAACTTGAGGGTGGTAGCCAGCCAGATGGGTACTACAAAGTACCCTACCACCGTGCTATGGTTTCCTCACGATGTTTTCCTTCACCGAAAGCTCAAGCTCAATGTAAGGTTCGAACCCAGGACCTTCGTCTCGGTATCCGACGTCACTGAGCCATCATCGCCTAAATCATTAGTATTGTATCCATTTGCATGAAAAGCTGTCTGTTATATGAAAAAAATACTAATGCTTAAGAATTCCTAAATGGTTTGTGAAAAATTGATTATTGATTAGTCCAAATAGTTTAGGACTTACACCATTATAAGTCTAACATTGGCCATTTTTCCTAAATACAACTATATATGCTGTCTATGAATAATAATTTAATTAATATCAGGTGGACAAAGGAATTGGATTCAAGTGCTTTGCAATTCAGGGATGGCTACACAATTGGCAATATTGTATTTATTAGATGTTGGCGCATCCGAAAGGTCTATTGACTTTGTTAAGGACTACAGAGCTTCTTGGTTATCAATGGGAGTTCTTGGTAAGTTTTTTTCTTACATTTTACATGAAACCTCCATATTGGCCATATAACTAATGATTTAAAATAAAAAACTTCTCATTAATAATAATTGTAATAGACGGAATAATATTAAATTAGGTTAGTTAAGTCACATTAGTGGCTGGATCAAGGGCCAGATATAGAAGGCAGTGCTTTTGGAGATGACACACATAGTAAGTTAGTTCCCCTATGGAGCCACTTGACCACTGGAACCTAGGACCCTGTTCCATTGCGAACTGTTTTTAATATTTTTAAATATATTTTCTTTTTATAATATATATAATAATGTAAATAATTAGTAAAAAAAAAATGGAATAATAATAATATTTATTCACCTTATAGAATACCTAGATAGATTTGATCTTACCTCTACTACTACTGCCACCTACATTCTTAACTGAATAAATGGCTTTGATTTTGAGATAATATGGAGTTAAAACTGACATTTGAATATTGATAACTATACTTCTGATAAATTTATTATTTCAGGTGTGTTTGCATGTTGTAATGGAGACACATGGGCATCAGAATTAGGCACAGTTTTTTCTAAGTCTGACCCATTTTTAGTAACATCATGGCAGACAGTGCCAAAAGGCACAAATGGAGGAATTACTGTTATAGGAACATTATTCAGTACAATTGGAGGACTTGTCATTGGATTATCTCAGTATTTAGTACTCCTATACTTTACTGATAAAGTTGCATGGACTTATGCCCCTCCGCAATATCCAATTATTTTGTTTGGTGCACTAGCAGGATTCCTTGGCAGTCTCATTGATTCATTATTGGGAGCAACGTTGCAATACTCGGGTAACATACTTGTTATTTTTTTTATACTAATGTAGCGAATAAGCGCCCGCCTATAGTAGGTAAGCGGTTGTGGTAGCCTATGGACGCTTGCAACACCAGGGGTATTACTCGCGTTGCCGACCCTGTCGAAATCTCTTCACATGCTTTTTGAAAAACCCCATGCTGTACTCCATTGGCGTCCGTGCAAAGAAGCTCCTTATGAGCCTGGCGATCCATTTGCATAGTCCCTCGGGAAGACCGTATGCTGGTAACTTTGACAGCAGATCCCGGTGCCAGACCCGATCGATCGCCTTCTGATGATCAATATTGAAAGTCTAAAGACTTGTCATGTCTTATAGAGACAAGATTTCGCCCTTCATTTTCAAGGGAGGGGTCCCGAGGGATCTAATATTTTTTTGGGATAAAAGTATCCTATATATTCCAGGTTTTAATCTGCGGAAGTCCCTTTCGACTCAACAGAATTATACAAAGCCGTGTTGTACTGCTCATGATATAGCACACAAATAGACAGGCAGGCAGAGTGATGTTGCGATTTATATTATTCTTGCTCTCCCCTGTAGTTTCACCCCCGCGTTCCCGGGATAGAAAGTAGCCTATGTCCTTCTCCATACCATAGGCTATCTACATGCCAAATATCATCATGATTGGTTCAGTGGTTTAGGTGTGAAAGAGTAACAGACAGAGTTACTTTTGCATTTATAATATTAAATAAGTGTGGATGGATAAATTGTATTTCACTAGGTTCCTAATAATAATACATAATAGTAATGTTTGACTGTTTGCAGGTTTGGATAAGGATGGTAAAATAGTATCACATTCAAAACAAACAGTGAAACATATCAGCGGTAGAAACATTTTGGACAATCACAGTGTGAATCTCATATCAACTGTCATCATGGGCCTTCTCACGCCTACTCTTTGCAAATACTTGTGGCCTATTGGTTAATAGAATTCTAAAGTGTGGGTGTACAATTTTCAATAATTAGGTAAGTAAAAGGACATATAAACCGGATAAGTGTGAGTCAGGTCTAATTCTATTAGGGTTCCATAGATATGACCAATAAACTTTTTTATACAAGACATTTAAGATAAAAATATTTTTCTACTCTAATCACAGTCAGACAGCAATAGGGCCCTGTATTGCCCTCTAAAAATGATGTTAAGGCTACATGTTTTAGTACCATGTTGATGTTACTCAGAATAAAACAATTTGTTATTTACTCATGCTTAATATTATGGATTATTTCTGTTTTAGGGACTTTGTAGAAACTATAGATGGCAGCACAAATACTGACAGTAAGACATCAACAGTTCAATGAGAATGAAGCTGAGGACTACAGACAATGATTTGGCAGCAATAAACTTAAACATTAATCAAGGTCCATATAACAGTAATTTATTGAAACTGTAATTAGAACTAAATAACCTAGTGGTGTCTGCAAGCTGGAAGTTTGATCTACTTTTAACTGGGACAGAATGGGAAAATCTAAATTAAAGGAGATACAGGAAACTTTTCTTTGTAGCCCTTTATTTAATTTTAATATTAGCATCAATTCCTCTTTACTTCAGGTGTTTCCCTAACAAAAATGACCATGACAGAAAGACGGATATGACGAAACTCAGTGCCGTTTTGTGGGAATAAAACTATAAATATATGTGAATAAAAGCATTTAGTTACTTTATATCAATTTGTGTAAGTGTTGTTAAAGCCTTTGTGTTATGTACATGCTCCATTATAAGGATTTGTTTTATCCTGAGACTGATAAATTATTATATTTGACGCTATTTAATAATGTATGTGTAACCAATTCAGGAAGTACTTATACTTGGAACATTGTACCTATTTTATATTTACCATTGTTGTATATTTTATAAAGAAAATAGTAGATTAATATATTTTTTGCTATTTAACAAGCTAATTCTTTTATTCATCTATCGTAGTAATTGAAGAGGAAAAAACGTATTTCAACTTAATCTGTTGAATCGCAGTTCCTGGAATTCTATTAAGAAATCCACTCTTAAGGCGGTGTAATTTAATGAGTTACAAAATTTTCGCAGTTTCATTTGCGTTTTCAGGATTACTGATTACAGGATAAATTGATAAATAATCGACAATGGTGTCGATTCTGTTGTAAATCGCACTAAACTAATTTTAGTTACATCTCATCTCTTTCTTACAAACATGATTGAAAAAGGATAGAACATATTTTAAGTTGTCAAATTAATCACTGGTGCCGATTCTGTTGTAAATCGCACTAAACTAATTTTAGTCACATCACATCTCTTTCTTACGAACATGATTGAAAAAGGATAGAACATATTTTAAGTTGTCAAATTAATCTTTGCCGTCTTATTTTGCGTGTATTTAGGCGTGACCGCGATAGATGGCGACTAAATTTATATTGAAAACAAGCATTGGACTAATTTGACAGGACTAAATTTCTTACATCCTTTTCTTATGTTCTTTGTTAGAAAGAGACATAGTGACATTAAAATTAGTTTAGTTGTGAACAACAGAATCAGGGCCATTATTATCGATTACGATACGACTACGACGATTACGACTCTTTTCCGCAAGTGAATTTAGGTAGGTAAAATAGCTTATTAAATTATGTCCGTCGGATCTTCAATCTACGGTCGGAACCCTTTGTGTGCGAGTCCTATTCGTACAACTTAGCCGGTTTTTTATGGACGTCGGCCACTGCCCATACATTCTATGAAGTATTTGCGTCCTAGGATGCCATATGGTTTAATTGGTTTTCTGGTTTTTTATGGACGTCGGCCACTGCCCATACATTCTATGAAGTATTTGCGTCCTAGGATGCCATATGGTTTAATTGGTTTTCTTATACATAATGATCGAGGCCGAACTGAAAACATATTTTTAGAATCATAGAATTTTTCATATTTTTGTTCGTAGTAAGGTTAGGATTGGACATTGGACTTTTTAAAGAGGTGAGATATTTTATATAGTTAGACTAAATTAGTTTAGTTGTAAACAACAGAATCAGCACCATTGATTGTCTTTTTGTGAACTATTATTGCCTGCCGTGCGTGCGTTGCGCCGGGTGCGGACAGGTGGACGGCACCTTTTAAGTTTAAGATATTAAAATAAGACTGTATGAGTGAGAAAATACCCCTTTGCCTACCTAAAAAATGAATATTACAGAAAAAGAAACGTCAATAGTAATTGACGTTGACAGTTGGTTCATTGGTTGCAGTGTTCGCAACCGTACGATAATTATCGTACATGTACGATAATTTCATAACTACGTACGATGTACGATGGTACACGACTATCGTACGCAGATTGTACGGTAATTTCCATTCTGATGAAAAATTTGATGATTACACAGATAGCCAATAGCCCAATAACAATTACAGTTGTTTTTTAGTGTCAGCACCATCTATTGGCCCATTTCTTTCTTAGGAACATATTAGGAACACATGCTGTTGCTTCATGGCGCAATCTTGCTACTGTCTTCCAATCAGCGATCGATATCGATAACGTCGTTCGATGTGGTGGAGTGTTGGCAGTTATGCTCTTTTCGAATTTGTATATAAAATATTAAGTTTCATTAATATTTGTGTATTTTGTAATTCTGTTCTCGCAAATATAGAATCTATTCAGTTAAACTTTTAAAAAATATGCTTGATTTCAGGTGTCTCTATCCTTTAACATTATTTTCTTCTTTATAATTCGAGATGTTGGCGCGTTCTATTAATTTTTCTATTTAAAAAACAAGTTTACAAGTTTTAAACTATAAAGTATTTACAACATATTATTGTCACGTTTCATATGATTTTTAAAGTATTTTAGCCATTTTCCTGATGAATACGATAATTTTGATCCATATACGAGCATATACGATAATTTTACGGCCCTGGTACGATAGCTGCCTGGCTTCAGGTTGTGAACACTGATTGGTTGACATGACAGTACTAGTTGTCAAACAAAGTAGTTTAATCTTCTTTGTTTTGTGTTTCTCAAAAAAAAGCTATCGGTAATTGTTGTATTATTAGTTTCCGTGCTTACCATAGTTCTCTGTGTATGACTCATACAAGATCGCATACATTTTTAATGATCTATCTTTTGTAAGCTGATCTCCAATTCTAATAAAGTTTGGATGTTGACATCACGTAAATGTATTAGACTGGTAAATCATTCGTATAGCCGAGCTCCAGTGAAGTACGTAGGAAAACCGTAATGGTGTTGTTACTTTGATTATCAACCATGTCATCAACAGTAGAGGAAAGCCCTATAATCAATTCGGACATAGAAAACGACGAGACAGGTAGTCGTCGTAATCTTGTGGAGCCAGATTTTGGTAAGTTCCATTAGGTTTAGTTTAATATGTCTGTAACATGCTTGAATCCTCCCACCCTCCGTATTTGTTGACTCTTCCTGCAAACAATAAGTAGTTTTTCGTCAATGATGAACATGAAGCACCTAAGTTTATCTTTGTTTACAATAAATATCTAAAATTGTTTGATTGATAGTGGAAGAAACAACAGGATGGATCAAAAGTCGTACAGTACTTGGCATCATGGGGTTTCTGGGTTTTGCCAGTGTGTATGCCATGCGGGTGAACCTATCTGTGGCTATTGTGGCAATGGTCAACACAACTAAAACAACGAATGACTCTGCACTAGATGTTTGCCCAGCTAGCACTCCGGATAACAGTTCTACACCATCTGTTGTAAGTAATTGTTATTAAATCTTTAAAAGATTCTTGTTAGAATCTTTTATATTGAAATCAAAATTATATTAACAACAATAATGATTGACTGACAATTAAATTGATTATCCATATAAGTACATACAGAACATATGATTTCTTTTTCCTTGATTCAATTTAGAGATATGTTTGAAATAATTATTCAATTAATGATAAATAAACATGTACCTACCATCATATAATATTCTACCAAACCTGATCATATAAAATGAGAATAGCATACAACTTTTTGATAGAACTGTACATTTTCAGAAACCTGGTGATTTCAATTGGACTGTTGAACAACAAAGTGTCATACTGGGTTCATTTTTCTATGGATATGTATTAACACAGGTATGAAGATTTTATTTCACTTAGTAAGTAATCTATACAAAAACCAAATAATTAATCACAAGAATCTTGAAATTTGGCAAGTTTTTTTCTATAGGGTTTAAGGATCTGCTAAGTAAGGATGTTCTGAAATCTGCATTTTTTTTTTTTTTTTTTTTTTATACCACTAAGGTGGCAAACAAGCATACGGCCTGCCTGATGGTAAGCAGTTACCGTAGCCTATGGACGCTTGCAACACCAGGGGCATTACTCGCGCGTTGCCGACCCTGAAGAAATCTCTTCACGCCCTTTTTGAAGAACCCCATGCTGTACTCCATTGGGAAAACCACGGCGGGGAGCTCATTCCACAATCTGAGCGTCCGCGGAAGAAAGCTCCTTTGGGCCCGCACAGTTCGAAACAATTCTGGTTTCAATATGTGAGGATGGACTCCCCGTCGATGGCGAGAGTTGCGATGGTAGAAGGTAGCAGTGGGCAACAAGTCGAACAATTCTTTAGAACACTCTCCGTTGTACAAGCGGTAGAACACACATAAGGAGGCAAAGTCTCTCCTTAGACTAAGGGGCTCTAAACCGTTTGTGAGCTCGGGATCGTCAACAATTCTGATGGCACGTCGTTGAACCGAGTCTAAAGGCCCAAGCTGGTATCCAGGTGCTCCCGCCCATAGGTGACAGCAGTACTCCATATGAGGCCGGACTTGTGACTTATAAAGTTGTAGCCTTTGCCCCGATGTGAAGTACTGCCTCGCTCTGTTGAGCACTCCTAGCTTTTTGGATGCCAGCTTAACCTTGTCTTCCAAGTGACTTCGGAACAAAACGTCGCTAGAAATGTCGACGCCAAGGATCCCGATGCTTTGACTGATGTTCAAGGAGGTGTTCTGGAATTGTGGAGCCACAGACCATGGGGTTTTCTTAGCGGTGAACGCACAGGCTTGAGTCTTGGTAGGGTTGAAATGGACTAGGTTTAGTCGACCCCAATCGGAGACACTAGTTAATGTACTCTCGATTTCAGACATCAGCCGTTCGCGGCTTTCCTCCACCTCGGAACGAGGGATATTTGCACGGCCCGTGTAATAAGCGTCCCCTGTACTGTCGTCCGCATAGCAATGAATGCCGTCAATAGACAGCATATCATTGATATGCAGTAGGAACAACGTTGGGGACAGCACAGAGCCTTGCGGGACGCCAGCATTTATGTCCATGCTATCAGAGCAGCTACCGTCAACGACGGCCCTTATGCATCTGCTGGACAGAAAGCTGGTAATCCATTTGCATAATCCCTCGGGAAGCCCGTATGCTGGTAACTTCGTGAGAAGACCCCTGTGCCAGACCCGATCGAACGCCTTCGCCACATCTAGGCTTACTGCCAATGCCTCACCTTGACTCTCGACGGAGTGGTGGCAAGGACGACTGGCAAAAGTTTCCTTCAGCAGCTTTGGCAAGAGACCAGAAAGCGCGACTTCCAGACGGAAGGCTAGTCAGCCTCTCACCAAACCTGCCGACGAAATCGAACTTAGCCCTGGCAATCATTCGCTTACTGAACCTCGAGGCAGCATTAAATTTGCGTTTCGCATCAGAGATCTTAGGGTCCTGATTAGTTCGGGCCGTGGTCCAAGCCTCAAACAAAGTCTGCTTATTTTGTCTAGCATCTTTGCAGGGCCGATTAAACCACGGTCGCTTCTTCACCCCTGCAGCCACAAGCGGGTTTGGGATATAACATTCCATTCCCGCCAGTATCGCCTCAGCGACGGCAGCTGCACAGGTGTCAGGATCATCTGATGCGAAGCAAAGCTGTCTCCACGGGTACGATGCGTAGAAATCTCGCAATCCATCCCAATGCATGCTAGAAATCTAGTTTTATTATTAACTTCAAATACTGTTACTATTTTATTTGCTTTCCTCCCCTTCCAAATGTATTGTACAGTCATTAAAATTAAGTACTCTTGTTCTTGCTCTTTCGTTTTCGTACAGTTAGTACCCAACTGATATGGCCGATGTACCTGTGCAGAAGATACTTTTTGTACATTTTCAAAACGCGATAATCGCTATTGCTCGGCAGCTGCCGCCATGTTAGCGTGCGCCGTGCAGAGGGGCGTGACTTGCGATTGAGACAGAACTAACAGCTGCAGTGTATTATGAACCTTATAGTAGTGATTTAAGGTTAATTGTAAGTTTTAAGCATTATTTCGTTAATCTTCGGGGCCATACTTTCTTTTCTGTGCAAACGAAGATTCATGACGTGCCTTATCAGTTGGGTAATACTGTAAATGTTTTTTGATGTACAATAAAGTGTTATCAGTTTATTTTTATTTAGGTTCCAGGTGGACGAATAGCAGAATTATGTGGTGGAAAACTTGTGTATGGCATAGGAGTGTTATTCACAGCAATCTTCACCTTACTTAGTCCAATAGCAGCATACACAGACTTCTCGTTTTTCATTGCTGTCCGAGCTCTTGCCGGTTTGGCTGAAGGTGTCACATATCCAGCAATGCACGCAATGTTGGCTCGGTGGATACCACCTTTGGAGAGATCTAAGTTTGCTGCTTATGTTTATGCTGGTAAGTTTGGAAGTCAATATTTTTCTAACTGGAATCCTTATGCACATAACATAATTAATATGTACAATATGCACCACAAATGATGAGATTTGACAAGCGTCATTGATGGGGAGCCTGCCCGGGTACTCAGACCTCATACCGCTAAAGAGATGTCAACATCAACAATGTCAGATATCAACCATGAGGTGTATCAAGTCTCATCTTTAGTGACACATATTATATCAAGGTTTAAAGGCAGCAATTTTTACCCTTCCAATCCATCAGCAATTTGCATTAGCAAATTTTTATTTTACCCTGCATGACTGCAAACCAAAAATCCATAAATGGCTATTAACCCTCTCCTATGATGAGACCGAGAACCTAATTGAGATAGAAAAATAAACACAATACATATATCACAAAAACACACATCCACTCTTATACTGCATACTCACACACACACACACACACACCCACACAATTCACTCACATACTTTCACCACCTCAATGGGTCTTTCTTAGTTTAAAATTTTTACATGCCACTTCTCCTTGTAATTTGTTAAATAATGTCTTTTTTTTTATATATAATTTTAATTTTATAATTATTTTGAATTTCATTATATAATCACCAGTTAATGATTTTGTATTGTGTGATACCAAGTCTGGAAACGGGCGTTGAGGGTTGCACAGTTATTTTTAACTACTGCAACTTTCATCATTCTCATTGTAACTATGATAATTCTGGTTTTTATGCACAAATAAATTTTATTCTTATTCTTATTCTTATTTGTTGCAGGTTCCAATATTGGTACAGTAGTAACATTGCCAATATCAGGGTGGTTATGTACCCTGGAGTTTGCTGGAGGTTGGCCGCTATGTTTCTATATATTTGGAGGCCTTGGGGTTTTATGGTTTATTGGATGGATGTTTTTGGTGTACAACACACCACAGCAACACCCCAGGATTTGTCCTAAAGAAATAGAATATATAACATGGTCTATTGGTACTCCTGTAAGTATGTCCACATATTAATAAATAATATTTCAGTAGCCATTTTCTTACAGAACTATTTATTTTTATGATGAAAAAATTATTTGAAATTCTGAGATGCATCTCAATTTGTTAGGCTATTTTATTCAACCGAGTTGTATACTACCCTATAAATCTCATCATCATCTTTGTGACCTTTGATAGCAAATATTATTATAAACACTATTAACATGAAATAAGGATGTAATGCCATGTTGAAGGATGACTAATCATTAGACATTCAATACTGGTATTTATGTCTAATGTAATTAGGTCTATTGCTTTATGTGAAAAACAAATGCTTATTACTGTTCTATTCAAGTCAACTTGCTCTCATTGTACTTGTTATTGATACTAAGCTTTAAATTGAGTATAAACTGGACTATGACTTTTATATAGCATTATGTAAAGATTTTATGACGGGCCAGTTGGTTAAGATTCAACTTATGCACCGTAGGTCGTGGTTTCGATTCCCACACAGGACATGCATTTGTATGCATGAACATGTCTGTATGTCCTAAGTCTGGGTGTAATTATGTATATATGTATTTACAAACAAAAAGTAGTATATGTATTATATCAGTTATCTGGTTTCCATAGTACAAGCTCTGCTTAGTTTGGGATCAGAACTGATATAATACATATACTACTTTTTATTGCCAGTGTACATTATTTTACAAGGAAAATAGAAATAGAATGGTACTAAACTAATATTATAAAGGTGAAGTATGTGTTGTGTATATTTGTTTGCATGAGCCCTGTAATCTCAGAAACTACCAATCCAATTTGAATTTTTTTTTACGTTAGATAGTTTGTTTATTGAGGGAGGCTATATAACACTTTATGTTGTTAAAACTCTGGGGTACGGTAATTAACTGAAAAGTATAATTGTAGTTTGTAAGGCGATCTCAGTACAATTACATGTACTGAAAACATTGTATCAACTTACAAACACCTATCTGCTATGTAGGACAATGGTTGGTGAGTCACAGCTGTTCTGCCCATTGCATTGGTTTTATATTTGATGAATTTCAAATATTTGTGGTTAATTCATTATGAACTCTAATGTTATTAATCACACATTTGTTTTTTGTATGCCTGGTTGAGTCTTATTTATATAATTTTGAAGTAAATTATGCGAATAATTGCGTATATTTGTCATACCAAGCATTACGTAACTGGTCAGATTTTTATAGCTACTGTCCCCCGCGGTTTCACCCGCGATCCTGGGATAAAAAGTATATAGCCTATGTCCTTTTCTATACCATAGGCTATCTATATTGTTTGTTTGTTACTCCTTCACGCCACAACTGCTCAACGGATCATCATGAAATTTGGCATGCAGATAGCCTATGGTGTGGAGAAGGACATAGGCTACTTTTAATCCCGGGAACGCGGGCGAAACCGCGGCGGACAGCTAGTTAATATTATAAATGCGAAAGTGAGTTTGTGTGTTACGCCTTCACGCCTCAACTACTCAACGGATCATCATGAAATTTGGGATGCAGATAGCCTATGGTATGGAGAAGGACATAGGCTTTTTATCCCGGCGACGCGGGTGAAATCGCGGGGGACAGCTAGTATAATATAAGAAAGGCTGATTGATAAAATATCCTCCGAAAGAACAGAAATTACCTATAAATATGGACGCTCTTACATGTTTCAATCAGCATTATTGCATAGCCTTTCATTCCAAAGGTAAGTTTTGTTATTTTTTCAGGATGATAAACCTCCCATGTCCATTCCGTGGTTGAAGTTTTTGACATGCGTGCCGCTGTGGGCGATCCTCATCGCGCAGTGCGGACAGTCATGGGTGTTCTACACGCAGTTTACAGAATTACCCACCTACATGAACAATATACTTCATTTCGATATTGAATCGGTAAGTTTGCGTTCCTATGAGGCTCAATAAAATGCCTATATTTTGTGCTTACCACTTTTGGCATCACTTAACAAGTCTTTCTTAGTAAAATAACAATTATACATATACGCAAATGAAGTATATCTATCGTCAGTATCTGTAAGATTAATCAACGTTAATATACAGGTCGTTGTTTTGGTCAGCGACGAGCGACTCAGGGTCGATAATACAAATGATACTGGTGCTATAAAAATAAAAAAAAGTACTTTATTTTTTTTTAATAATAAAAATAAAAAATTAAAATTTTGAAAATCATGTAATAAGCTAAAGTGTAGACATAATACTCAACGGGAGTGCGAGGGAGTAAAGGGGTGGGGCGATGGCGGCTTGCGCCTAGCTCTAGTCTGTGCACGTGCCTAGTAACCATACTTTGCGGTAATTTTATTTCAAATTGAATAAGGTATTTCTCAACATATTTACAGTATTTAATGGAATTAAGTCCATTTTTGGGGAATATATATTTTGTACTACCGCTCCTGGGTCGCTTCTCGCCGACCAAAACAACATCCTGTATAACAGAATAATTGTGTGTGCAAGAACAATATGATCACTAATAAGTATAAGTTGAAAAAAAGCGCGGGAAACGGTCGAATTAGCGGGAGTGTTTATAAATTTCTTTGATAATTTTATTAAATTTTATTCGTTCTAAGATCAGTTAAGTAGTGTATATATAGTGTAGTATATGTAGTGTTTAGTATTATTCATTTTTTTCGTATATAAATCTCATATATTGCTGTTATATAGGTAAGTTTATTTTCTCAAGTCTTCTTGTTGTTCATGTCTGAGCCCCCCGACCCGGGGGGCTTAGGCCCCCCGGCAGCGGGTTACTATGTTACAGTAAACAATTCATCCGGAATGGACACTGATGGATCTATTACCCAACGTATTTTGAAACGCAGTAGACTGCACAGAGTTTGCAAGCATTGCAATAAAAAAAAGAGGAAGAGCAAAGGCAGTACTTTAGTAAACCCACAAGATTGTCAATGCATATCTAATGATGAAAAAAAAGATAAACAAATTGAAACTATACAACGCTGTACAGATCCTACTCTCCCTATTTCATCCTCACAACCGATTTCAATTTTACATAAGCCAATTGATGCCATACCTCCTACCCCTGTGACAGCCTTTCAAACAATTTCAGTCGGTAGAACTCAATATACAACTACAGATGTTGCCCCATTTGTTGTTCATGTACAAAAAATTCAGGCTTCTCTTAATGATGGTACCACACTCCACCCTGTTACATTTGGAAATTATTTGAAAAAAAATAAAGTTAACAACATTATAAATGGCAGTGTAAAAAGAATAGGCCGTAACAGGGTATCTCTATCTTTTTCGGATTACACAGATGCAAACTCTTTTCTTACTCATAATAGTTTGGAATTAAATAAACTTAAGGCTTTTATTCCTTCATTTAATGTTACAAGAATGGGTGTTGTTCGTGGTGTTCCGGCTGAATGGTCACCTGAAGAGGTAACTGAAAATATATCTGTACCAATAGGTTGTGGCAAGATCCTAAAAGTAAGACGTCTTAACTTTAAAGTAATGATAGAGGGTTCTCCAGTATGGAAGCCTTCTCAAACAGTTGTACTAACTTTTGATGGGCAAGTCTTACCTAAACGCATTTTTATGTGCTATAACTCACTTTCTGTAGAATTATATTCATATCCAACAATACAATGCTTCAATTGCTGCAGATATGGACATACACGATTACAGTGTAGGTCTAAACCTAAGTGTTTTAAATGTGGGCAGGATCACTCTGGTGACTCATGCACGGTTGAAAATCCCTCATGTTGCATGTGTGAGGGACTACATTATGCAACTAGTAAAACATGTCCGAATTTGAACGTCAAAAGAGAATCAAATCTTCAATGGCTGAAAGTTGTATTTCATATTTTGAAGCTATTAAATTCCACCCTCCTGTCTCAAAATTATTTTCTGATGTTCTCATTACCAACCCTAATAAACCTTCTCAAAATTCTTCTTCTCACAATCAACCATTGAAGACATCTTATAAAAAAACAGTATTTCTCCAACCTCGCACTCATTCACATAATATACATTCATCCAATGGTTATGATCGCGCTGCTCATGAACAGTTAACCAAAGACTATAATGTTCCTTCTCCAATCAATAATGGTTGTGCACTTAAAAAAGACACTAATACTACTGATCCCTCCATTAATGACATAATCATATCCTTGATCGATATCCTCTCCCAATCTTCCATTATACCGTCCCACGTTGCCCCTTTACTTGAAATTTTTAAGAATCTACTCCTTAATGGATCACAGACACATAATACAATGGAACTGCCGAAGCATAATTAATAAAAAAAGTGACTTAATTTACCTTATTAATAAATTTGAGCCATTTGTCATTGTTTTATCTGAAACTTGGCTTAAATGTAATTATAATTTTAAAATCCCTGAATATAGCTGTCTCAGAGAAGACAGAGTAGATGGGTATGGCGGGGTAGCTATACTCATCAAAAATATTTATCCATATTCTTCTTTTCCTCTTCCTCCTCATAGTGATAACTTTTCAATCATAGCTGCCATGATTAATAATATTTGTGTTGTTTCTATTTACATCCCTCATCCCTCCCTTACTATTTTCACTGAAATTAATCACATTATTTCTTCTCTTCCAAAACCCTTTATGCTGTTGGGAGATTTTAACTCTCAACATTGTTCATGGGGAAGCTCTAAAAATAATTGTCATGGAGAAGATTTGTTAGAAATAGTAGATTCAAATAACCTATGCATGTTGAATAATGGTTCTTCAACACGTCGCACTGGACCTAATGAAGGTATAAGTGCTATAGATTTGTCTATTTGCACTCCTGATTTGGCAGCCTCATTGTACTGGTATACAATGTCTTCAACATTTGGTAGTGACCATTTTCCTATTATTATTTCATTTCCTGATAGTAAACCAAAGAAACTGCAAAGAAACCCACGCTTAAAATATAGACTTTCAGATGCTGACTGGGATAAATTTAAATTCACAGTAGAGAATAAGGTCTCATCTTTCCCAAGTATTCTACATGGAGAGACAGTTTGTTCAGATGCTTTGACAAAGGCAATTGTTGAATCAGCTGAGGAGATCTTTCCCTTAAAAAATGCAGTTACTAATAATATTCCTTCCCCGCCTTGGTGGGATAGTGACTGTACAGAGGCCATTAAAAAACGAAAAGAAGCTGAAAAAATTTATTGTAACTGTATGACCACAGAAAATTTTCAAGCACTTTCAGATACAATTAATAATACAAAAAAATTATTTAAAAAAAAGAAATTTGATAGTTGGAGAAGATTCTGTTCTTCAATTTCTCCTGATACAAAAGCATCTACTGTCTGGAGTAATATACGAAGATTTAAATCTTCGCTGAATACTGGTAGTGCTCCTTTTATTCCACCTTCACTTGCTGAAGAATTCTTGGATCATCTGGCTCCTCAGTGTGCTCCACAAAAAGATCTAGTAATATCTTCATCATCTGCAGATTTCCATACAGATCTTAACACTTTATTTTCGTTAAGTGAATTGAAAGGAGTGCTCTCAGTTTTAAAAGATTCGGCTCCAGGAGAAGATGGTATTCCATATTCCTTTTTAACGAATTTAGGTGATCAGGCTCTTACTTATTATTTAAATATTATTAATTCTGCAATGTGTTCCGGTATTATTCCTTCGGCATGGAAGACGCAACTAGTGTTGCCAATATTAAAACCGAATAAAATACCATCTAATGTCTCATCATATCGACCAATAGCGTTATCTTCAGTATTATTAAAAATTACTGAACATTTAATTAAAAACCGTTTAGAATGGTTTATTGAGAGTAAAGACTTGCTAGCTGATAGTCAATTTGGTTTTAGAAAGGGTAGAAGCACAATTGACAGCATCAGCATATTTACCACTGATATTCGCTTAGCTTTTTCTCGTAATGATTCAATTCTGGCAGTATTTCTTGATATAAGCTCAGCTTATGACTGTGTCCTTTTACTTGTCCTGAGGGATAAATTACGTAAACTAAAGGTTCCAGAGATGCTCACAAATTTCATAATGAATATTTTGTGTGAAAGAGTTATTACTTTAGACTCTTATAATAATAATTCTAGTAAGACTCAAAGATCACTATGGAAAGGTCTCCCTCAAGGGTCAGTATTGAGTCCCCTTCTTTACAACACTTACACATATGACCTAGAATCTTCTCTTAATAATTCAGTGAGCGTATTACAATATGCTGATGATTTACTTTTATATTTTTCTGATCCATCAATTAATATTGCTAATTCACACTTATCTTTAGCACTAAAACTTTTAAAAATCTGGTTAGATAAAAATGGTTTAAACTTATCGACTTCGAAGAGTACTGCAGTTTTGTTTACGAGAAAGCGTATGCCACCTCCAATAAACATATCATATGATGATGAAACTATTCCAGTCAAAAGTCAAGTCAAATTTTTAGGATTGGTTTTGGATTCAAAACTCACTGGTCTACCACATTGTGATTATGTAGTGTCCAAGTGTGAACGCCTTCTGAATATGCTTAGATGTCTGTCTGGTGTTTGGTGGGGCGCACATCCCTTTTCTTTGAAGCTTATATATAATGCTCTAATAAGAAGTATTCTTGATTATGGGACATTCTTATTGATCCCTGGTAGCGTGGCTGGATTCAAGAAATTAGATAGTATCCAATCAAAAGCCTTAAGAATTATAACTGGTTCAATGAAGTCTAGCCCTATCAATGCTTTGCAAGTTGAATGCTGTGATCCTCCTCTATTTTTGAGGCGCCAATTTTTATCAGACAAATTTATATTTCGTGCCTTGCAGTTTGATAACCATCCTCTTATTCCTAAACTTAAATCTCTTGCTGAATCTTTAACTTCATCATCGTATTGGGAACATAAATCTCCCCCATGTCTTGTTAATAGTTATAAAAAAGTTGTTGCAATTGTAGCACCTATTCATCGTACAAACCGTCTCCCATTGTTTAACTGTCAATATAAAGCTTTAATTTTTTCACCTAATATCTGCTATAACTTTAATGTACAGAAAAATGATAACAATGCAAACGCTAATTTTAATTCTGAATTACTTAACAATTTTCCAGAGTCACACTGCATTTATAGTGATGCTTCCAAGCATTCTTCTAGTGGGTATGTTGGTATAGGTGTATACCATAGTCAGTATAATATTGTCCAAAAAATTAAATTACCACCAGAAACATCGGTATTTACGGGTGAATGTTTTGGTATCCTTAAAGCTGTAGAGTATATACTTCTTATGAAACTTAAAAACACAGTAATTTTTACGGATGCCTTAAGCGTCCTTCAAACTATAAATAGATTTCCATTTACATCAAAATTTCAATATCCTGTAATCCTTCAAGTTAGAGATCTCCTTTACAAATGTTTTGATAAAGGTTTTTTAGTCAATCTGTGTTGGGTACCTGGCCATAATAGTATTACAGGTAATGAAAAGGCTGATGAGCTTGCCAATCAGGCTGTAGAGTGTGGGGACTTATTCCCTTACCAAAATTATTGTCATGACCTTGCTGCTTTGCCTAGAGCTTATCTCCAAGAATCTTGGAATAAGCTTTGGGCAAGTGGCAAGGGTCGATACTATTTTAATATTCAACCTTTCATCCCTAATAAACCTTGGTTCTTCCGGGTGAATCTTTGTAAAGTTTCAACTTCAATTATTGTTCGTATGCGTTTGGGTCATGTGTGTACTCCAGCTCATCTAACTAAACTGCACATCGTGGACAATCCTAATTGTGTATGTGGTAACGATGTGGGTGACCTTAACCACATCTTCTTTGCTTGCCAACTTTATGACCGATCTACTTTTTTAGAAAGTTTAATATCCCTCCATGTTCCATTCCCATTAAACATCTCATCCTTACTGTCTTATAATTCTAATGATATTTATAATATTATATCCTCCTTTATTTTATGTAATAATATTAAAGTGTAACATCTATCCTTTTCACACCCTAAATCTTTTCTAATCCTATTAATCACTTACTTTCCTGATCTCCTTGTTCCTTCCAAATTTCCGAAGTTAGGCATATTTTTCTGTTTTATTCCGTTTCCTCGTTTTTATCTACATTGACACTGGCAGAAATGTCTAACCAAGACGATTGCCAAAGGAAAAAAAAAAAAAAAAAAAAAAAAAAAAAGTATAAGTTTTGCTCGTCATTTATACGTCATAGAAAGGGACAGGTATACTTTTAACTAGTAAGTGTTGCATATTTATGAATAAATGTAATTTTTGTCTTGATGGCAGATACAAAAATAAATAATTATCCTGGGACATTCTTAACACACGGATATGTGATACTAAACTAAGCAGAGCTTGTACTATGGAAACCAGATAACTGATATAATACATATAGCACTTTCTATTTAATAAATTGAAATTTCCCATTTCTGAAACAAAATATATTCAGAAGTAATCAAGTTACCATACTAATTGTTCGCGCTCTAATAAATTATAATGTATTGTTATTGTAGAATGCGAGATTGAGCGCGCTACCGTACCTGACGGCCTGGGTCGGCGGTATACTGCTGTGTATATTCGCAGACTGGCTTCTAGCTAAGGGATGGATATCTAGACTCAATAGTATGAAATTATGGAACACTGTTTGTAAGTTAACATTATTACTTTATCTTAATTTTGGTTTCTGATTTTGTTGATTTTGAATCTTGTCCAATCCTTGGATTGCCATGCAGTTAATGTGATAATCTACATTAATTATAAATAAAAAAGTGTGTTTGTATGATTCGAGTTTTAACTCCTCAACTATTATAATATTAATTTCCTTTCAATCTTTCTTCATTTTTCTTTTTATCACACTTAAATTTAGTTCAGACTTGTTAGGAGTGTTGACCCTTGAATATGATTAAAGTTGTCGAGATCTAAGAGGCCCGTTTTGACAAGAGGGTGTCTCTTCTTGTCGCACTATGTTTGTCTCTTTTTAACATATTGATGTACATGTGCTGTCAAAACGGGCCTATTATATCTCGCCAACGTTAAATGATACCCTAACGCAGGGATCACCAATTACTTTTATTTGAGGTCCGTTTTCTAAAATTCTAAGACTGGCGCGGTCGGTTTTATAGACGATAAGGGTACTTTTTTGGGCCCCTCCTGAGGTTTTACCACTTTTAAGCTCTAAATTCTAATAGAAACTTAATCTAAGAAGATTACGTTTCTGTTAAATATTGTACTGTTTACTTTAGGTCCGCACAAAATAGGTCGGCGGTCCGGATTCGGCCCGCGATCCGCCATTTGGTGACCCCTGTCCTAACGTAATATGTGTTGAATGTTTTCAGCGGCGTTCGTTCCTGCGTTCGGGTTGGTCGGCATCGCGTGGGCCGGCTGCGACCGCATCATGGTCATGTTGTTGTTGAGCACTACTTCGGCCTTCGGCGGCGCTGTATATGCTGGTAACACTATTATTTTACAATATTATTTATAACATTTATCTGTAAGTATAAAAAGAGAAATTGACTGATGGTGATGTAAGCTCAGCTTAAACCGGGTGGAGTCCTACAGATTAAAAATTTAAATGTAAATATTCTTTGAATATCCTACCTAGCCCTAGTCCTTTCTTAGTGAAATGATTTCTTTAACATCAATCCCTAGCTAGGGGGTTATATGAAAAGGTGATCTCGGTAGAACCATACCTATATGTGTAAAAATCAATGTTTGCCTGTTTGTATCCTCCTAATACACGATTTTTTTCTTTTACTGAAAACTCTATATAGGATTCAAACCCAATATCTTCGTCTCTGCATTCGACGTCATTACCATTAAGCTATCATCGTCTTTTTGATGATCAATTTCAATGTTTTGTTCTGTTTTTATATTTTGTCATTAAGGGTCAGCCATACCGAGATGTGACACGAAGAGACGCGGCGCGCACTTTTTAAAATAACATTAGATGTAGAACTTTATTTAGTAAACAAAAAGTTACACATTTCAGTGAGAGAATTCGGATACGCCCCACGAATTCTCTCACTGAATGTGCACCTTTTTGTGTGGTAAATAAAGTTATACAGGTCGTTGTTTTGGTCAGCGACGAGCGACTCAGGGTCGATAATACAAATGATACTGGTGCTAAAAAAAATATAAAAAAATACTTTATTTTTTTTTAATAATAAAAATAAAAAAAATAAAATTTTGAAAATCATGTAATAAGCTAAAGTGTAGACATAATACTCAACGGGAGTAAAGGGGTGGGGCGATGGCGGCTTGCGCCTAGCTCTAGTCTGTGCAAGTGCCTAGTAACCATACTTTGCGGTAATTTTATTTCAAATTGAATGAGGTATTTCTCAACATATTTACAGTATTTAATGGAATTAAGTCCATTTTTGGGGAATATATTTTTTTTACTACCGCTCCTGGGTCGCTTGTCGCCGACCAAAACAACATCCTGTATATTCTATTGCTATCTAAGCTTGTCGCGTTGCGTGTATTGGTGTGTCCCTTATGTAATGTTATGTGTTGTCTGGAATAAAGCTTTTTTTCTCGAGTCTCATTTGAGCTCGCTACTCCCTATACTTTTAGATTTGGCCAATTTTTCAAGCGGGCATTGGCCCCTTTAAAAAATCGCCTTGTATACGTAGGTAGTCTTACCTCACGCCGTAATAATATAGTTGACGTAATAGTACATTATGATACATGTGTGCAAAGTTGGTTATTAACACTCCAGGCGGTATTAAGCGCATGAGCCGAGAGTGTAATAATCAATGCACTCGCGTGTCATACGACGTTTTTCAACACACTTGCGAGGAAAAAAACAGACTTGTATTTTGCAATAAATGTTACGAGCGAGTTTGTTGAAAAAATACAAATACGATTATTGTATGTTTCAGGTAACCAAATGAATCACATAGATTTATCACCTCAGTTTGCGGGAACTATGTACGGAATAACAAATGCTGCGAGTAACATCTGTGGTTTCATGGCGCCCTACGTCGTAGGCCTTATTATTAGCCATGATCAGGTAATTAGTTTAATTAGTTTGCTGGTAATAGCTTATAGATTCTCATATTGGGGTACGAGGGTACAAATTATATTGTGTATCCATCAATATAATTTGCAATTTGAAAGGCTGGCGTTTTTAAGAGAGGTAGAGCATCGCATTCGCTCAAAGAGCAGCTGACTGTAGTGGTATTTCAACTGGAGCGCTTTCCGTGTTTTGGAAGGCACGTAAAACCGTTGGTCCTATATCATTCAACTGTAATATTCGTTAAGCTAGTTGGAGGCCTACTAGGCGGCTTGAAAACTCCAACAGTAGGTTGACCACTAGCCTGCCTCCACCGATCCGCATTGCCCATTCCCTTTCACCCTCATTTGTGAAAGTAGGCTCAGCAGTGGGACATTATAGGCTGATGATGATGATAATATGTATAATCAATTCCTTCCAGCAAACTTTGGGTCAATGGCGTGAAGTGTTCTACCTAGCGGCAGCTATCGATCTCGGTGCCAATCTCTGCTACTTATTCTTCGCGAGTACAGAGGAGCAGGTAATTTATTATATACTAAGGCAGGGTTCCCCAACTATTTTCTAGGGCGAACCCGTAGCGCTATATTACACACAATCCCTAAAAATAAATCAATAATAAATCAATAATTCTAGATTTTGCAATAGTAAAATCTATTTTAGCCACAGAAAGTGTATCCAATTTTAATTTTAGTCAAAGTCAATTTAGTCTTTAGAAGGGCACTTATGAAGGTTTTTACTGAAGTTACCACCGGTTCGGAACTTGGCCTTTAACTGAGAAGAATCCGGCAAGAAACTCAGCAAGGTTGCGTTTTTCAATTTTTTTTTGGACAATCTGACTATGTTTGGCATTTTTTCCAAATAATGAAATGGTGTTTTTGCGACTAAAATCTGTTTGAATTCAGTCTCAGTTGGATCCTTAAATCTTCATCTACTTGTAGTGTATTTACTTTTAAATTTTCTTTTGTCCACCAAGCCGCACGTGTTTGGTACACCCCCAAGTTGGGTAATAATTATGTTATGAAAAAAATATCCTTTTAAAAATATGTAAACACCCATCATAGTTAAGCAAAAAGTATGTATTAAATAACAATACAATGCAAATGTTCAGGATTGGTCCCGGCCAGACAGCGGCGACATGACGGCCGCGGCGCCCGTCGAGAGCATCCTGTACCCGGAGTCATAGGACCCGCTTACCGCCCCATATGCCACCGGCACCGGCGAAACAATGCTCTAGTTCATTATTACTACTTATATACGTAAAGCCTAATAACGGGTGTAGATCGACTTTTAATATGGCACCAACATAGAATTCTCTTTTATATTTCAACCTTGCTCGAACATAATGTATGAAAAGTAAATAAAAAGTAATTGAGAATTCTTTGTTGGTCCCATAGTAAAAGTTTTTCAGTGGGACTAACCCAATATAGGTTTCGAAAATATGCCATCTCGAAATCTCCATCCTGCATTTCTTACCTCATGGTAAGATTGTGTGGGCTAGTAAAAGAATAGGCAAAGACTTTTCGGCTATCATACCTAAATATTATAAATATTAGGTTTATTGTCAAACTAGTGTAAAATCAACCTTGTTCTAATCAGGTATAAGGCGAATTTATATCTACAGGTTTCAAAGTTTAACTTGAATGCTGAATTTTAATAGAAAAATTGCTCAGGGTGTGCGGCCCGTAATTATAAAAAAAATTATGAAACCTTTATGAAGTAAAATTACCAATTCTCATCCTGGCTAATGACGTTTCAAGTATGTAAAAATGAATTGTCTGAAAACGATTCATTAGCTTAAAACTAGTTTCTTAATATGAGCCAATTTTTGATACACTATATTTTCAAAAGCTAAGCTAATTAGGTTATACTTGGTCGCTTTTACAGCATCATTAGATACTACATCTCATTTACGCGTATAGATCTTGTGACTTGAGAGAGCGAGATGCATGATTATAATCGCAGAGATCCAATGCAGATTGATGCGGCTAAGTAAAATTTGTGTGACACGTCCTGGCAGGGATATCTGTCGCAAATTTTTCGACAATAACATTTTTTTTATCGGTCCCTGGTGCAAAAGTTTGGGGGTTCTTAGGTGCCAAGAGCCCCTAGTTAAGATCTCTTGTGCTCCTAGAAATTATCGCTTATTAGTCACCTGCACTAAGGGTCGCCCTGCTAAAAAAGCCTTGTCCTGATAAGGCTACTTAAGAACACTGATAACTTTCAAAGAATCAGGAACAAAAACTGCGGGGCTATTAGGTAACCTTGTTTCAATAAGTTTTGAATTGAAACCGGTTGTTTCAATCTGAATACGTAACAAAGTTACGTAATATTCGGCGATAAATTAGTGACACACTTAGAATACAAATCCGTGATGGTGGCCCTGCCAGTATGGATCACAGTTATAAAGCTCGACCTTCAGTTTACAGTAGTACCCAATTAATATGGCTTACCGATGTACCTGCGCAGAAGATACATTTTCAAAGCGCGGGAAACGCTATTGGGCGGCAGCTGCCGCCATGTTAGCGCGCGCCGTGCGGAGGGGCGTGACTTGCGAGTGAGACGGAACTAACAGCTGCAGTGTATTATGAACCTTATAGTAGTGATGTAAGGTTGATTGTAAGTTTTAAGCATTCTTTCGTTAATCTTCGGGGCCATACTTTCTTTTCAGTGCGAACGAAGATTCACGACGCGCCATATCAGTTGGGTAATACTGTACCCTACTTAGACTTTTAATTAAAATGGTGCTTTTATAACAATAATAATCGCAGTCGCAGCCAATGATCACACGGCCAAAGATGCTTTTGGTATTATAAGTGTAGTTTAATTTGTGTACTAGTTTAAAAAAGCAAAGTTTCAAATAATTTATTATAAAATATGACTGTGATGATATAAAAGAGCTGTGCTTCTGAATCATATTTTGTTTTGTAATATTTTTCTCCCTAAAATATTACAATAATACTTTTAATTACTATTTTAACCGAATAAATAAAATATACAATTTATTATTTCAATTTTTTTGTTCATATAAGCATAGTCCATTTTCATTTTTGTTTTATTGTTTCTATACATATAAATATCAGTAACCTTAAGTACTAAAGAATATTAACATAAGATAACTTACTTTGCACACTAAATGAATTATTTGGCGAATTAATTTGTTATATACTGTTCGTAAGATTAGGTTTATCATCAATTATTCTATAAGAACTGAAAAAATCTAGTATTTTGTTTTGCAAATGTTAAAATTATGCTGGATTTCTGTCATTCTAACCAAACTAATTCTGGATACCAAAATATATCTGCGGGCCATCACGTAACTTTGTTGGCAATCAGTTACATTTAGTTTCAATTTTAAAACCGCTTAATATTGTGGTTTAACTTTTTACGTTCAAAGAACCATTTTCCTTCTCGCCAATATTTCTACAGAGATGAGTTTGTTTCAAATGGAAACAGATTGCAACAAAGTTAAGTAATCCACGTACTCATTGCTCTCTTTATAGGCAATCATAAAAAGGCATTCCAATGACTCAAAAATGTATCAATAATTGCACAATAATATCAATAAGTTTAAAAAAAAATCTTTCTTAATTTTTACATGACCTAAGTTTGTGTGATATTTTGCTCTGCTAGTACAAAATAGCGTTAAATCATAGCTACAGTGCAACAAATCTCAGAAATATATTTTAACTTCAAAAAATGGTAACGAAAAATAGTCCTTATTGCTTTAAAATAAGCTATATCTAGTATATTATTAAATAAATTATCATATCTTCACAGATAGACCTTAGTATGGCGCAATAAGGTAAATTTTTCTTTGACATTCTTGAAAGACATTTCCAAGATTTGTTCAATGTTTTAGCTAAACAATAAGTAGCTCAAAATGATAATTAAGTTTTTAGAGCAGCATCAAATGACCTTCCCCATTTTAGTTATTGTATAGTTAGACTAGCTATCTAACTCAATCTTCTTCTCCTAACTATCCAAATCCGTTCAGTAGTTTTTGCGTGAAAGAGTAACAAAAATACATCCATACTCACAAACTCTCGCATTATGATATTAGTAGGATGTTACATGTAGACTTCACTTCATCTGAAATCATTGGAACTAAACACCACTCACACAAAACGCAATTCACGAAATTATTGTTGGTATTTTATTTTCTCAACAAATAAATAAAAAAATGGTTTAAATATCTGGTTCAGTTTTTTGCCTGTAATTATAACATTTGCGTTTACGAGTCAAAAATCGTTGACTCGTCGGCACCCGACTAACCATATGGCGGGTTGGGCCTCGAGGCGCCGAATTATGAGAGAAGTGTGAAAAAATTGCAGTCTGACAATAATGGTCATTGGACGGACATCCTATAACATCTTAAAAAGACATCCTCTTAAAAAACCTGTTTTTCCTTTGGTATATTAATTAGAGTGGGTGACCGAGCTTTGCTCGAAAACTCGGAAAAACTAGCTAGATCGATTTTGGCCCCCAAAAACCCCGATGTAGGTTGACTGGTAATTAGTAAACGATACTAAATTGTACTCATGATAACAAACAACTTTCCCAAAGAAACAATTAGGGATAAATAACTAAATTAAATAAAAGCTGGTGGTGTATTCTTATTCTTGTTAAATACTAAATATTATGGGCTCATGTGCTAAGTAAATTAAAAAAAAAATGTTTCTTTGGGAAAGTTGTTTGTTATCATGAGTACAATCATGTGTCTAAGTGACGTTTACTAATTACCAGTCACTATATAGCAAAAATTGGAATCGTTAGTGCCGATTTCGAGATCTCAAAACATTATACAACTGTTAAAATGTTACGACGGGTCAGTAAGGGTTGAGCCACACGAATATGGTCTTGGGAGACTATCCACAACTTCTTCCCCTTTATTACAAAATAAGGTTTTTGAAATAGCCTCGTCTCTTTTTGTTATATGACGTTAGAAAGGCTATGGACTACAATGTACTTATCACCTCACAAAAGTTCTCTCAAACATTCCAAAAACATGCTTTCTCATTTATATTTTTAAGCTTAGTGCGTTCAACATAAGCAGTATTCATATGTGATGGATTGTTCTCCGAAATATGTTTATTGCAATGTTATTTCGATTTTTAATTAATTTATGCAATGTCTACATATTTGTTTTATTTTGCCAATTTCATGCATTTTCAAATTTGCGACTTACGCAGTAAATTATTATGTGAAAATGGTATGTTAAATTGTTTAATGTTTCATTTGTCTGTGTTTAGAATCTCTTCGTATCTTCCAAACTTATTATACCCAGTAATGGAAATATTTTTAATAATAAATTAACAATATATGTTTGTGAAAAGCAGTTGGATAATTAAGTTTGCTTTGCAAATCTTATTTGCTGTGATCTTAACTATTTATATTAATATAATTGTGTAAAGAGATAAAAATGTAAATAAGTAAATTACGTATTTTTGTAGCAATGGCAAATAAAGTTTCCACTAAAATATTAAATTGTATATTATTGTATCCTTGTTTTGATCGCTGACTGAGAAGACAACATTTGTTACTTTTGGATAAATCCAGGTTATGTCTGTCAAAATAACGTTAGGTTTTTTGTGGGTCCTAATTGCATTCACATCGACCGCGAGAAAATTATAACTTGCGGGCAAAGAAAGGGTGCTGGCGAAATTGAGCGGCAGTCTTTACACCACACTATCATCGATGCGCTCGCTCATGGCCCCGCCACGTAATTACTGCGTGTGAACGACCGCACCTCAATGCTAATATTTGTTTTCGCCCCGAAGTGTAGTTTTTTGCCCGGGATGAGAGCGTTTATCGTATAACGAGGTGTGGTTCACATAATAATTATGACAGTCGTCGATTTTCAAGTTATTATTGTAGATTGGGCAGGTGCGACATTCTCGTTCGAGATTGCGCCTCGATCCAAAATTTGAATTTCAATGCTGATAATTATCTTATACATTTCGGTCGATATCAATTTTGAAAAAAAAAAAAAATACAACCGTTAATTTTTCGTCTGACTTTCTCAGATGAATCGTAGGGACATAAAAAGTGCCGAAAACACAAATGGCAATAAAAAGTTTAAAACAGACGGTATACTTGCATTTAAACCTTTCTGCGACGTCGTAAAGCTTGTAAGAAAAGAAAAGAGTTTCCAACAATGGGGCAGTTATTGGCAAACCCTTGCAATTAACAGTTAACAAAGTGTTATTGCCGAGTTCAGCGCGTGTTTGCTAAACAGTTTGGCTGCTATTGTATTTTTGTCGAACCTCAACTCAACCCGTCAATTTCACAGAGCGAACGACTCGAAAGAAAAGAGATAGGTACGCGATAAAAATGTAAGAAAAAAGTATACGAGCCGCCAAAGGGTCGTAACGCGAGACTACAACAAAGCTCAACTGTCGATGTCTTTATGACTTTGGGGCTGTTTAACAAATTATAAACCTTTTCTTTTTGTTAACTATCGATAGTTGCGTATCGGCCTCGGGTCCCTTTTGGTTGCATCGAGGGAGAAAACAATACATTAGTCGACACGAATTTGCGATATTTATGGACATGCTGTTTCTGAGTGTGACAATCTTACCATGGTAAATGATGATGAATATGGTAAGAACACGATATGGTGCTCAAGTGCGGCTGCCTAAATACTGCGGGATACTAGGTATCTTATCAGACTTAACCGCTACGCTGCACGCTGGTATCTATGGTCGCTATTATGAGCACTTGCAATCACATGCTTGCAATCTTGCAACGGGCGATCTAATTGTAAACTTATTTACCGTTCTAAGAGATTTGATAATGTGGCGAACGTTATCCTTACTAATATTATAAACGCGAAAGTTTGTATGTATGGATGTTTGTGACTCTTACGCAAAAACTATTGAACGGATTTGGATGAAATTTGGCACACAGATAGAATATGTTCTGGATTAACACATAGGAAACTTTTTATCCCGGGAAAATATGCGATCGTTCGGGAATGCGGGAGCAACCGCGGGGGACAGCTAGTATTAAATAAATTAATATCCTCGGACATTCGCACACGGCGACTTGTCTTGACGATTGTGGACAACCATCTTGTCTAGGGGGGCTGTGCAGATAATTTTGCAACACGTAGGTATACCACTATACTTAGTCATCAATGATATTCTCAAAGATGTTACAGATAATGGATTCAAAAGTCTGAAGAGATTGTGTATCTCGCACTCCTGAATTGACCGAATTCGTTACGCAGTTAAATTATGCGGGGACGAAATAAGAATTTCTCCAGAAAAGTAATTAAATGGTGGTTCTAAAAATCCCTTTTGGTTTCGGTAGCAATAAAAGTTGCGTTGTCATCAACAAAAAGGGGTTTGTTTTGGAGCCCTTCGGGCAAACTTCCTCGAACCGCACAACGGTGAACAAATAAACCGACGCAGTACCTACATAGTGCGAACGAATGTTTGTTGCCAACCGAAGCTAATCGCGTGTCGTTCCAAATAATAGGCGGGGGAACGAAAGGCGACTCGTTATGATCTGGTACTCGGCTTTGTTCAGCTTCGGACTTGAAATGCTGTTCAGATAAAAGACTGACTAATTATTATGCGGGTAACGTAGATACCTATTGGTCATGAAAAATTTGACTTGCAAAAATTAAAAATATTATAATTACAATTTAAACTCACGCACGTCTAAGAAAATATACGGGACCGCACGTGTTATTTGTTGTAGGTATCATATGCTTTATATTTCTTACTAGCTGTCCCCCGCGGTTTCACCCGAGATCCCGAGGTATGCTATTCCAGAGCTATTCAATATATCTATGTGCCAAATATCGAAATCGAAATCCGTTCAATAGTTTTTGCGTGAAAGAGTAAGTAACAAACATCTTAGCAAATGATATCCTCACATCCATACAACTTTCACATTCAAATTTATAATATTAGTAGGATAGTAACAAGTGAGACTTATTATTTTGAATATTTAACGTTTTAATTATTTCGTCAATTTCATGCGATGATTGAGATTCATGTGGTTGTCTGACACGTAATTTTGTATTTAGCGTTGTGCACGAGGCGTATCGTATTAGCAATGTTATTATTTGTTGCGAATGATTATTCAACATGTGTCATGTTTGAATGACAAAAATGGTTATGGTCACCATATTAGATATTTACAGCAGCTTTTACTTCCATTCATAAGGTGAGAAATTTTAGCAATGGCACAACAATGATGTTAATTTGAGTCTAAATTGAATTCGGCTTTGACTTCGGAACCTTGGGGAGGAAATTCTCTAAATTATCGCATCAAAAACTGTTGCGTAGTTAAAAAAAACTAAGCTATAGATGAATGAATAGTAGGTAATTTTATTTTACAAATAATAACGTTTTATTTTTTTTTACTTTGTATAGGTCTGTGTTTTGACCACAATCCCACCGTGGTAAGTGATGATGTGGCGGTGGTAAGCACTCAAAGCCTAAGGAACTGGCTCTCAAGTGCAGCTGCGGGTTGATGACGCCAGAGCGGCAACAGCAGTCTAACTTCCAACGCATCTTTCCAAAAAAAGAAAATATTTTATAGCATATTGTCAAAGCCACAAATTACTCACTTAATTTCTAGAAACTCTTGTTTGTAAACTCAAAAACTGTATTGAAAGCAAAACTATTATAATAACGGTATGCAAAGGTCCAATAAAATACAGTGTTATCTTTAGTAAAAACTGACAAATATCAACAAACAAATGGTATATTTTTTATTGGGTCCAACGAATGCCGTGCTCCATTTTGGGCTCATAAAAATTAGTAAAAATAGAGCAAACCTTTTGTGTAGCTGAGGTTTTTACCGACTCTAACGGAGACCGAGGGCAATAAAGGACAATTCTTAAAAAAATATTTGCCCGTTAATTGTAACAGTTTTATTTTTATTAAAAAAATACAGTTATGTAACTACATTGTTCTATGAAATATCTTTTCGAAATGTTTTTACGGTTTATTGTAAATGTCTGAACAATAGTACAGAAGTCATATATTTATTGAATGTAATGCTTTTATATAATATATCTTACGACATTAGATAATTTGCTTGAAAAAATGCTTTCTAGGATGTTTTGGATGTCCAAGGATTCGGTAGGTACTTACGTAATCTTTATGTACGTATAAACGTACGTACGTACGTATTTGTGATATCGCTCGCGTGAGCGTAAGCTTTAATTCATTTGGATAGTCATATACATAAATTGTTTCAGTTATATTAACCCTTACATAATCCAAGCTACATTAACAACAAATATGTAAGTACAAATTACAATCTATATAGGTACTTTTAGAAAATTTCCTCGAATCTGCTGCTGCTACCGATTCACGGCAAGGTTCCTAGCAGGCTAGCAGCGTTTTCTCTTTTGATAGGTCAAGGTGATGCGTTTGGCGGAAAAAGCTCCCCGCTCGCTGGTCTCCCGAGACCTCTTGATGACAAAGTATGAGCAAATCGGCGATCTTCGGACCTCCTTGAGCTACATCATGTGATTACCATGAAATAATATACTCAAATTCTACGATAATTAGTTTGTTACTACATTCTCGGCTTCGCAGCTTCGTCGCGGCATATCGGCGCAGGGAATTTAGACAATAGGATAATTTGAATAAGATCTCATGCGAGTAGGACAATGTAGGCGGGTGGGCTGTTAGCCTTTGCATATGCTAAATAGAGGCTGCGGGTCGGGCGCGACGCGGCGGCGGCGGTCGCAGCTTTGATCTGTCGCGGGCGGTACACGCCAACAAATTTATGTTCAGTGTCAATACATTAGTTAAAGAAAAGCGGGCGTCGCGAGTGATGTCAGCGTCACCAAGTATTTGAATAATATGTGTGTTTGTCCACTGTACCTACTAGCTAGTGGATATGAATTGATATTATGCGTATTACATATTATATGGTGGCAAATATTATAGAAATATATACAATCCACAATGGATAAGGTATCTTCAGAACGCGCTTATTTATTTATTAATTACAATTGTTTTCTCTCTGGTGAAGAACGATAATGAATCTCTCTCTCTATCCAAATTTTCATCCATATTTTTATTCGTGATATTGCTTGCGTTTTTATAGTGGCGTTTAATCTCTGCGGAAGGAATTATGAATGACGTTGCTTCCCCAAAAATGCAGCACACTCAACCATAATACTATAATGCCTTCTCAGTAACCATGCTACCAATACATTGCAAACAATAACCTAAGTAGGGATTTGAGATTATCAAACAATCATAACGGGGGACATTTCACAGGTAATTATAATTAAATTATAATTATTACTAATCAATCAACAACCTCGGATAAGGTGTCGTATCGTACGTGTGGTGCCGTCACCCACGGCCGTGGACACAGGCACGTAGGTATATGCGGAGGCACGCGATACGCCGAGCGCCGCGCGCCGCCACTGCGTGCAGCGGTCGCGTGCCCGTGCAGCCAGCCAAGAGGGCTAATTACGCCATATTTGCAGCTTCATATATGTTTCAAATTTGATTCAATTACAACAATCGTTTTTCTTCCTCATATAAAGGGTGACTGGTAATTAGTAAACGATACTTAGACACATGATTGTATTCATGATAACAAACAACTTTCCCAAAGAAACAAATAGGGATAAATAACTAAATTAAATAAAAGCTGATGGTGTATTCTTATTATTGTTAGGTACTAAACATTATGGGCTCATGTGCTCAGTAAACTAAAAAAAATGTTTTTTAATTAGTTAATTATCATGAGTACAATCATGTGTCTAAGTATCGTTTACCACCAGTCACTCTATATAATGCTGACAGCAAGTGAGTGTACTTCTGGCGTATTTTTCTGACTAACAATCTAGGGACAAAGCCAGAGTGCTTTATAAGGCGGGTCAGTAGCTAAAGGCAAGTCCATTAAATATTAAAAAAATATATTAATAATTCAATTCAGATCTGAAGCTTCATATAATATGAAGCTGCCAATGTGGCGACATTAGCCCCCGAACTCAGCGATCCACGCGATCCACTCGGGCAGCATTCGGGTGCTTCGCTCGCGCCAGTCGCGCGCCGACCTCGCCACGAGTCGCACGTACCACGTACCACACTAATTTTACATACGATTGTCGACAAACGATAATGCAGTGATTTGACTCAAGTTTATGTTAAGTGTTAATAACGATTATGGTGACTGGAAGCCCTCAGCAGTCCAATACTGTGGTGTCTGTGAATAGCAACATGAGTCCGCCGCAGGAGAAGAAATCGGGAGATAATAGAAGGGTAGGTTTCTTAATTAGTTAATAAAACTTTTTCGGAGCCTTAATTAATTTTACCAAATCAGTAAATAAATATCACGATCAAGCTGGCAGATATTTAACTCGTAACAGGATATTTTACTATAATAAATGCTACGAGGTTGCTACGACGACGGCGGCCGCTACGACATTTTTGAACCCTTATAACATCATTATTCACCGCTAATAAAAGACTTCAACGCGTTGTTATTTGTATTTAA
Source organism: Polyploca ridens (assembly GCA_951394255.1). Classification (NCBI taxonomy): domain Eukaryota; kingdom Metazoa; phylum Arthropoda; class Insecta; order Lepidoptera; family Drepanidae; genus Polyploca; species Polyploca ridens. The sequence goes on along the minus strand of OX596243.1, from coordinate 6,456,363 downwards.
AAAAACTCTTGATTACTTTAAATTATTTGTAAATATTTTTAATAAGTAAGAAAAAAAAATTCAATGTATCAATAACTTGTACTGCAGTTCCTGGAATTCATTTATTTTTCTTGCCGTTGTTGGTAAAGAAACGAGAACCCTTTCTATACGTTTTAGCCCTATCAAATAATTTCCTTTAAGAAGCATAGTGCATAAATGCATGTCGTGCAGGAGGAGTTAATTTCACGTCCAATATAACCATACATAGGTTGGACACGTTCGCTTTTAGCAACGACTTGCAAATAAGACAAATCAACAAATCACGCTTTGTCGTGATGATGAGATGAGACCTTCTGGTTTTGCACACTTTCCTGTACTTATGTATTAGTAGGTAGGTACTGGAGTACACATTAGTCAATGTTTATTAAAATTATCAATTTGGGAGTGAGTGATTGAAAAACCTAGATAACATAGGTATTCATAATGCTTATAGGTAAGCACACAAAGCCTAGAAAGAAATTGATATTTATTTTGCAATATTTGTTTATTTAAAAATACTATTATTAAAAAAAACTTGTAACGAAGTAATTTAATAAATAATTTTAAAAAAACTGTTATATGATATTCCAGTCTAGTGCAAGCAAAGGGATAAAATGACAAGAGAGATCATTTAGAAAAATGATATGCTATTAAAACTGACACATCATTTTCTCGCCTCAAATCACAGTCATCGTTAATCATCGCTTCCATCAGTACTTACAGTGCCCATAGATTAATGGTTTTAAAAAAAAGCCAAACTGCGAGTAGTCTCTTCTATTGTAAACTTTGATTATGTTCTGTATTTACCGTTTTTTTTGTTTCATGTCTCTTTCATCAATAAATAAAAACAAAAATGACTGTTACATAGTTCAGAAGGAGAGAATAATAAGTCCGCTGGAACTAAAATAACTATTAGAGATGTGCCATTTTATTTTGAGTATTTAGATAATCCTCCTTTAATGTACTATATATTTACACCTTTTAATTAAACCATTTGTAAGGCGATGATATCTCAGTGGTAGTGACGTCGGATACCGAGACGAAGATCCCGGATTCGAATCCTACAATGAGCTTGAAAATCTGTCGCCAAGCACCTATCGGTGTGTTCCAAGAGCTGTACTTGACAGCCAGTTGCTTCTAGGCTTTGTGTGCTTACCACTTTCGGCCACATCATCACTTATTATGGTGAAATTGTGGTCAAACACAGGCTAATACAAAGAAAAAAAAATTTTAAATTCTTCTTAGAGTTGGAAAAACAAGTTACGTTTATCATTAACGCTAGAAACCAATATTAAATTCAATTTATCCTTTATTCTGCGATTGTGAATTACTATGTCAATCTCCATCCAAAATCAAGGATAGAGATAAGCATATTGGTTTCAGACGTAAACGTAACACTGTACAAGGATAAACAGATGTCAGTAAATATAACATTACCTAATAAATCCCAATATCAACTTGTCATATGCAAAAATCGTTCCCACACATAATCTGGCTCAGTGCAGACGGAGATCAGTCTAAAGTCTATTGTCGGAATTGTTATTGTTAAGCCTACGTATCAACTTAACACCAAATAATAGTAGGTATCTACAATCGCATAAAACCGCCACCCACATCGTATCCCTCTTATCTTGCTGACGTTTTCAACTAAACACCTACTCACTAGGTGGCATAACATGCATTGGCAGATAGGGTTGTCTACATTTACCTAATTTTGACTAATTGAAATTTATTGATGTATTTTTTTCTACATATCACTTTACGATAGGTATTTCAATTCAAAAATGCAACTAGGTTTAATTTACTTATCGACAACAAACAGAATGTCCCATTTTCATTGAAGCAAATAATAATAGTGTTTAATTCTACTCATAGATGTACGAGTAGATAACTATAGTCATGACTATCATAATACTATCACATCACATTCATGTAATCAATTTCTTTTTCGGCATAATGATTAGTCAACCCTAATGTCCATACCACACCAGACGGTATAGTAGAGAGCGCGGTGTGAGTCAAGCGGCGACGGGCGGAGGCTGGCGTGGGCAGCGCATCGCATCGGTCGGCGCGTGGGCGCCCGACGCTCGTGGGCTAATTGTCGTGGGAACGCGCCCCCACCTCCCTCCTTGCCAGCGCCCACGCTACGCCTTGCCGACGCCACTGTTCACGCCTGATGCTTACTACTCCATATTAGGGACCGCGTAACAATGCTGCTCCTAAATAGGCCATTTTAAATTGCCTTTGGAGTTTTATTACTTTCATTAGCTACCTTTTAATTTATTTAGTGAGTAGGTAGGTATAGTTAATTTATAATACTCCTTAGTAGAATTATAAGTCCAATACAAATATATTTCAATGATACAAGCTCAAAATGCAACGTAATGTTAACCATAGATTTAATGACTGCGGCAAGTGTAGGCCGGCCATAAATAGGAACATGCGTGTGACGGTGTGACTGGAGGAAGCTATTAGAAGCAGGCAATTCATCATCGAGTGATAAACATCAGTCGGTGCCGTGAGATAAGCCGCGTCCGCGCCCGCGCCGACACCGCACACCGGTACCTCCGCTCCGTCGCGTGTGACCGCCGCGCGCCGGCACTCGGCGCTCGGCTGTACTCGACACCCACGCGAACCGCCCGCCTACAACGAACTGTGACGCTAGATAAGTCCTAACAATTGTATCGTTTATTGACGTTTGAGCGATACTACAAAATGTTATTGAGTTTCTAATGTAGATACTTTTTAAATGGAGATTAAAGTAAAGTAGAACTTTTATGGTTTCATATTTTGGAAAAAGCAAAGCTGCTTAATTATAATTCTGGTTTGCCTGGTTTTTTCCTACAAGTTAAGAAAACTCTTACACCAATGCGGAAACAGCAAAACTTTGGTAAAGTACGGGGAAATGACTAAGCGTATTGAAAATTCTATTCCATTAATATGACTGCCGCGTCTACACACTCTAATTCAATTGTAAGCGTAGTGCGCGCGTGCCGGAAGTTCGGCGTCCGCTCCCACGCTTTGGCACGCGACGTCGTGCGTCGAGCCCACATGCGCCAACCAACAACCAATACCAGCCAACATTGGCGACCCACCGACCATAGTTACCAACAACCAATAGGAGCCAACATTGGCCACCCATCGGCCACTATTACTCATGCCAAGTTACGCAGTAATGTTTAGTTTTCATACCAATATGCCGGCCACCCAACCTATTGCATTCCGTTACGGATATTTTGAGCATTATGCGAAATGCGAATCATATTTGATTGCAGTCATTTTAAAATCTTGTTAGCCACGCATTTAGTAATTACCACATTAGTATATAATAACTAAAATTACAACTAGGTATGTACTTATAAACAGTAAGAGGTAATCTAAGCTGAGGATATCACCCGATATATTATTATTATCGATAATGAATGACACATACGTTGTTTCTACTTAGTACGCTACTATCTAACATAGGTACGCATCAACTTTTACCTCCTATAGATACGAATAGTTGACGAAATAGGTATAGAGGCAATTTATCAATTTAGATTCCTTATACTATAGCTGAGTTCTTGAACTGAAATATGTATGTGTTGGCTCTTATTAGCTCGAGTAAGTACCAGCACAATGTCACTGGGTGAGTGCCAATGAGTGAAATGGATTAACCGGCGTCTAGTGCAGTTTTTTGTACATATTCATATCTGCAAGATAAAAAATACATAGTATGCTACATATTGTGAACACGCATCATATGAGGCTATGGACGCGCTATTTACCTCACTAATAAGTTTTAATATCATGAACCACAATTTCCTACCTACCACATTAACTCCAGCAAACCAGAAGGACAGGTTCATCCTCACAAACTTCCAGATCTACAGATTAGAACATGAATAGAATCAAGTTAATCTTTGCTTGTAGAAGGTATATTATAATGTAGAGTCATTGAAATTATTTGCGTCAGTGTGTTCATGTAGTAGACGGCACGTGCCGATGCGTCGTTGCGCCGCGACGCCCCGCCGACGCCCCCGGCTCGGACCGCCCGGCGCCGCGCGACTAAATCTATTCCACATGACGAGCCAAACGTTACGTAAAAACGTCACGTTGATCAGCTTCTCTCTAGCCCGGTAATAGACTATCTGTAGATACTCAAAAAAATATAGACTATATGGCATTTCGTTCAACGTTAATTCAGCGGCAATTGTGGAATTCACGCTAAGGATAGATCACTTTTATAACTGCATTCGATCTAAATTTTTAAGCGGTGCTTGGGTTTTTAATTAGACCTTAAATCGCTTGCGGATCGTTTGTTATAGGCTGTAGCATAACGATAGGTAAATAATAACAGTCACATAATTTAAATTCTCCTGCATTATACATTACAAACGAATGAAATATTGGGAGCACGTTAGTGATTCAGCATACATTACTATGCTGAATCACTAACGTGCGTTAACACTAAATGCGTCGGATACACGTGTCGATGTAAAGTCGATCACCTGGAGCGTGATGCGCACATAAATTGGAATAAATAGGTAGGTAAGTGTTGCATGTTCAATATTACCGCAGATATGATAGTAGGTGGTAGGTATCATTACGACGCGTGTGTTTCAGTCCTCCGACACGTGCCGAGTGCCGACACACTCCACTCGTCTATCGAGTTGTATTAGTGTAAGCAAATTAGCCGGTAGAAATGGCGCCGTTAATCTGTTACGCAACTCTGCAATTATAGAAGTATTGGTAAAATGAACAATCGATATATACAACATTTTATATGTCTTTGTATAGAATAAATTAGGTACACTCAGTAAGGAATTGTAGGTACGGATGTAGGGTCGAGTACCGGAAAGCGCGGCAGCGAGAACTTCCCTTCGCTTTTACCATCCATTGTAATTTAGCTAATACATAATGTATGCTCTCGTCAACCTACACTGTACACATGCGTAGACAATGCGGCATAACAGCCTCATGTGAACTGTTTGTCGCATGTGAAAAGCTAATTTTAAATAGCGTCGCAGTTATCAGTGTTGTGTTAACACGGAGTGGTCGGCGGCGCCAAACATTGGCAATAATGAGGTGGTCACGTGTTGGCGGCACGCGTGACGCAGCGTCACGCCGCAGGTCGCGCCCGCGCCACTCCGCGCCCGCGCCACAACCACGAACAAGCTACCAGCGACCTTCACCTTGAGCGGAGTCGCACGCGTCGCGTCGCGCCGCCGACATCATCACCGTGTAACGCGAGATTAATGGCTCTTTTTGTCACGCGCCTTACTTGGTTTCCACCGACAATTTATGATAACAAAGTTGTTTATGTGCACATGTTACGAGACTCGAGAGCCGCCCGGGTACACTTCAAAATGTACTAATAAGTACTATGTAATGTGTTACGTGCGTATGTCGCTGCAATAAACTGATAAAACTATACCTTCCTACATATTATTTCACCTTCGTTATTTTTCATATATGAAATATCATAGAAATAGATACTTGTATTTTAGCTAGGTATTGAATAAACAATTAACTTATATTTTAGTTCCTAGAAAGGCATGAGTGTAGGTACGGAGTTAGTTGGTCTGGCTAGCCTTCACCTTGTGTACGTAACATTTAGTTCCTGGCACGTGTAAATAGATGCAAATTGAATTGCCGACGCTCTACAAGGATGTCTGATCGTTTTAATACCTATTCATTATTGTCACTCTGAAAAAGAGCACTAAATTGTTGAATGATGTTTTAACAAGTCTTTTTTGTGTTGTTACAGAGCAATAAGCCAATAATGGAAAAGCGGCGACGAGCGCGCATCAACAATTGCTTAAACGAACTCAAGGCTCTTATTCTTGACGCCATGAAAAAAGATGTAAGTATCACTGTTCTGTCTCTCTAACTATAGACTGAATCACAAAATGAATATAATCCACATTTGAAGCAATCAAATAACAAAACCATTTCAATTGTTACAGCCCGCTCGTCACTCAAAATTAGAGAAGGCAGACATTTTGGAAATGACCGTGAAGCACCTAGAAGGACTTCGATCCGAAGGTGCAGGATCTCCCGATAGGTTCCGGGCCGGCTACAGGCATTGTGTATCAGAAGTGGCGAAATTCCAAGGGTTAGACCCTGGATTGAGAAGGAGGCTTGTCAGGCATCTCGAAGGATGTGTAAACACGCCAGGACCGAGGCCTGCTGGCGCTCCAACGCCACCTTCTGATGCTGAGGATGTTACAACGGCATCGCAACATTCTACTATTTTCATATCCGGTTAGTATTTCGCACTATTTTGTAACTACTGTCTAATTAACCGTTATAATAAATCTGTAAATAGCCATACAGAATATGGTTATGAAAATTATATAGCCACCTATACCTGTTAAGTTTTGAATTCGTTATTGAGTAATCTCTGTATAAAAAACTATAAATTGTTACAAAGTAGCTATAGCGTAGCGAAATAAACTATTGAACATGGATACTTACGAAACGTTATTTTCCACAGCTGGTGCAGGCTCCGGAGTGCGCTTAGTCCCAACAAGACTGTCCAACGGCGACATTGCCCTCGTGCTACCAGCTGGAGTGAACGCCAGCACACTTGGAGCAGTTCCCACGTTGGTACCTCTCTCGCCGCGCGACGCGTCATCATCTTCAACCACCTCAGAGCCCCGGTGCTTCTCTCCAGTGAGTTCAGGATGGGGGAGCCCTCCCCCCGCCACCGACGACTCCGCCCCCCTCGCTCTCGTCACGAGGAAGCAGCCACCAGAAGACAAGCCCTGGCGACCGTGGTGACACTCCCCCCATTCCTTAAGTTGGATTCTGTGATATATTTTTGTAGTTGTACATAAAATACTGCATAGGCAGTATACAAAAAGTTCCTAGCATAGACGAATGCCTATTATGGCATCAGAAAATGTTACTTGTGTGGTCAGTACGTATATTTTGAGTGATAACGATTATTTTGAATGAGAACGTGAAAATAGTTAAATAAGATATTGTTTTATTTAGTTAGGGAGTAGGATTTAATTTGTATATTTGTGGATGACATCTGAGGCAGTATTTCATGTATGTTACAAAGTCATACAAGTCTGACTATTGTTTCATAACATAATAATATTAGAACTAGTGCCATTAATTTCACTTTTGTAGCCATTTATTTTAGGTCGCATAATAACTTGTGCAAATAATAATGTATAAATAACAGATCTATATAAATTCGTTTTTTATAATCTATCCGGTTTAATATAAATAATTATATGTGCCTTATACAGCAAAATCGTATAGTCTTCCATTGTATAGGTAGTAATAAATAAGAGAAGTAAATAAATACCTTACTTATAAATATAGCAAATAAGCAAAGCATTAATTTTATCAAATAACATTCTGAAATGCTCAATAAATAAATACATTATAATCTGTTACCGATGTAAACCAGTAGTCATTAAATTGTCTTCCTTTGCCAGTTACCGAGTGTGGGACAGTAATATTATCATTTAATGTCTATATTAATAAATGGTACGTATTAATTTTTGAATGAATGGATTAGCTTTATATTATAAAGATCAAATATTTGTGTTACACAATTAGTATTATTATTTATACAGCGTTAAGAACAATATTCGTTTCCATCGTTCTAATACTGTACAGTGATTGAACAAGCTATTTGTATAAGTTTACCTACATTTATTTTAATGTAAGAAGTTACAATAATATGCCGTCGTATGTAAATTATTAAGAGAAATAAAGTGATATTATTTAAGAAAGCTAAGATAAAAGTAAGAAGATGTACCTAAAAGAATTATGCCATTATTTTAGAAATAAAATTCTAAGCACGTAAGTCAGAATTCTTTATTTACCCGAGAGACATATTGTTTACCCGAGATAAAAAGTATCCAATGTGTTAATCCTGAACATATTCTAGGGTGTCTAGTTTTCTTGCTGATCGGAGCATCAAAGTCGCCGTTGACGGATGCTGCTCCGATATCAAGAACATCAATGCTGGCGTACCACAAGGCTGTGTGCTATCACCCACACTGTTCATCCTGCATATCAATGATATGTTGAAAATTCCCAACATTCACTGCTATGCGGATGACAGCACTGGGGATGCCCTATATTCCGGCCGTGCTAACATCCCTCGGTCCACGGTGGAGGAAAGTCGAATGAGACTTGTGTCTGAAGTCGAGACTTCGTTGGAGCGGGTCTCAGAATGGGGGAGACTAAATTTAGTCCGTTTTAACCCCTCGAAGACAAGTCTGCGCGTTCTCCGCGAAAAAAACCCCATTTGTAGTAGCACCAAAATTCGAAGACACTCCTCTCAACATCGCAAAGAGTATCGGGATCCTTGGTGTCGATATTGCGAGTGATGTCCAGTTCCGAGGTCATTTGGAGAGCAAAGCCAAACTGGCTTCAAAAAAGTTGGGTGTGCTAAATAAGGCTAAGTGGTACTTCACGACACTCCAGCGGCTACAGCTTTATAAAGCGCAGGTTAGGCCGCATATGGAGTACTGCTCGCACCTCTGGGCAGGCGCACCCGCTTATCAGCTTGATCCACTTGCCTCGGTGCAAAGGCGGGCCACTCGTATCGTTGACGATCCCATACTCACTGACGGTTTAGAACCTCTCAGCCTTCGGAGAGATATAGGCTCGCTCTGTGTGTTCTACCGTATGTATAATGGGGAGTGTTCGCAAGAACTTTTTGACCTGGTGCCTTCATCACCTTTCTACCATCGCACTGCTCGCCGGCGATGTGGAGTTCATCCTCACATCCTCGAGCCGCCTCGATCGTCCACACAACGTTTTAGTCGGACGTTCTTACTGCGGACCATTAGGATGTGGAATGAACTCCCCGTTACGGTTTTCCCTCAGCGCTACGATATGGGGTTCTTCAAAAAAGGCGTAAATAGAGCTCTACAAGGTCGGCAACACATCGGCAATCCCCCTGGTATTGCAAATGTTCATAGGCGGCGGTGACCACTTACCATCAGGAGGCCCGTCTGCCTGCTTGTCAACCTATTGACATAAAAAAAAAAAAAATAAAAAAATTCTAGCTGTATGCCAAATTCCATACAAATCCATACAGCCGCTGATACGCGATTCGCTATCAAAACTCATCGTTCCCAGAATTGCGACTCAGGGTGTTAATTTTCTTTATATCCCATTCCGTTCATGAAGACATTAAATTTGAACATTAAAATGATTGGCTCCTTTAATTATAAGGTATTGGGTATATGGCTCCCCCAGGGTGGTCGAACTAATGCGTCTTTTATAATAGCTTTGTTTGTACTGTCTCGACTCTAATAACAGGGCATTGGTAGAATTATGGCACCAACATCGGCAGCTGTAATTTGCCATAATCAATGTTCTGCGTCGCTTAATTATTTTAATTTTTCGTGAATACGAACGTTTGGTACCAGAATCATTTCACATCTTCTATTTTCTGTCACCTTGATGATTCATAATATTTTTATGCACTTTAGAGGAAGCGTTTTAATCTATTTTTTATATTAATTAAGCCTCTAGTAATAAAGTGGTAACGTACCTACTATACGATACCCTATTAGGGTTTTTTTTTATACCACTAAGGTGGCAAACAAGCATACAGCCCGCCTATGGACACTTGCAATACCAGGGGTATCACTCGCGCGTTGCCGACCTTGCAGAAATCTCTTCACACCCTTTTTGAAGAACCCCATGCTGTAATCCATTGGGAAAACCACGGCAGGGTTTGTATTCCACAGTCTGAGCGTCCGCGGAAGGAAGCTCCGTTGAGCCCGCATAGTTCGAAACAATGCTGGTTTCGATGTGTGAGGATCCCTGTCGATGGCGAGAGTTGTGATGTTGGAAGGTAGCTGTGGGCATCAAGTCGAACAATTCTTTGGAACACTTTCCGTTGTACAAGCGGTAGAACACACATAAGGAGGCAGTCTCTCCTCAAACTGAGGATATCAACTACCAGCTAAGGCCTGACGTGCTTAGCATCGCCTCCTTTTTAGGGTACCATACCCGAAAGGTGCCAAAAGGGACCCTATTACTAAGACTCCGCTGTCCGTCCGTCCGTCCGTCTGTCTGTCAGTGGGCTGTATCTCATGAACGGTATAGCTACACAGACAGCTGAAATTTTTAGAGAATAGTATTAAGCCTATAACAACAAATAATAAAAATTAAATAAAATTAAAGGGGGCACCCATATAAGAAACGACTTTTTTGGCGTTTTTTGTTTCATAGCAAAGTTAAGTTAGTTAATAATGTACGGAACCCTCCATGTGCGAGTATGACTCGTACTTGGCCGGTATTTCTTTCTTTTTCTAAACCTTCCCACGTGTGCGCACATCAGTCACATCACATAAGTCACATCGCAATTAGCCAGTATACTATTGTAGTCTTTGATCGCAATTGGATGAATGGTACACACGGCAACACATCAAGCTATACATTTCCAGTATAAGCTGATCTCGCATTGTATAGGATTTCCGTACAATGAGAGGTCAGCTTATATTGGAAATGTATAGCTTGATCTGTAGCCGTGTGTACCTATAGGAACACATACGTTACAAATAGACAAACATAAATTTTTACATACCTACAGGGCAGCCGCCGAGGGAAAGTGTTTCTGTTCTGTGTGAATATTGGGCTAATCCCTGAAATTCTCTCGGTGGCAGCACTGTAAACCTATAAGTAGATGATTAATATATAGTAAGGTACCAAAACAAGAAATATATGTTCCAATAGCCATTGATGTACTTGTTTTAAAAAACAAGAGCTGCAATATTAAAGGGAATTTTTAAATTCAATACAACTTTTATATTGAAAAACTGTATGTTAATATTACACGACTACATATATTTATCTGATTATTCGTTCATTAAGTTTTTTAAAATTCATGAGGTGATGTGTGTGTACATGTAATGTTCACAATATCGGTCTCTAACGACCGAATGTAATTGAAACGTGATTTTTTATTAATTTCACCAACATCTGCCGAGCCACCCAAGGCGATGCTGTGATGTGAGCACCGCGGGCGCAGTATTCGCACAACCATTTTGCTTCTGCACGATTTTGATGCCCATATAATTTCATCCCAATACCAGTCGATATCGAAGATATAAATTCGCTTAATTGAACAGCCACATCAATTACTCTCTTACATTAACGATATTGAGAATTAAGTAGTAGCTGCTACAATATCCGCTCATCTGGAAGCGGTTTTTGCAGAATCTGATTTTTGAACGCGATAGAGAGAATTTCTTTATTACCTATCATTCAAACGGAGAACGAGTAGGCATCGAGTTGCATATAAATTGGAGTTGTCAAGTGGATTGTCGGCGTCTCGTCGGGCGGCCGCGGCTGCCTGAGTGACGGCTCCTCGTTACCGAAAGGTCGTTGCTTGCTTACCCGTTGTCATTCTTATTTTATTTTTTACCCTCTTTGTAGTCGTATCAGTGCGTCGGAGGCCAATTAATCAGTGTTATGACGCGTGACACGACCTAATGAGCGCGAAGGATGACGTGCGCATGCAAATTGCAACATTATCCGTAGTTAACTACATTTTCTGCAATGTAAACTGATACCATGCGTTCTTATTGCACGTCTTGGTATGGGCAAGAACTTTATACAATGGGTAAATTCAAAGACATGTCTTATTGAGTTTCTCGGTGGCCAGTCCAAGTTAGCGGTGGTCCAGATATTTTGCTTTTTGTATAGGACCTCCTCAAATAGCTCACGATGGAAACGGAGGCAAACTAGGTGGTCGAACTGGACCGATGCGCAACGAATTTTGATAAAACTTTAGTGTGTGCCCACCTGAATTGAGCAATTTCGGTATTCGTTGTTTGAATGGCAAGGACTTTTCCTAGAAACGAGCAGGAATGTTTAAAATTAGTTTAAAACTTTGAGGAGACCAAAGGACTCCTTAGTTTCTTATTTCCTCGAACAGAATTCACTGGTATAATTAGCAACACTTTCTATACTTCTCAAATTATCTTGTTTGAAATAGATACTTTTTTAACAGGCTGAAATTTGCTTAAATCATACAGTATTAGACGAGCAGGGTGGGCCTCGATTGGGAGCTTTTAATAATGGCAATTTGAACCAATCCAAATTGACGACCTCCGGCTCAAAACTTGTAATTTCAGTAATATCAGCTAAAGTCAAACTCGGGTATGGGAATAAGAACAAAAGGAGAGGGGTTTCATAACGCACATAATTAACAAAAAATTTACAAATACCTAATTAATGCAAGTTGATTTTTTTCGTAGGGATAGCAATAAGTTATAATTTTATGTGACATGACATAAGAAGTCCTCAACCAAAAATTAAGATTTCAGCTATTGTTATTACGAATGTACGACATGCAGATTTTGTGGCAGTCAACATGTTCAAATGTGCCGGTGGTCTGGTGCTAGGGATGTTTACATGGTGATCACGTGTCGAGTTAGACAAAAAAACGCAAAAGAACATGGACGCCTCACCACCCACGGCGGCGCCCGCGCCGGCTAAACCGCACGTGCGGTCACTCTGAATTGACAGCCGCAGCCCACGTTTTAGATCTTTTAATTTTTATTTTCTTACTCGTAACTCATCATAACAAATGCTTCTCTTAAAGCAAGTGACGTGACCCTAATCAAATACCTCGTAGCTATCATGACAGCGTTACTCCTTCAACATAGTTTACTCCTAGATAACTCGTTTATTTAGAAAGACGATGTAGATTAAATCTCTATTTTACAAAGCGTAGGCAGTAAGTTTTCAGTTCGATTCATTCCGAACATGCCTTCAATATGTCCGATCTCGATACGAAGAAAGAATCGATTCTTTAGAGCGAACATTAATCGTTCCAATTACGGTGGAGCTCGTTGCTGTCGCTCGGCTGGTAGCTATCCCTTCAAATTAATTGAATTGATTAACCAATTGAATTTAGCGCAATTTAGTTTTTGTTCGGATCGCACCGTGCGACAAGCTGTTACGAAGCGTAGAATATCTTCAGGATTACTCGGGATGAGAGACACCTATGTCAATCGTTTTAATCAGGGCTTCGGAGCGACAATTTTTATTGCTCGACTATTCTATTGAATTGCATTACAGCTGGTAAGCAAACGATAAAAGTTTACCGAGTGAGGGATATCGATCGTTACAATTAAAGTTAAAGATTTCATGGAATTGTAAATGAGCACGCATTTATGCAGTGCGAGTTGTTTACCGTGTCATGCATGTCATGTGCAGAAGTTTATGGCTCAATTACAGCTTTGTATGCTAATAAATAACTTTTCTTTGATAGGTGTAAATAAGAGTTAGCATGCACGGGACATACTCTTGATAAGTTAGTTTGTTTACGGTGAGCTTGCAAGCGTTTCGGTAATACTGCGAGTATACCTTGGCCATAACTTATGCGTAACGCCTCCGTACAGAATGGCGATGGCGCGGGCGGCGACATTTCGATGCTTAATTACCGCCGTTGTTAATGCGCAAGTTAAAATAAAACGGCCGCACTGGAATTTTATCGAGTTGCCGATGCGGTGGAGTTTCGACAAGAACCTTCATCGACGCAGGCGCTCAAACCTTGCAAAAAGTTCTCACATTTTTTTGGAGACGGCAAGATAAGTAACTAATTGTTTCTTGGAAACCAATGTTTTTTGTTACTATCACATTAACGAGAACTGTTTAGATTTGGTGGCTGCTGGCAATGTTGATTCTTAAAGAAAACGAAATGGAGGGGATATTGTGAAAACTTTGAGTTTGATGTTTTGTTTTGCATCGCAAACATTTTTATGTTAGATTCTATAGATGTTTGTTAGCTGAGATTCATAATCTAGTGTCGTAACTATCTCTATATTATTTTTAATTGACTAGATGCTGACGGCCCTTTGAAGATTTACCTTATCACCCTCACACGGACAAGTCGGCAAGCAAGCTCTCAACCGAAAGCTTTATAAGAAGCTTTCTTTGAATTCTTATACTCACAAGGAAAGTGACTTATGATCCTGTATCCCTTAGATGGGGCAAAGGGCGTCCACAGAAACTCTCCATCCCGATCGGTCTTGAGCTTCGCGCTTGATCTCACTCTAAGACTTCCCGATCTTCTTCGCTTCGTAAGCACAGTGCATCGCCAGGTTTGTTTGGTACGGCCACGCTTTCACTTCCCATGGGGATTCCAGTTCATTGCCTGGGTATATGGTCTACAGACGAGGAAAGTACATACCTATGCATATCGTACCTGAAATATTGTATGATGTTCATATTGTGTCATTATAGGCCTTATATAATACAATGGTGCCGATTCTGTTATAAATCGCACTAAACTAATTTTAGTTACATCTCATCTCTTTCTTACGAACATGATTGTAAAAGGATAGAACATATTTTAAGTTGTCAAATTAATCTTTGCCGTCTTATTTTACGTGTATTTAGGTGTAACCGCGATAGATGGCGACTAAATTTATATTGAAAACAAGCATTGGACTAATTTGACAGGACTAAATTTCTTACATCCTTTTCTCATGTTCTTTGTTAGAAAGAGACATAGTGACATTAAAATTAGTTTAGTTGTGAACAACAGAATCAGGGCCATTGTATCATATAATTAGTTGTAAAATTAAATACCTAAATAAATAGGTATAAAAACAAAAGTGTATATCGTAAATATAACATGCTAAAGTCATATGCATTATTAAGGTCGTCGAGTGGATTTCCACGGAATCTGCATACCTGGTGTTTAATGGCCAGCTTTATTATGTCATAAAAATCTATAAATAACGCTAATTAAGTATTGGAATTTATTTTACATGGACATCATGGTAATTAAAACACTTCTTTACATTGTTGACATTGTTCCTAATTTAATGTGAATATATTTTTATGGAGGCTTTTAAAACTAAGTCATGCTAGTATAAAATTCTTTGTTTTACTTACTGTGGTACCTCCTGTACAGAGACATACATGAGATAAGTTTATGTGTAGCGTAGGTTTTCTTTTACCCTTTTATAGACTCCATAATGGGATAGCGTAGTAATAGTATCGCTATAAATATCTTCATTACGATATAATATATCTTTGCATGTTTTGGTTTCTATGGAGTTTTGTTTGGAGAGCACACTCAAAAGGTAGGTCTACGCTAGGCGAGCCGAGCTCAAGCAGGGCTCAAGCTGACCCGCCTAGCTAAATACGAAACTATGATAAGTAATATAATTTCAAATACCAAATAATTTACAGCAATACAAATAAATTAATCCTTAATGAAAACTGTGTTTTAGGAGCACTTCGCTTCTCCCATTATCATTGTGTACCTACAGATGATGTCTATTCAATTTTGATATACTCTCAAAGACTAGCTACGAGGGATAGGGACTATAAATAATAGTTTCTCTGTGCTCATTGCATGCCTTATGAGTAGGCATAGAATTAACCTTAATAATTTTCGCGTGGCTGTTCGAAGCGCGTGCGGTTTCGACCGCGGGAGGACGGGCTTGTCACGAAACTCACGAAGCGGGCGCTCGCCGCAGGAGTGGCGGTTCCAATAATTATAAATGTATTTACTGCGTGCAACCATGGACGGACACTTTACTCTATGGTGCAACCTTGCATGTGTGAAAAATCATGCATAAAGCCCATCACACGCGTAGCTATAATATATATGTCTGTGACGTCACCAAACTATACTGTAATATACGGGGTGGATACGAAAATCCCAATTTACCCTAATCCTAACTTAATATTACAAATGCGAAAGTGAGTTTGTTTGTTACGCCTTCACGCCTCAACTACTCAATGAATCATCATCTTTGGCATGCAGATAGACTATGGTATGGAGAAGGATAAAGGCTATCTTTTTATCCCGGGAACGCGGGTGAAACCGCGCGGGACAACTAGTAAAATATCCCGATTTTGTCACTGACTCACTGATGATAATGAAAATTCTTAGGGTACTTCCTGAAGTCCTAGAAAGCTATTGTCATAAGCAACTTACAAAAAAAAGTGAAATGCCACCAAAAACATTATCATAAAATTATTTTTAAGCTATATCCCCCCTCCCCTCCACCCCCGTATGAGCTCTGAGCTCTGGCAACCTTACTCACGCGCAGGAACAGAACTTTACCACAACATAAAGTTATTTGGTTGCGGTATTCTGTAAGGTGGAGGTACTTCCACAGTCGAGCTGCTCTTTGAGCGAAAACCCGCTACGCTCTACCTCTCGATAGATATTATAAGAACTATTTTGAATAGCAGAATGATGTATAATGAACAGTGAATAAATTTTTCACATTACGCCCATGTGACGGTAGCGAAACGGCATAGCCACATATATTTTGACTAAGGTGTAGAGTTTGTGAAGTTAGGGTTTGTAGAGTAAGGGCGTGTAGTGTTTTAAGCTTGGCTCTACATGAGATCTGATAACTTTTTGACACTGCTAGCCATAATGAAATAATTTATTCATTCAAATAGGCCTTCACAGGCACTTATGAATAGTCAAACTCTAATACTCTAATGCACTAATGCAAGGTTCGAAAGGTTGCTAATGTATGGTTTCGCTTGGCAGCACTTTACATGAAAATGATTTTGGTGGGATATATATTATAGCTCGGTATTTTAATATATTAGAGCTACGTCTGTGACGGGCTTTAAACCAGTAGAGAAAAAAATATGATTGAATTTTAATAATGAATAAGTAGTTATTCAGATGAGATGCAATTATCTGTTAAAAGTGTATTAAGATACAATACTAAATAATTATATTATCACTTGTTGTTACACCGTATTGTGTGTGTTATGTGATTATTGATTAAGTAGTTTAGATGTTTAGTTTTTTCAGAGAGTTTTAGTTATTTATAAATAATTTGTTCACTTTCGATCACTATTCCTCCATGAAGGGCGCAAGTATTTATTTAAAAAAAATATAATTTTATTATATTAGTTGCAAAAAAATATTATTAAAAAAAAACCAAAAATAATACCTACCCTATTCTTACAAGCTCTACATAATATATTACCTGCTCTGAATTTCGGGAAAATACAAGATTTGCAGTAGCAGATTAGGGGTGGAATAAAGCCATTGTTCATATATTTAGACGGGCCAGTTGGCGCAGTTTTTTTTTTCTTTTTTTTATGTTAAATGGGCTTGCGTTCGACCACCGACTGACCCCATGAGGAGTTATGACGAGGCCGAGGATTTAGCACGCTTACCCAGAAAAAGCCTATTCACTCTGGCCTTGAATAAATCTAGGTTATAGGTGTCGGGAAACACAGACCCCGGAAGAGAGTACCACTCCTTTGCTGTTCGTATAAGAAACGATGAAGCGAAACGTTGTGTCCGGGTACGCGAGATGTCGACAACGTATGGGTGGAAATTCTCCCGGCGCGGCGTCTTGTGTTTCGATGGAGAAACGGGGATGGAGGAATTAGATTGAACAATACTGTAGCACACTCTCCAAAATATATCCTATAGAAGACCGACAAACATGAAACCTTACGCCGATGTTCAAGGCTCGTTAATTTCACCTCAGTTAGCGAAACATCACCGACTAGCCTCCTAGCATGACGGTCTATTGAGTCAAGGGCCTCCAGCTGGTATTTGGCAGATCCATCCCAGAGGTGACAGTATGAACATGTCTGTATGTCCTGAGTCTGGGTGTAATTATGTATATTAAGTATGTATTCACAAACAAAAAGTAGTATATGTATTATATCAGTTATCAGGTTTCCATAGTACAAGCTCTGCTTAGTTTGGGATCAAATGACCGTGTGTGAGGAATGTACCAGGATATTTATTTATTTATTTACTAGTGTGGTAGCATTGTGGCAATCTATTTCAGTAGGTAGTAAATAAGTGGAGGTCGCGGTTGCGGCCGGGCGGCGCGGCGGCGCGGCGCGGCGCGACGTGTAGGTGCTATTTAGCCCTCAAGGTGGTGCGGGCCACTTCGTGACTTACCGCGCCGCGCGCGCAGGTAATAAGAAATAAACGCCCACGCGCGGCCGCTTTAAAAATG
Source organism: Polyploca ridens (assembly GCA_951394255.1). Classification (NCBI taxonomy): domain Eukaryota; kingdom Metazoa; phylum Arthropoda; class Insecta; order Lepidoptera; family Drepanidae; genus Polyploca; species Polyploca ridens. The sequence goes on along the minus strand of OX596243.1, from coordinate 6,438,391 downwards.
TTAAAATAAATAAAATGCACACGTCTCGGCTTATCTGCACGGTCGCATAGCCGAGGACTGCAAAAGGGCGGTCATACACTGCGCTGCGCACATAACGTTATTTTGTGAATTATTATGTACTTAGTATGAATTAGCCTTTTTTATCATAAAATAATGGATATCTCTAATCATAAAAAAAATTGAACAAAGCATCTTGGTTGGAATTTTTTTTTTATTTGCCGAATTAATTGTTATCTAACTATATGCAGGACCTTTTCTATAATTTGATATTTCATCTCGTCTTCGCGATAGTAAAACAGGATGATTTCTTTCAGTAATACTAATAATAATAATAATACGCTATAAGATGACAAATAAATAAATGAAATAATAATACAGTTTACAATATTGGTTAGTTAGACCGTTAGACGGTTACAAATTGTGAGTACATAAATAATAAAATGGAATGGTCTAATTTCCAGTGTGCGTGGTGCATAAGTGGCGTGTGCCCGCGGCAGGTGCTGCGCCCGCGCCGCCCGCGCGGACCGGTCCGCGCACAATACTGCACAGTGCACATCTCTGTACTTACCACACGATGCCCGACGCGTCGCTATTAACGAGCGTGCGCAAGTAAAGCTTTCGCTATTGTCTTATATTGAAATAATACTACTTTTAGAATTCTTGTTTATATTTGCGGCGACCAGCGGCAACGATCATCGCATATCATCATCACGCCACTTGACAACGAACACAAAATAAAGTAACTTTTAAGAATGCTAGCTTTTGTGCTACGTTACCACCAGATTATTGACAGTGATTATGGTGCGTTGCATCGCCGCTTTCCTAAATTCGTCACGTTTTTTTTTTCATTTTGGTCCTCATCCTGAAATTGCTTTATGCGACGAAGCTAAACTTCAACAATTATTTTATCTATATCTATTCTATAATATCTCTCGTTGTTAGGCGAGGAACTGCTGATAAAATACGACCACGGTCATTTAAAAGTCCTAACGGCCTTTTTTGAAAACTATGGAGTAAACATAGGTACCATTTTGCTAATTATTTATTTGGCCAGTCATGGTTTGTACTGCACTTTTGAATGCTTTTATGAGAATGCAAGTAGCTGTCTTTCATCGCTGTCTCGCAAATCAGTTCACGGTTGGGGAGCGCAAGTAATGCGGGTTGAACATAGTGACTTGCTAAAATGTGAAGAGGTTTTTAAATTGCTACGTAAGGGTATGGGTAGGACTTGTAGTTACTCGTAACAACCAATATCTTCTTTAGTTGTTATTATTATTCATAAATAATAACAATAACAATAATAACAATAAGTGTAACGAACTATAACTTCTAGTGTGGTTCGGTTAGTGCTAGACTACAGTGAAGTTCTTGTTCTAATAAATGTAGAGCGGTAGTAAAAAGTAACTTTGAAAAAGATTGCAAGTCATATCTACCTAGATTGCGTAGCTAACGCAGTAGTACCTAGCAAAAACTTGTTGTTGTTAAATCCCTGAAGTATTTTACGATAATGGGTGTCGTCACATTAGCAAGCCCCGTCAGCTGCCTAATAATTACAGATGGTTAAATTAAACGTCGCGGCGATTATTAGTGTCACGATAAAAACTCTCATTAAAAATAAAAAGTGACATAAGTGTGGGCCTAAGACGCCGCCGACGAAGAGGCTCGCAAAAGTGCTTATTACACCTTCCTATTTGTAGGATCCTAACTAGGATCCTAAATAGGATCCTAACTAGGATTCTAACTGGGATCGCTCTGACTAGGAAGCAGAAGCTGTTCTAACTGCGATTACACCTTCGTATTTCCTAGTTAGGAACCTAGTTAGGATCCTAAAAATAGGACGGTGTAATAGTTACTAAAAGTGCTTATTACACCTTCCTATTTGTAGGATCCTAACTAGGATCCTAAATAGGATCCTAACTAGGATTCTAACTGGGATCGCTCTGACTAGGAAGCAGAAGCTGTTCTAACTGCGATTACACCTTCCTATTTCCTAGTTAGGAACCTAGTTAGGATCCTAAAAATAGGACGGTGTAATAGTTACTTTAAATCCACAGATCCGGTTCCAGTTCCAGTAACGTCGACCTTTCTACAGACTCAGTTTGTTTTTTCATTCGCAAAACTGTCTTATTTACGTTAATTAAGTGAAGTATAAGTTCGTGACTAGCTCTGTGGGAGCTGTTTCGGGATCGATGGGAATCGTGACGAACGATGTACTTTTCTCTCACTGCTTCTTTGCCATAAGCTGAATTTTTATTCATACAATTGGAACCTTGGATGTTTTTATGTATTAAAAGGTGTAAATAAAATGTATTTATTTGTAACGTTGGCTGTTATGATACTAACTTCAACATTGGTAATTCCTTTAAGAGAGTTGTGATATTCCATTCGGTGCTCACGTGTATTTAAAAGAGACTTAGCATTCGATCAGGGAGCCAATTGTCACCCGATCGAAATTGATCGCTCGATCGAAAAAAGTACGAATTCGAACTTTTGTCGAGTGTAAATCACGTTACGTTATTCTGGCAATTTCGAGGCTGGCATATTTAGAAAGAAAACCAGTCAACTAGAGCTTTGATTGGTCGGGACTGTTCGAATTGACTCCAACCCTATAAATTTTACAGTCGAATAGGACTCGAACCGTAAGTTCGATTCGAAGGTTATTTTGAAGGACGCGGAATTAGGTCCCAGATTATAATGGTCTCCTGTATGATTATTTGGAACGTCAGTAGGTAATCGCGTATTATCGTAATGGGGGCACAGAATTACAAAGAGTCAAGGCGATGTGACTTATGGGAGCCGCAGAATATCTTATTACAGTTATTATACGCCTGAAGCATAAACGAATTACAGAAACAGGTCCGAGAAATGATGCACTTGTTGTTTATCGACACTGAATTACCTGAGGGTAGAAGCAGATAGATATAAATTTCCTTTTCGATGTAATGCTCCCAGTAGCACATATTATGCTCGCCATTAATCGTTGCCAATGTATTCATATAATAAATTGTGTAGTTGTTAAAAAAAAGCAATCAGGTCTAAGCTCAAATCTCAAAAATGGGTTTCTTTGAGAGTCGAGTATGACGTAACGCAATGAAATACCTAACACAAAAAAATAGTGTGGATAGAACAGGGTTTTGACTCCCCGATTAACTTCCACCTGGAACGGTTTTGGGCCACTTGCATCCAGTTACACCCAGCGACTCTAACCAACTCGTCGGTCCACCTGGTTGGAGGTCGTCCCGCTCGGCGCTTTCCAGTACGTAGTAGTAGTATTCTCAATCTATACTCCCTAGCAATTTGTCTGTGATCTTACCCCGCTCCTCTACTCTACCTCTCTGAGAATTTATAAACAATTATAATAGAGATTTAATAAAGGAGATCTTTTTTGACTGTGACTCATAACGTGGAACTCCGTGGAAGACAAAAATATATGGTTGTAGTAGCTTAAATCTGCACTTGTATCCTCCGTCCTGGCTTAGTGGCAATTGTATGAATAAGCATAATTATGGACCTATAACTGTGTATTTAGAACAAAAACTGTAATATAAAAAGAAAGATCTAAGTACAAAAAATGCTTTGCTGAGTTTCTTGCCGAAATCTTTTCAGTTTAAGTGTATTCCTAACCGAATGGTAGCTTAACGTTGCTGATGCACTAATAAACTAATCATGCTACACCACGAGCGCTTCACAATACGAAGCCGTAACATACTGATTATCTAACATACCTATAGTGATTGGCATGGATTGGTTACTAATCACATTAAGTGAACATCAGCCTTTGCATTTCTATACCTAGTTAATTCAGTGTAAGCTAAATCCGTGGTCTTGCGTCGAGTTATTTACAAATATGTCTACTATTACCTGATCCTAAACTACACCTTGACCCAGTTTATTTTAAAATATCCGGTGTATCGTCTGCCACACACTTCAATCGTTTTCTAATATTATCGAATTACTCGCCAAGGAAAGTTTAGAATGAAACTCATTTTTTTGTTCGTTGATTTTTTTTTATTTACTTTTCAGTGGACTTTTGTGACAATCGTGTCAATACTTAAGATTTTACTAAGTAGTTTTTTTTATAATATATTAATCTATACTAGTCTGTGTATACTAGTAAAATAAAGCTGAAGAGCTTTTTTGTTTGTCTATACCAGTAGATTCGAAAAAATCTTTCACTAATAGGAAGCTACATTATCCCCGAGTGTTAAAGGCTATACTTTGTATCCCGGAACAGCTAGTTTAAAATATTATAGATTTTAAATTGCTAATTACAGCTATAAAATAACATTATTTATTCCTCATGTCGTTTTCACTTTCCCGAGCACTGGGCATGCTGGCCGACGGATGAGTATTACACCTTGCATTAAGCCGTATATTTATGGCGATGAGGCTTTTATCCACCTCAAGATAATAAGGAAACGTGTGAAAGCGTCGTAATTGCACTAAGGTGGGGCTGTGTGTGGTGTAGCATTTCACATGTGCAGCCTTATTGGTAATGAGAGAATAAAAGGGATTCTTCGCTGTTCATAAAGAAAGCTGTTCTTATAATATACAACTTGTACTTTTGGAGTGCAAACACAAAATAGATACTGGAAATTAATGGAGCTATTTGTATTTTCTTTCTTACTTTTTATATGCTGTGTTTAACCACAATCTTACCATGGTCAGTGATGAGTGACCCAAGGTGGAAACCACACAAAGCCTAGAAGGAACTGCCTCTCATGTACAGCTGTCAGAACATACCGAAATGTGCTTGGCGACAGATTTTCAACTTGACAGTGGTAGCCAGCCAGGTGGGTACTACAAAGTACCCAACCACCGTGCTATGGTTTCCTTACGATGTTTTCCTTCACCGAAAGCTCAAGCTCCTCCAGGGATCTTAACTGATAAGAGTATGTTATAGTGCGGGAAACCAGAATTGATATTAAAACTATATATACAATTAAATACATACTTAGACATAATTATACCATGACTTATTTGACGTAGCGTGAAAAGACAACGGACGCTTAGTCGTAAGCGTGACTGAGTCTGCGATTTGTCTGTCCGTCTGTCTCACATGATATCAGTCACGGCTGTCCAACTCCGCCGGATATGTGCAACTTCTCATACCTAAAGTAAATTAACTAAATCAACTGTTCGTGTAATAAGTAATGATAATGTTTTCGCAGCTCAACAAAATAATGCTTGGTCATTGAGTGTAACGAGCATTCGATGTCAGTATGAAAATGGACATAATTCTCTTAAATGTGCATGCATGCAATCACAGATATCCACTCCATAATAATTTTGCGGTGTAATGAGCGGGTGCAAAGTTAGTAATTCTCGTGAGCATCTATTCGGGTTGCCTCATGCCGCCGCGCCGCGGGTCGAGCGGTCGGCGCGGGCGCAGCTACTGGTATTAACGTCGCATCATCACGACGAGCTTTAATTCTATAGAGCGCATGCTGCATATTAAAATTGGAGCCTACGAAACGACTGGCAAATATGTAATTTTCAATTCAGATTGCGACACACTATTCTTCTGTCGTAGAAAATCAAAGGTAACTTCTTAACGGTTTATAATATCTTTTGCTGTTACAATTGACTTTTTTACTTTACCCATGGTCAAAGGAAGCAAAAAGTACAATTGTTGTCAGATTTTGTAGTAAAATACAATAGGACTTTTTGCACAAACAGTCAAATAGCTGACGTGTGCCGCTGTGTTTACTAGAATGCAGTGTACGCCGTGACTGAAGAGTCCTCACGCATTGCCACACATGCGGTGATCTTCGTGACCATTTTATTTGGAACCGAGAGCTTTATGGTCGAGCTGGGTTGGTAAGGATTAAGTTACATCGGTTATTATTGTATCGAGATGTGGCAGGATCTAATTGTAGGTGGGTTCAGCTCGTCACGAGTCATCAGCAATGCGCGTGGCGGGCCCGGTGCAGGCGGTAGGTGAGCCGCGCACGACTGCGCATAAATTAGAAATGACGCCCGTCGCCTCTCGGCAAAGATGAATACGTAGGTACTACCTGCTGTCTGCGCCGCGCGCCGCCTTTTAATGTGAACGAAATATCAAGTTTGGAACGAGATTCTTAAACGAACAAACATAAACATAAAAAAATATATACTTCTTAGTTAGGTACATACAGTAAGAAAAGTCGATATTATTGTTTGTAATAATTCAATCAATCTGATAAAGATTATCGAAACGGCTCTACATATTTAACGCCCATGATGATGTTTTGCCTACAGTGAAAGAATTATTTAATTTTTTAATTTCATACATATTTCAAAAAGTTTCAAGTTACTAAGTGAAGGTAGCTATAATTTATTGACTTTCTAGATCATGTTAAAGTAATAGTTTATTGAAAGAGTCGTAGGTAATATATAATCGAGTGATATCGTCTGCAGGTACCCGGTACATCTAACACTGGTATCCCACGAGTGAGGGCGGGAAGGCGCGCGACCGCGTCGACCTCGCGGCTCGGTCGGTGCTGCCTGCTCGTCTCTGCACACCCGCTGGGGACTGTGGAATTAACTGAAACATATATTTATTTCATAACAAATAAAATTCAGTAAATAAATTCAGTTGGGGAGAAAGTCGGAATCAGATATCACTAAGAACAACAGTGGTATTGTCGAGGAATTGCCTCCATCGGCTTCCAACGAAGCTCCAAGGTCTTGAGTAGCATAATATGTACAATCACCATGCTTCCATTAATTGTAGAATTGGGAGACATATAATTGTTTATTATGGATATATTATGTGTAACCAACATTTTACAGCAGTGAGGGATGATGTGGCTCATAGGGGTAAGCATATAAAGCCTAGAGAAGAGAATTGGTTCGCATGTGAAACTGCCGAAACACAGTAGTTGCATGGCAACAGATTTTCAACTTAAGGGTTACAGACATCCAGGTGGCCTACCACGAAGTACCCGATGCTGGCTTCCTCACTCAATATAATGTAGAGCAGAAAAATAAATAAAGTAGGTTACTTAGTCAGGCAAGGTGCTTAGGCTGATATGATAAGGGGCTTTTAAAAGAGTTACAGCAAAACTTAATCTCCTCTTCAGAATTCGGAGCAGTCCAACTGGGGAAGCACCTCTACCTTTCGGAAAATCGCAGCCGAATAACATTATTTTAATGTGCTGTTGTGTTCCAGGTCACCAGAGCTCCATGAGGAGGCAGCGGAAGGGACAAAGCGCAGTGTAATTTGTCACACTGCTTCTCCCCGCTCACTGCTGCTAGCACAGCCATGTCTCTCGAAACGTCAACGCCTCTACAAACCTCTTCTAAGTATGATGAGATTGTTTTTTGGGAGGACAATCAGTTTAACCGTAGAATCATGAACTACTGTCAATTCCCGTGATGAGAAGCAATATTATATGGTACAAAAATTAACAATGTCAGTAGGTGTACAATTTCAGCAGCGTGTATACACCGCGCGAGTCGCGCGCTGGGCGCGGGCGGCGCGTGCCTGGGAACCGGCGGCGCGCGCGCGTTCTCACGGCCTCGCTGACCTGCACAGCCTCACCCCCTCCCACCACCTCCCGCCCCCCCGCTGATCCCCGCGCACAGTCGTGCCACACCGAAACTGCCTTTCCTTACGCCTTTCTCATCTCAGTGTGTGTGTCTAGTAGAGCCCCCGCTTCCTAACGAAAGCTACTCGTTATAGATGGTTGATGTATCTGTTTTGAACACAATAGTTATTTATCTTTCGTTTTCTTTTAAGAATATACTTTCAATAATAAAGTAGATATTGGAATCATCCAATGCCATTTAAAAATTACCTATATAAACCACATTACATTACACATAATTATTTTTTGTAAAAAAGGAAAAATGTGTGGGTGCTGGTGCTATGCTGTAAAATAGAGTTGGGCGTCAAAACATTTTGTCAAATATTAAATTATCTTTAAGATAAAAAAATGTTGATCCATTTTCCGCTTTGTTCTGACCATTTTATAATTTAATTTAAAATAGTAAAACTTTTATATACTTGTTTTTCCTACTTACATTTACGAACATTTATTCGTGTAATTTAAATAATAGGACGTTACTTGAGTCGTGTACAATAAAGCGACTAAATTGCACGAGTGAATAAAACTTATACGAAAAATTCACTTAAATATTTTAATAATTTATTCTGTACTCAAGAACATAATATTGCTATATGATAAAAGAATCTGAACATGGAGAAAGATAATAACGTTTCTCATAATCAACCGCTATCAAGTGTACAACGTTCTGGGCATGTTCCTTTAAAATATCTTGTGTGCGGGTTATTTTTTAAAAGCGAAACGATTGCAGACATCCCTCGCAATCCGAAAAGAATGTTGGTAAGTTTCCCACGAGAGCCTCAGGTGTGTATTACCGAGATAATAGTTACATGATTTTACAACGCACTCGCGGAGAGATTTTTGTGAACGTCTGACTTGTTGTACAATATGAGGTTATGATAACTATACCTTATTCTATTTATGGACATGTCGAGCCAATAATTTTTCCAGTCATGCTTATTTTCAAGGCTTTTCTTCTGCAAAAATTACTACATACAATTTTATAGATTGCAAAAATATTTGATGACTTTGGCTCATCAGCCAAAGATCCCTGTTTATTGATTATTCAAACAGATTCACATTTCTAGATCTATGAAGACAGACACATGTTTTACTAAGACTTAAATTCCAAGCGTTATTCAAATAAGCTGTTAAAAGAGGAGCGCGGCAGCAAAGCCAATATTATCTCTGGTGATAACTAAACAAAGCTTTAAGCGCTTCAAAGAATACCGATTTTTATGTTTAATTGCATAACGATCGGGGGCATCGTAACACACATTAATCTCAGTGGAGGCACTTTAGGTGCGCGCGCGCAAGACGTGATTGTGTGCATCATTGTGCATCTTATTCAGGCGGTGCGGCTCCAAGGCTCCGGCCGGCACGTACGGGCGACACACTCCAGATGCAATCTGTTTGCTTTATGAGCCTTCGAGTCGGCGAGCTTTATGTGCTTATACTGGTACTTTGATTATATTATAAAACACCTACGTGCTTCATCTGGAGGAACTAGCTATTGTTGTTATTAAATTGAGCTCTGAGAATTAAATTAATCCATCTTGGTGATGTATTACGAAGAATAACTATTGTGAAAATTGTATGCGATATACTGGGTTATTAATAAAAGAGCAGCCAAATCATCAGAGGTTATTTTAGTCATCATCATTATATGTACAACTTTTACAATGGGACAAACTCTGAAATCGCGAACAAAATAACTTTTCATACTAAAGATCAACGCTGCATGATCAAATGTATGAGATTTTGTTTAAATTATGATTTCAGATTTGGTCCCATAGTAAATGTAGCCCTACTATCATGAACTTGAACAATCGTTAATCTTATAAATTATTAATACGAAAATTTGATTAATTAGGTTATTACCTCTTGACGCCTCAATGGTACAACCAATTGTGATAGACTTTGCACCACAGGTAGCTTATAACATGGATGAGAGGCACTTAAGCTACTATTATTCCTGGAACGGGGGTGAAACCGCGGGGCGATAACTTGTTATCCATATAATCCGCTAAAACAGATATGTAAAGTAACATTTAAAACCAAAGTAATATTTACATAAACAATGTTCATGACACGGCGTAAGATGTAAAGAACAATGAGATGGCATAAACAAACGGCCGGTAGTCCGGACACGTTCGACGTGTCTTCATCTGCATCCAACCAAACGACCACATCTCGCTTTAATTTACTTGACATTTACATAAGATGCATATAACTGAAAATTCCTCGGTAAAACCACTTGTATGGAACTTGGGGTAGAAATATAGGAATAAATCGTGTTTAGACGCATATTAGTCACGTGCCTGACTCGTGCGTCTCGGGCGCAAATAAAATCACGACACTGATCTCAAATTAGACGGGAGAGGCAAAAACGCTCTACCTGCGCCTCATTTTAGGACCTTATTATAAGGACACCGCCTTCGAAGCGTCTAACCATAATTATGAAGCATCGACCGCTACAGAGTGAGATAAACTATACGTACTATTTGAGAAGAAAAGGAAGGCTCAATCCCTTCTTAGCTAAGGGTTATGTCAAAGGCGGTCGGTAGCCGAAACGAGTTATTTAAATTCGGCGATCGTCTGAAGACCGCTACGCCTACGTTCGCCTCGGGCGAGATGCTGAATAAGGCGTAAGGTTTTCGTTTTTCAAAAATATTTCTCGTGTGATGATGATGAAAGCGAATTGAAATTAAAGTGCCAGCGAGGGCCGTGCGAATGCTTTATGCGACGTCGTGATAATGTATGTGGCGGGATATGCGTGTGACCAATAAAGTAATCATCGGCGCGCCACCGCGGCGTGGCCCGACCAATTACAGAGCCGCCGACTCATTCGTTGGCATCGAAAATTAAAAATTAATTGATGCCATACAACCCGCTGTAACTCACGGCACCGCACCGGGGCGCGGCCGGGCGTGCGGGCGTAGGCGGCCGACCTGCCGCCGTCCGTAGCCAGCCGGGTAGCTCGTAGCGCTTATGCAAAATGGATTGTAATTTAATTTGCGCTTTTAAAGATATTAACAACATGATTTTGAACTGAATTTGACTATCGATAATTGCAATCGACGTTCACAATTAAAGGACACACACAACATAAAGAGTTGCAATTGTATGCGGATCTGTTATTGCGTTTATTTACTCAGCATACAATTGTCGTTTGTTAGCGACTGAGGATTCCCATATAACGACAATTTAAGTGGCTGCGGTCGTGCATCTGCTATAAATGGTTATGCAAATGTAAGATTTCAAACGAGCTATTTTCACGACAATGATTGACTTTTAAATGGATATAAACACCCGTCGCGAGGACGTATCGGCGTATCTCACATCGACAATACATTGGGCAGCGAGCTGGGCACGCGGCGCGGGCGCGGTGGACTGGAGCCGGCGCGTCACGTACGCTCCAGACTTGTTCTCAATTACTCATATAGCCAACATAAAAACGTGCGACACGTCGGTTTTTGACCGAAAAAGGATCGTCGCGTTCCATTTTCACAATGAGTAGCCCTGGTTAAGGCAATTTGTTTTGGATTGTGTGGCGCGGATGAATAGGTACGACGGGCGCGGGCGGTGGTGGCGGTGGCGTGTGAAGGAGGCCGCTCTACGCATACTGATGAGCCTCGCTGCTGGCCCTTTAGTTTCTAAGACAATGAGTACCAATTATTTCACTCTTCTCACAACAAAGATGCTTCTCTTTCTTTTTAGAGTTTCGTACCCATTCCTTTTTATTCAACGAATACAGCTTTAAAATAAAAAGAGGTCTGATTTTTTAGATTCTTTTCGGGGTAGGCACAGTTATAATTTTTTGTGAAAAAGTTTTTAATTAGACACATACCCGTTATTCATAATAAAGTTATCAAACGTTGATTAGCTAAAATTCCGAAGTCTTTATCTGACACACATTGACATTTGGTGATCGAAAGAGTGAGACGGGGCACACTATTACACTGATTTAGTTAAAAAGCGATTATGAATAAGGGGGTTAACCTTTACTAACAATTCGTTCGTATGTTCCGATATAAAAATATGTTGACTATTTATATATTCTTTGTTGCTTCTACTATCACCATCATAGTAAATTTAATTTATTTTTAATTTTAATATACATGCAATGCATCCCTCCGTGCACAAGTGCGATTATAACTAAAATACCCGTAAGTAACTTTTTTGTTATTGAAACGTAACATGCTGTATACCTATCTTATAGAGTAACTGTTGTTGTTGTTGTAACTATTGAAAACTTTGTTGTTTATGTTGAAAATAATAAGATTGATTATTATAATAATGTAAGTCCTCCCCTGCACTTGTTGTTAATTGCCTACCTCTCGGCCTTGCCGTAATGAACCAAAGAGTAAATTGAAATTCTGTGCAATTTAGTCTCATTGGTGGTTGAGATTATTTAATAAACCCGAGTCCAGTGTAGAAAATAAGAATCGAGTCCAGAATCGATTAAGAGAGTAATGATTAAGTGCACAAGTGCTCGGTGCGATTGTGGGCAAGTGCTCTGAGTTAAAATATTTGTATATGCGGCAATAAAGCAATCCACCGGTAAATAATTACGATAGTACGGCCCCTTTTTGTTGGTCACCATAACGCCATAATTATTCCCATTCATTTGTACTGTTAGCCGATATCCTCGGCACATATCCCACCATACGAGTATAATAGTGTGTTGTGACGTCGGCGTATCCCGAGATTAAAACTCTCTGCAGAGAAACTAAAATGTAGAGTCTACACATTGAGCTATTATTACTACGTATAGAGAAGCTATCATAAGCAAAGATTATGTCCTATTTTTTTAGAGTCAACTAAAGTTCTCTTTAGCGCTGAAACAATAATTAGTCGTCTAAGCAGACATTAGAAACACGTAGCGCTATGAGAACGCTTTCAGGAGTATTTTTCTCGCAAACACCGTGATTTTCACGGCGCTTACGCATTTCGTTCATCGTTCTACAACAACAAGTGTTGCCGGATGGCCTCACTTGAACGGAACATAGTTGTGATGGGTGCTGTCTTCTCTTACATAGTTTGTTTGAGCTTTACCAACTTATAATTTCAAAAGTCAACAAACATTACTAAATACCGAACGATGATAATTATTCATTCGAGTCAGTTGGCATGCGGCACGCCCACCGGCGTGATTTAATTACAAAATCAATAATCGAATTGCGAAGGCGAGTTAATTGATTGTCTCTCGATATGAAGATGCCGCTATCGATTTGCGTGGATCAACTTAGTATCGCGAAAGCGTGCGCGTGGGCAAAACGGACCCTAATTACTCGATTGCGAATGTAATAACGTCCTTTTTATTGCGTTGGTTAATAAAATCGGCTATAATTAAAAATAAAATGACTCCTTTGGTAGAGAGTAGAGATACGTTCTCTTACAATAGGTACTTTAAAATTCAAACCACCAATATCCCTAGGTAAAGGCATGGATCATTTTATTAATTTTGTAATAGTTATGTATGTGCCTACGGTATTTTCTATGTGTATTTGTATATTTTTGTTATTTCATAGAGTTTTCAAAACTACTTAGTAATAGGTATAGGGCATTGGGTAATTGGGTATTATCACAGAGCATAGAATAAGTAGTATATTGATATTTTTTGTGTTAATTGTATTTATTTTATATTTTGATTAGGTATTTTATAATACACTACATACCTACTATTGATTGTACCCATATAATATAAAATTATAAAAGGTATAGGTATTTCTGAATTAAACCACCTTAGATATTTACCCTATCGTTATGATTCGTAATAAAAGCAACACAAAATTACAATAATTTATAACTTTTGCATTCATAATAATTAAAAACAGTGACGATTTATGGGCATGTGTTAAAGAACTTGATTATCTTTATATACTCACTATATACCTATTATATTATTCGAGTACGTGGTAGAATACTGAATGTAATCTGAAATAAATTATACCTACGTACATTTTCAATGCAATTATTGTAGGTAGAAGGCAGTGCGGGCAAGCGTGCGCGCGTGCATATCATGTTGAATGTTATTTTTATTCTCAACAAGGCTATAACCAGTATTGATACCATTGAAAATGTATTAACTATAAAAAACTATGACTCAGCTCGTGCGTGCAGTAGAATCGAAGTTAATTTTAACCGACTTCAAAAAAAGGAGGTGGTTCTCAATTCGCTTGTATTTTTTTGTTTTATTTTTTATGTTTGTTGCCTAATAACTCCGTCATTTATTAACCGATTTGGAAAATTCTTTTTTTATTTGAAAGTGTACACTTCCCGTTTGGTTCATATTGTCATCAGATCTGGATTTGATTACTTCTTAGTGTACTTTGAAGTCGGTTTAAGTTTTTTGTAAAACAGTTCAATTATTAAACTATGCTAAAGTAACGAACTTAAATTAAAGTGAACTAATATTAAAGTTGCAGTACAGACATTATGCATTTTGAATCCAATAAAATAATTTCTCACATATATAGTAGCTCAGTCTATGAAAATGTTCGTATTTCAGTAGACCGAAGAAAGACTCCTTAAACTAGACCTCAATTAATTAGGTTCGTGTTGCTAATAAAGAGCATAATTTGCATCGTGGCATCAAATGTATACTGTTTCATTTACCCCGTCTATTTGTATAAGTTTATAGTTTAGGTACACTAATACTAAGCTAGTACGATGTAACATTTGCATGTCAATCGACACCGAGTGCACCGTGAGCAACACTAATTAACGCTAACTGTCCTGAAACTATTTCACTGTTGTCGACCAACAAAAAGCCATCAGCAGGTCGTTGGTTACCTCTCGCGGTCATTAAAAACACATCAGCCTCCTATAAATTATTTTATTAAATGTCGATTCACACCTTTGCCCCTGGTCGAGCGTGTCTAATCGACGGAGACCTTGGTCGTCTTTTATTACTCTGTGCTTATTGCGGCATTCTTAGGGTTAATGTTGATGATAAAATACGATAGGTGCTTAAGACTTAAGAATCTTTAAATCGTGTAGCGAGCTACAAATAGGTACCTAAAGGCTGTGGCAGTGAACTCTCGTCATATTTACAGACGTTGACTATGTTCCTTGCAGACAAGGAATCAATAAAAATATATAGTAAATTTTTGTTAAATGTTTGCTTCATATAAAAGTTAGCTGGAATTTTAAATATATCACTGAGAGTTCAAAACCACACGCTGTATATCTTGTTAGTGCGATGTGTTACTTACTGCGTCTAATAAATATCCAGCAAGCTCTCGTCATTATACGAATATATTAAATATACCTATATAAGTGATTTTTTCTTTTTATTAACAACTACCTCTCGAAATGTGTTCTACTGTGACAATCCAACAATGAATATAACGGAGCTTCAAATGTCGATAATCTTTAAAAGTAATATTTTCAAGCCATCAAATTATAATAGTGGTTAAGTATAAAATTTATACCGATGTGCAATTAAAATGACTGCAACTACACGCCCATTAAAACCGTGTTAGCGTCTAGTTAATTAGTTATTAACGCATTATCGAGAACTTGTATGTAAAGATAGGTTCATGTTAAATAAATGACATTGCCTTTAAATTAATATTAATTACTTCTTGAAAAAACTAAATAAAATAATCCAAAGGATAATTATGGTAGCTGTGATAGTTTATTTGATGAGTATAGGTAAGTAATCAATATGTTTCATTTAACTACCAATGTGTACGATTAAGTAAATTCATATGATAAAAAATACCGAAAGCATGAATAAATTTATTACCTGATAGTGTAATTTCATTGACCTACTCTAGGTAC
Source organism: Polyploca ridens (assembly GCA_951394255.1). Taxonomy (NCBI): domain Eukaryota; kingdom Metazoa; phylum Arthropoda; class Insecta; order Lepidoptera; family Drepanidae; genus Polyploca; species Polyploca ridens. The sequence goes on along the minus strand of OX596243.1, from coordinate 6,423,050 downwards.
AACTTAATAAAAAATAAACGTAAGTTATTTTTTACTAATTGAAAAACAAATATTTGTCAGAGGAGACGTCTCATTTCAGATTGATAAAAATAAGTAAAACTATTATAAATTTCAACGCTTTTGCGCTTTTTAGTACTCGCTACATAAGATATTCGTAAAACCTGATAAGGGCATTTTTATTTCGCAAAATTACTACCTATGAGTATGCAATTTCTTGTAATGTGGCAAAAGTGGCATAAGTAACAACAATAGTGTCGCCAGATACATACCTATTATTCTACTTGCAAAAAGCTGGCAAACCATAATCCTACCATGAAATTCTTTTCACTCGATACCATCTAGATTCAAAACGACACTCTAATTCACACTTTCATCTAATATCAGTATCTAGTTAATCGAATGCTCAGTATCTAGTTAATCGAATGCTCAGTATCTAGTTAATCGAATCAGGTGTCGATTTTAATCGACAGAACTTACTTTAGCTAGATAACGCTTGAAGTTTTGAATCGGTTTGCGGTTTGCGTAAACTGCTTATTAAAAATAGATGCATGAAGTATGTGTGTATAAGGATAAGAGCTGCAGACTAGGGCATGTAATATCGGATGATTTTTCAATTCCGATATTGATTTCCGATATTGGATCTCAATATCGGAATTCCGATATTAATATCGGAATTAGACATTTTTATTATAAATTGCACATATTCCTTATAAATTGCACATATTCATTATAAACTGCACTAATTATCTATCCATACTAATATTATAATGTGGAAGAGTTTTTTTGTTTGGTTAAACTGGCTAATCTTTGGAACTACCGGTCTGATTCGTTTTTTTTTTTTTTCACTTTAGGAAGCTACGTTATCCCCGAGTATTATAGGCCACTTTTAATCCCGGGAACGCGGGTGAAACCTCGGGGGTCAACTAGTTCGTTATAAATTTGGATTGAAAACATCTTCTGCTCAGTCAAGCGCTCTTGTCAGAGGGGTCGTGGTTGCAATAAATAGTGTATATGGTGGGTCTTCAACGCCAATGTTCTCCTTGACTAGGGTTACAGCTTTCGCAATGCTTTTTCATTTTTTGCGGATCGTAGCGTTGCGAGTACTCCCTCCCACTCTGGACAACAAGTTTCTTCATCGAGTGTTCGTTTCTGCATATGTAACCAAAGAACTTGAGAATTTGAAGCTGCACAGTCGACGAAAGCCTATCTGTTATTCAAATCTCCTTCAGGATCGCGTTATTGGTGCGAAAGGCTGTCAACGGCATTTTCGGGAAGCGTCTTCTGCAACACATCTCTAGTGCGTCAATTTTCCGGCTATCTTGTAGGCTTAAGGACCAAGTTTCAGCTCTTTAGAGAAACATCGGAAAGACCAGGCATCTAATAAGTCGAATCTTTGTTTTCCTAGTTATACTTTTGTCTTTCCAAATCTTCCTACTGCTGATCTTGTGATTGCACATCGTCTTCTGTCTGATCTCATCTTTACAGTATCCTGTGTTGAAATTGGTAGAGCCGAGGTAGATGTAGATTTTTACAGTATTTTTAAGTTACGCGCGGTCTATTATTAAAATTTTCATCTTATCTCTGTTGATTGCAAGTACCAACTGGAGACTAGTGGTTTGTTAATGAGCCGAGAGGTCCTCCATATCTTCTTTGTTTGGTTAAGAAGAGAAATTTCATCATCGAGAGTCAATGTGAGGCATTGGCAGTGTGCCTAGATGTGGTGAAGGCATTCGATCGGGTCTGGTACAGGGGTCTTCTCACGAAGTTGCCAGCATACGGGCTTCCCGAGGGATTATGCAAATGGGTCGCCAGCTTTCTGTCCAGCAGATGCATAAAAGCCGTTGTCGATGGCAGCTGCTCCGATAGCATGGGCGTTAAAGCCGGCGTCCCGCAAGGCTCTGTGCTGTTCCCAACACTGTTCCTTCTGCATATCTTTTAGGATCTTTTAGGGTCGGCAACGCGCGAGTGATACCCCTGGTGTTGCAAGCGTCCATAGGCTACGGTAACCGCTTACCATCAGGCGGGCCGTATGCCTGTTTGCCGCCAAATCTATTACCGCCGTGTCTATTAACGGCATTCATTGCTATGCGGATGATCGTACAGTGGACGCTCATTACACGGGCCATGCAAATATCCCTCGTTCCGAGGTGGAGGAAAGCCGCGAACGGCTGGTATCTGAAATCGAGAGTACACTAACTTGTGTCTCCGAATGGGCTTGACTAAATCTAGTCCATTTCAACCCCACTAAGACTCAAGCCTGCGCGTTCACAGCTAAGAATGGTCTGTGGCTCCACAATTCCAGAACACTTTCTTGAACATCAGTAAAAGCATCGGGATCCTTGGCGTCGACATTTCTAGCGACGTTTTGTTCCGAAGTCACTTGGAAGACAAGGTTAAGCTGGCATCCAAAAAGCTCGGAGTACTCAACAGAGCGAGGCAGTACTTCACATCGGGCAAAAACTGCAACTTTACAAGACACAAGTCCCGCCTCATATTGAGTACTGCTGTCATGCCAGCTTGGGCCTTTAGACTCGGTTCAGCGACGTGCCATCAAAATTGTTGACGATCCCGAGCTCACAAGCGGCTTAGAACCCTTCAGTCTGAGGAGAGACTTTGCCTCCTTATGTGTGTTCTACCGCTTGTACAACGGAGAGTGTTCTAATGAATTGTTCGACTTGATGCCCACGGCCACCTTCCACCATCGCAACTCTCGCCATCGACGGGGAGTCCATCCTCACACATTGAAACCAGAATTGTTTCGAACTGTGCGGGCTCAAAGGAGTTTTCTTCCGCGGACGCTCAGATTGTGGAATGAGCTCCTCGCTGTGGTTTTCCCAATGGACTACAGCATGGGGTTCTTCAAAAAGGGTGTGAAGAGATTTTTTCAGGGTCAGCAACGCGCGAGTGATACTCCTGGTGTTGCATGCGTATAGCATAGATAAAAATATCTGATTCCGATATTACGATATTGGATCACTCAATTCCGATATTGTAATATCGGAAAAAAAGGTCCGAGATTCCGATATTACGAGATTCCGAGATTCCGATATTCATGCCCTACTGCAGACACATGTGAGGTAGGAAATATATAATATATTTTTCATCTCTCATACTCTGTAAGTAGACCATATAATATAGTTTATCTAAGAAACGGGTTGAGAGTGATATGGTAGTCTTCGGTCGGAGAGGTAATAAAAATACTAAGTATACTATACATATACTGTACTGAGCAATGGCAGAAACGTATACAGCCATACTTCGATCAAATTATATTAATTGTATATTTTTTATGATTATTATTTGCTTTTGTTACTTTCCTTATCGTCAAAATTAAAAGCAGAGTATTTTAACTTGGGTGAAAGTTCCCAATTTTGAACTATTGTTTCATCTTATCATGTTGTTTAAACATAAGAACATGGAACCGCCAAAACAAAAACCTGTATTGTCGTTTAATATTTCAAATCGGTAGCTTTAAATTCATATCATATACCTGCATCAAACAAGGCCCACCAACAGTGAGTGGCGCTCTTGAAACAAGGTATAAACCAGTTCAAATGTCTCTGCTTAGTTCAGTAATCTGACGTCGACACAAAGACACATTGACTTGTCGTCGTAAATCTCACACCTGACTTCAACCTTCCTTCGGTGGTCTTAACTAACGTCTTGAAAATATGAGCATTGAATTATAAAATACAGGCTGGGTTGACTTGCAGTTCCTGGAATTCTATTTTTTATAAGTCGTGCGTAGGACTTTTTGGCGGAAACTTGCAGAGTGACAAAGCGTTTTCATTTTTATTTTCATAAATTCGTGTATTTTGAGTTTTATTGCATATTATCGGTGGTATTTTATCCAATAAAAATAGTGTTGACATGTGCACGAGTGAAGTGAAATGAAATTAATCATGTGTATCGTGCCTTTTCAAGTTGTTTCAAGAAGTCCGTGAAAAGTTTTAGTACAACCACCATTGTACTAAAACATGACTTTTATGGACGGTGACTGACTGAGGACTATGTGAACGTGATTTATTGTGACTAGAACTTATAATATAACTGGAAAATGGCAAAATACACAAGCGGTGTGAAGCCAAAAAAAAAAAAAAAAAATGTGCGTATGTTCGTTCCCACTCGATGAATGAGGATTTTGGTAGTGTACAGGTTTTGTGTCCCTTATAATCTTCGGCAATATTACCGTTGACCACGATGTGATTGTGATTAATCAATCACGCACGCCCCAGTGCCATCATTAGTAAGTAGCAGTTACGTCAACTTACATGGCAGTAAGTAAACTTTTACAACTTTATCTTGATGTAAAGCGTCTGCTCTGAAACATTGCGTGTGCACAGCACGAGTACGAGTTCCGTATATTATCGATAAAATTTAATCACTAAACATACTTTATCCATTGATTTTTTTACGATAAATTGATATCGGTAAAAAGTTGCAAGTTTTACCTACATAATTGTTGTAAATTTGTAATTTTCATAACGGTAACTGCGCCCATCGAAAACTATTGCAACGAAAGTGTTCTTTAGATTTTGCTTTATTACCCCATTTAACGATGGGAGGTAATTGCCAAGTGGGACTTACCTGTCTTCGTTTCAAAATGTTAACGATAGGTTTCGAAACTTTAAACTGATGACATGTTATTTTAGATGGAGGTATGATGTTTTATGTTTGTGCAAAACTGCGCAATATTTCAACGGCACTCGGTAGGTACAAATTATTTTATCGATATATTTTTGTCCGTGTTTCAGACGCACGCCTTTACGCCTCAACTACTCAACGGATCATCATGAAATTTGGCACGCAGGTAGCCTATGGTATGAAGAAGGACCTAGGCTACTTTCCGGGAACGCGGGTGAAACCGCGGGGTACAGCTCGTACCTAATAAAATAATCCGTCAAAACTCGCGTACCTATAGCTATGCTATTTTTAGTTACACTTAGTTTTGTTTTATTGTACTATTTCCACGCACAGATCCATCAATAATAAAAAAAAAAAATTTTTTCGGTGGCCAACAAAGGCCTTGGTTGGATGTTTTAGAGATTGGTAAAATTAGGGCTCCACTATTATACTTGGGCTATTTTAAATAGGAGATTAAAAATAAATGGATAATAAACGCTGCTTATGTATGACTCAAAATCGTAGCACTTGTCGGCAAAGAAGTGTTTCCATAAAGTGTAGTTTTACCTGCCACCGCGTCAATCTCTTTTTTACCAAAGTATACATATGGATGGAAATATACTAACTAATCAACGAGATTTGTATCCAATTACTGACAAAGTTAGAGTAGTTTTATATAACCGACCATATTAAATAGATAGTTCACAAAGGATGCCAATTACGTATACCTGCATACAATGGTATTGCAATGGAAGTAACCTTCACGCAAATTAAGAGCTAATGTCAATTTAGAACCCGCACAGACGGTACAAACGGTTAATTACAGATGTAATTACTTTTAGAAATTATGTTATTACGCTTAATGAACAGACCCGGTTTCTATAGACGGCGGGTCCATACAAAGCGAATGTCTGAGAGGCGGTACTGGTACTTGCTAGGAAATTAAAGTGTATAGAGCCTGAGGTTCTGGAGCTTTAAGAATACACATATTATGTTGGGATTCCTGGGGGCCAACCACCATCTCTTAAAACAATAATAACCCCTTCCTTGTCTTTTGCTATTTTTTGACGTCGGATGTTAAAGAAGGACGTACAGTAGTCCCCAACTGATATGGCATACCGATGTACCTGCGCAGAAGATACATTTTCAATCGCGGGAAATGCTATTGGTCGGCAGCTGCCGCCATTTTAGCGCGCGCCGTGCGGAGGGGCGTGACTTGCGAGTGAGACGGAACTAACAACTGCAGCGTATTATGGACCTTATAGTAGTGATCTAAGGTTGATTGTAAGTTGTAAACATTCTTTCGTTAATCTTCGGGGCCATACTTTCTTTTCTGTGCGAACGAAGATTCACGACGTGCCTTATCAGTTGGGTACTACTGTAACCAAACTGTACAGTAGTACCCAATTAATATGGCTTACCGATTTACCTGCGCAGAAGATACATTTTCAAAGCGCGGGAAACGCTATTGGCCGACAGCTGCCGTCATGTTAGCGCGCGCCGTGCGGAGAGGCGTGACTTGCGAGTGAGACGGAACTAACAGCCGCAGTGTATTATGAACCTTTTAATAGTGATCTAAGATTGATTGTAAGTTTTAAACATTCTTTCGTTAATCTTCGACGCGCCATATAAGTTGGGTAATACTGTAACACAAGTTGGCCCTCTGCTCCTAAGGCGAGGCAAAGGTTGGCACAATTTTTTTGACTAGTGATCTACTAGTCACGTACAACGCGCGTGTTCAGTGTAAATTTGATTGATGGATTCAAGTATCTTCATATAGATAATGAAGACCAAATCCGTCTTGTCATCTCTAAAATAGCAATATATCAAATCAATCTTCATCATACTTGTCTTTTAGCTCTCATCTTATATCTAATTTAAAAACGATTGCAATCGCTTGATAGTATCGCGAACGGGCATATAATCTTGACATGATATTAGGGTTACCATGTTTAGTGTTTTTACAAGATAATTATGTGCAATAAGTAGGTACTACCGGGGAAATAAACGGGAACGTGAAAGAAGAATACACCTCAGATAATAAATATCTGAGGACATTTCTACGCACACAGCCATCTGATCCCAAACTAAGCGTAACTCTTGCTATGGGAATCGATAAATTCCGGGGCATCAAAATTTATCATCATTTTTGACTTAATATTCTAAGTCCATCACAAGTCTGATCAAAAAGGAAATTATAATTTAAGTTATTTCAGACCTTTATCTAGGGCCCCAAAAAGCCAAAAACATGATTCGAAGACTTTCATTCGATCATTTATTCGTTTTAAAAATGGTATTTTTTTAGCTTTAATATCATTTTCTACGTAAACGGCTTCAGGTTTCTGTCTTAAATTTGTCTTACAGCAAGAAAACATAGTTTACTAGGGCATGGCAAACCAAAATTTTCCTAGATATTATATAACTCATTTTATAAACGAAATTAGTTTTTAAACTTTTAGTCAGTTACTTTTGGACCATTCTACGTTCAAACGTCACACGCGATATTCAACTTTGTATTCGTCCTCCCTCGAGTTATAATAGCAATGAATAGGCAGCGGTTCTTCAGTACCGCGCAGTGCGCTCAGGAGAAAGGATGTATTCGTTTTTTTGTTTTTTTTTTTTTTTTATTTATTTCAATTTCGACGAGTTGTTTGACATGACAATGTTTGTAAACAAATGACACTCTGTCCACCAGTTCAATTACTTTTTGACGTAAAAAATGATAGAGAAAAATGAATCTTAATCCTGTATAGTAAGATTCTTTTGTAACATCATACCTTTGATTTTAACAGATAAACCTTATCACAAAGCATTAAAATTGAAACTCGTGGGTATTCTTAAACGTCAAAAACTGATGACCCTGGTTGGCAGAGTTTATGTTTAGTTTCATTTTAGAATACAAAAGGAACAGATCCAGTGGAGTCGCTAACGAAACATAGAATTATAGTTAAATTAGAAGTAGCAGTATGAGAACCTAGATTTGTCTGTAATCATTGTATTTTACAGATATGGATTATGTACTTTTTCACTTAGCGAACGTTCTTGTTTCAATAAGAAATCTAATATATAAAAATAATTCGGGTTTTCCTTCCTGACGCTATAACTCCAGAACGCACGAACCGATTTTCACGGTTTTGCATTCGTTGGAAAGGTCTCGGGCTCCGTGAGGTTTATAGCAAAGAAAATTCAGGAAAAAACGCGGGTGAAACCGCGGTGGACAGCTAGTATTATATATTTTGATGTGAACATTTGTAATTATTTTATTGATTGTAATATCAGATTGTATTAGAAATTATTTGACGTTATAAACTTCAGTTCTACATTTTTGGCATTATTTTGTAACCTTTTTTATATTCTCTCGTTTCGTTGTATAAAACTAGTAAATTCAAAATCATCATCATCATCAGCCTATAATGTCCCACTGCTGAGCACAGGACTCCCTTCACAAATGAGGTTGTAAGGTAATGGGCAGATACTCCACCACACGTGCCCACTAAGGATCGGTGGAGTTAGGGCTAGTGGCCAACCTACTGTTGAGATTTTCCAAGCCACCTATGAGGCATCCAACTAGCTTAACGACTATCACAATTAAGTGATAACCGGGACCAACGGCTTTCCGTGCCTTCCGTAGCACGGAAACGCTCGATTCGAAATACCACTAGGCGGTCACCCATCCAGGTACCGACCACGATGGTGGTAGCTTAACTTTGCCGATCGATTAAGAACGGCTAATTATGCTACACCACAAGCGCTTCAAATTCAAAATATTTATCGTAAACTGATTGATTGTTGATATATCAACGCGCAGCCCAAGCCGCTGGACGTAGACTATAAATTTTGCACAAAGATACCTTATACGGTGTAGGCATCCACTAAGGAAGAGTTTTTGGATATTTTCTTATGGATTGGATTATTTATGGATTGAATGAAAGTTTCAATGAAAGTCAGTCAGTTTTAAAGTTAGAATCTTCAAATTATGTGTTTAGGGCTGACGATTGTGATAAGTGTCTCAGCGTTTTTGATAATTCCACCCCCAAAGTGGTGAAAAGGGGCATGAAATTTTGTATTCAAGTTGTTTATTCACAAAATTTTATATTCAAGTAAAAATATCGTACACGTGTACTACTAAGCCTCTACTGCCGCCCGTCTATTTGTCTGCCTGCCTGTCTACCACAAGCAAATATCTCAGCTGTCAGGATCACATCTTTGTGTGCCGTGCTAGGGTATGTATTTAAGTTAACGAGGATATTTGCTGTCGTCGTCTCCATGGGCTCGAAGACAGGGACCTGTCAGTTTTGTGAGCGCGCGTAGATCACGGTATCCACACCAAAATTTACGCGTACCTTAACAGGTCCCACAGCGATGACTCCGAGACAAAACGGTTATTTGAGCAACTGCAATCGATGACTGACAAAGTACTGAAGCAGTACCCCTCCGCGGAGTTAGTGATTTTAGCTTCAACGCTCACCAAGTTGAGTGGCATGGTTCTCGGTCCACTGGCTTTTCGGGGAAGACTGCTCACGACTTTGCTCTGGCCTATGGCTTCTCGCAACTGATTCTTTCTCCTACGAGAATCCCAGATATTGAGAGCTATACTAGCTCCTTACTGGACCTTCTGCTGACTATGCGACCGGACGGCTATGCAGTGACAGTGGATGCGCCACTCGGCTCATGGGACCACTGTCTCGTCCGGACGCAGGTGCCTTGTGCGTGGCCCGATTTGCTCCGGTCACCCGGGTGTCGTCGTGTGTGGCACTATAAGTCAGCAGACTGGGATGATTTGCGTGGATACTACGTATCGTACCCGTGCAGGCAGCTCTTCTTCGCAACAGAAGATCCTGACACCTGTACAGTTGCCGTCGCTGATGCGATACTGGCGGTAATAGAATGTCCTTGAACATCAGTAAAAGCATCAGGATCGTCCTCATCGTCCACTCTCTTGAAGTGAATCCTTGATACATCTAAATCTGCTGGCACTCATGACTTGCATGCCCAGGTTCCGAAATTCTGTACTAAAACTATTGTTTTCCTAATTACCATTCTGTTCAAAAGAGCCTTTCTTGATTGTTATGTCCCTTCTGTCTGGAAGTCTACCTTCATTACCAATTTACAAGAAGGGTTCTAAATTAGAAGTAGCCAACTACCGCCCTATCTCAAAATTATGTATAATATCCAAAATACTTGAATATCTTATCTAACATCAAGTTTACGCAGCTTTAAAGAACTCTTTCAACCAAAGCCAACATGGTTTCTTAACAGAATTGACCAGTCTTCTCTTATCCAAGCTAAAAGGCATAGGCATAAGAGGTGTCGATGGTTTTCATCTTACCTAGAAAATCGGAGACATGCTGTTGTTGTCAATAACTACATATCATGCTAGGTTCCCATATGTAGTGGCATTCTCCAGGGTTCATTACTGGGGCCTTTGCTATTGATAATATTTGTAAATTAACGAAAACTGTGCATTAAGACTTCTCATGTTCTTTGTTTCTGATGCTGACGCGCTTCAATCTGACTTGGGTCATCTAACTGATTACTGTACGCTCAATAAACTTGACCTCAATCCTGTTAAGTGCTCTATTGTTACTTTCACACAGAAAGCTAACAATTATCTTCCCAATTATTAATTGCAAGGTCAAGTATTGGAAGCTCTGGAATGTATACTTGTCTCTCATGATTCTAAGTTAACATTAAACAGCCATATTGAGCGTATAATAGCAAAGACCCTGGAACCCTTGGATTTGTGTTCTTGCGGCGGCGTCGTGTGACGGGTCGCTCACTTCCCTCCAATATGGCGAGGAGAGCGATGGCTGCCACATGCGTCATACTTGTGAACAGGTGCTGCTTGTGGGGGCTGGTCTGCCTAAGTTTGCCACTTATTTATTTACTTATTAAATATAGATTCAGTCTACTTTGCCGCCGCACTGGGGCACGCAATTGTTGTCAGTGCGATTAGAATGTAAATATTATGTAATTAATCTAAGCTTGTTTTGAAAAGACTAAGTGCTGAGTTTATTGCCGGCTCTTCTCAGCAAATGCAACCTTCCGAACGGGTATTAGAGTATTACAGTCAGACTTTTCATAAGTGCCTGCGAAGGTCTATTTGAATAAATGATTTTGAATTTTGAATATTGTGATGCGTATGAATATTTCACTCAAGTAAAATGGTTAAAAATATTGTATTGCACTTACGTCTGAAGCCACTTGGAGTATGCATTGCAGGTTTAGAACCCCAGATACAAGGACCTTGTTTCAAGAATCGAAAATATCTAACAGATATTTCTTGAATACCTCTGCTACCTCTTTAAACATAAATATGACTCGTCTATGTACCTTGATCTTGATAAGAAACATCACCTGTTACATCTGCACCAGCGCTGCGAAATTGCCGACCTTACTTACCTGTTGAAGATAGTATCTGGAAGTGTCGACTGTCCAGAATTACTATCTAACATATCGTTATATATCCTCTACGCCTAATTGGCGGTATAATAGTCCCGCATGCCTCTACATGTTACAGGCAGAATGCCTTCCTTCTGCGAGCTGGCGACAGGTATAATAGGCCTTGCACATGAGCATGACATTGATTTGTTTGATTCGAGCATTGTTTCAGTAAGGCGCAAACTCAGTCAAATCTTTTTCTTAGGTAAGCTGTTAAGAATAATATCTTCTGTGAATTATTCCTATTTTGTGTTACATTTCTAAATGTTGTCTTTATTTTTTAGTAGGTTATCTTTATTTTTAATCCATTTATCTTTATTAATTTGTTAATCCAAAGCTGTTGGTTTTTGACACTGAAACATTTTAACCAAATTACTCAGTACGAAAAATCCCTGATTCAGTATTAACCACCCATGGGTTACAGTGGATAACGTCACCATCTTTTTTAAATGTATATATTGTATTACTGAACTTCCCAAGTCCTATCTTTGTCTTTGATTTTCTAACACAGATGTTAAACGTATATTTTAAGAATAAAACTAACCTTTTTGAAGCGAAACTAGCGCGATGATATCAGTTTAAAAAAAAATATCCACACTGACCCTCTCTCCCCTATAGTTTTATTATTTTTACTCTTTTTAGTAGAGTTTTTGTAGTAAATGAATATTAAAAAGCGGCTCTTGAGGCTACTTCTTCGGGGATAATGAGCGTGACGATGGAAAAATATTTATTTTAAAAACTACTCCATTCTTTTTGTGTTATTTTCTTACTCGCGCGTCATCAATCGCGCAAATTTCTATCGGACACTAGGTCGTGCTATCGCGATACACACAGCAGCGCATCTTATACATGAGGGGTGGCGGGGTGTGTAGGCGGAGCGAACGTGGGAATTTATTTTTCAGGGTATGGTCTTAATTAATATTATAATTGCGAAATTGAGTTTGTTTGTTTGTTACGCCTTCACGCCTCAACTACTCAACGGATCGTCATGAAAGGCATGCAGATAGCCCATGGTATGGAGTAGGACATAGGCACCTTTTTATCCCAGGAACGCGGGTAAACCGCGGGGGACAGCTACTACTGAATACTACTGAATATTATTATTTAAATTTAAATTAAAGGAGTTGGCGAAATTTTACCAGGATAATTATTGGTGATGATAACTAACAATACAATGTAGATTCCAATGATTTAGAAAAGGTTACTAACTCTAACATAGTCAATGACAGAAAATACTGCGAATTTGTCGCTCGTGTCAAAGATTAAAAGGGCTACCTAGAATCTTGACAAAACCGGGGAGTGTGGTAACCCTATGTTTTATTGAATGAAGCTTCGCGCAGGCCGCGCTGCGCAGGCGCCGTGACAGATTCGATTTGTCCATTGTCCGGTAGCGCTAACGATTCGTTACGGGAACGCTCAGTGCCACCATTACTATTAACTATAAGTTAAAGTAGGTCATAATCATTTAGACTGTGCAGAATTGTCCAGAACCTCGTACCTATTACTTACATTAGTTGAGGTTGAGGTAGGTATATAAGGAAAAACAAGGTTGAGTTTTCTCCATGGAATTAACTGTAAAAGGCTTGCATATTAAATCAAAAGGTATTTTTTTACAAGCTTTTATTTTTAACTTGCAATGTATGTATGTATGTTTGTTCGGGTGGAATCTTGCAAGTCGAATTTCACCCACTTCCAGTGGTTGGATTGACTTGATATTTGGTATACATTAGTATATTGGATGACAATGCAAGTACAGTCAACAAAAAGTACAGCCCCCAAGAAAAGCTTGTATTAAAAATGTTTTTTTTTACATAAACTTATACATATTATTATGTGCTACGGTAGGGTAGTTTTGAGCTACGAGTGCTACGACGAGCGCTACGGCTGGTTCTATTGGTTATTGTGGAGTCTTCAATGTAGAGTACATAATCAGTGTAATTCTGAGCACATTCATCTATTCGCATGAAATTTGGTCAGTGAAATGGAATAAAGAAGGAAGAATTAAAAAGTAAAGAACGTACCATGAAAACCACAAACGAACACCGCCTCGCAGGAACTATCGGTACATCCTAATCGTTTGTTAAAGAATAGTTTACCGAGTGCGTTGTTACCGGCCGCCGTACTTGGTAATCTATCAGTGGCATCGATTCAATTAGTTGTAGAACAATGGAATTGCCTGCCGGTGGAACAGATCGCTGGCCACTGCCGCTGCCGCGCGGTACGACGCCGCTTATTTGCCGCGGACGAACGGATTACTTGGCCTGTGACCGCACTTTATTATTGTACATACAAACTGAACAAAGGTGCATAAAAGAAATGATGCATTAATCAATTATCATATGAAGACAACGGTCTCACCATAGTGTATGCGGTTAGATCAAATACAATATCCTGTGTGTGCCTGGAAGTCTGCGGTCCTTATCTCGCGCTTTCGACATCGATGTCGCATTAGACATTTGGCAAAAAACATGAGGGACTTCTGTCTTTTAAGTGATATCCGCCATTTTATCGGAAAATTTTGATTATGAGTATGACATTAATGTTGGAAACACGTGAATTGAGCCCCTGACTGCTTTAAGTATACCTACTCAGGTTTTATTTAAGTAATATGAGTAAATTTATATCTACATAGGTAATAAATAAACAGGCAAATTAAAGAAAACGAAGAAGATTTGCGCCCGTAAATAGTATAAAACGAGTGTTGCTTCAAACGTCGGCAGCGAGTAAACAGAGCCATCAATAAGAGACGTCCGCCTGAATTTATCACCGGCTCGCCTCGGTAAGGATCGTAAGGATGTTTTAATCCCCCGTGCTAATAGAAATCTAAATAAATATAGAACTACCTTCTTTGTGCTTACATTTTCAACAAGAACGTGTGTTGATAAGCGTAGTGCACACGCTTCTAAAACTACACTGTAACTTTGGTACAAGTTCGGAGCCGAAATGCATCCAGCAGCAGACGACGTGTCGCAGTGACACTACTGGTTCCTATGAATTACTATGAAATAGCTTCTGAAATTAGCGACACGTTCGCGGCGTGTCGCTCGCCTCCATAGTAGAACTTTTATGCATTATGATACCATGTATGAGTACTATCCGATTCGATACGAATATATGCTATTTCTATACTTATCAATTAGATTTCCGAGCTGCTGTTGCCGGCTGCAAAGGGCGCGTGGGCGATGCCTTAAAGCTCACATTAACTTTTGTCAACCATCGCCTACGTACCTCCATGGGTATTTTTTCATTTATTTGTTAGTTTTGCACACTAACTAGTTTAATCGTTCAATCTTCATGAACACGATAATTAATTTGACAAGGTTCCATGGAATATTATTCCGTAATTTAGTCAGCAAAGTGCAGGCTGTTAGGTACTGAATAAATCGCTCATTGCTTTTGTACATTTCCATTTCAAGCTTCAAAGAATCGAGGCTCATATCATCATTAATATAAGTTTTATTGAGTTATCTCAATTCGAATCGAATGTGCATTGATTAAGTATGACAGCACTGATAAATTGCTTACTAATAACGAAATACTGCAATAAAAACGAAGGTTAAGGCCGGGTCTAAGCTCAAATCTCAAAAATGGGTTTTTTTGAGAGTCGAGTATGACGTAACGCAATGAAATACCTAACACAAAAAAATACTGTGGATAGAAGAGGGTTTTGAGAAAAATGTTAACCGAATAGAATATTAAAAAGTGCTTTGATATTCCCAATAAAAAAATCCTAAGTTACGTCTAAAAAAATCTTTCGCGTCGAAATTCTCCGTATTTTCAGCGATGACAACAATTTTATTTTTAAGAATATGTAAGATACAGGATTATATTAGAATGTTAACCGGACACTTATTCAATTTAATGCGTATATTCTGTGTAATCTAAAGAAAACCCGTAAATAACAGCCCATTTCATAGAGTCGACACATTTATGATTTACCATTTTCAACCCTATTCCAGTGAAGAACGAGTCCTGTCAAAATCGTAGTCAGTCCGCGCCTTAATTAATGAACATCATTTTGACCCCTCGGTATGAAGATAAATACTATATTTATAATACCTATAATACAATACAAATATGCCTTTTATATAAAAAAGACATTACCTGAACAAATATGACATATATTAGGCGGTATTATAGCTATAGCGATTCCTTCCAGGCAACCTAATTTAGAGTTTATTAAAACTAATGGATCTTTAGGCTGTCAATGAGGTGATCTCATTTTTACAAGCTTTTATTTAACTTGCAATGTATGTATTTCGTTTGTTCGAGTGGAATCTTACAGATCGAATTTCACCCACTTCCAGTAGTCGGATTGACTTGATATTTGGTAAACATTGGTATATTGAATGACAATGCAAGTACAGTCAACAAAAAGTACAGTCACACAAAAAATATTTTTTTTAACAAAGAACTTATAAAGACGCAGCCCTCCTCAATGTTTCTGTTAAATAATGTACAAAATGTTCTTTCGATTCTTTATCTGTTGCATATCATTGAGTACGTTTGTATATGTCAGTGCACCGCTACTGGTGTTGTCAAAAAACGAAAGATAACCAAGTATGTGGGCATTAACGATTCCGTCGTCGGTATATCGTGCGACGGATTAACATTTCAATTAAAGGGGACGATTAAGAAATTAAACGTAATGAGTGAGCGAATGTGAAGGTGCTGATTACAGGTAGCCGGTGGATTTACGAGGCAAAGAAGTGCGGTAATTGGCAGCATTTAGAGCAACGGGCATCGGTTGTAAAGCTCAATTTATCCGTCATTACCGTGTTCGATGTCGTTAAATCCGTCAATAGTCGTTTTAATAATACCTGTGCGAGCAAACTAATTGATACAATAATAGTTGTGCATTAATTATTTATTGTTTGTTATGTAATGTTCTCTTTGTAGTTGGTAAGTCATTTTTAATAAACAGTATTGCGCAATACGCTTTGACAAAAATGCCAAATGAAAATAAGTTAATTTATAAGTTGTTCGTGTTAGTGTACGTAGTGTATTAAGTATGTAAATATATACTCTGAGGTGTTAGCATGATATCGATAATTATCGTGCTCTACATATACCCCTTAAATACGTGAGATGGTTTAAAAGAAGTCCAGCAAAATCCAGGCTTTCAATATATCAGTCACTTTTTTACGTCATATTTTTTTTTTTTTTTAAATTAGATGGGCTTGCGTTTGGCCACTGACCCGCCCATAAGGGGCGATGACGAAGCCTAAGATGAAACACGCTTACCCAGAAGAAACCTATTCACTCTGGCCTTGAAAGTACCTAGATTGTAAGCGTCAGGAAACAGACGCCGGAAGCAAGTTCCACTCCCTTGCTATGGGGATGCAAAACGCTGTGTCCGTATATTCGGTATGTCAACAACGTACGGGTGAAAATTTTCCCGGCGTCTTGTGGTTCGGTGTAAAAATGGGGATGGTGGAATAAGGTTGAACAATTCCTGCGCACACTCTCCAAAATATATCCTGTAGAAAACCGATAAGCAAGCAACCTTTCTTCGATGGTCAAGGCTCGTGAGTTTCGCCTTAATTAAAGACTCATCTCCAATTAGTCTCCTGGCTCGGCGATCTATTGAGTCGAGGGCCTCAAGCTGGTACTTAGCTGATCCATCCCAAAGATGGCAGCAGTACTCCATGCACGACCGGACTTGTGCTTTATATAGTTGGAGCAACTGCCCAGGCGTGAAGTACCGCTTGACCTTAGAGAGGATACCCAGCTTTCTGGCAGCTGTTTCTGCCTTCGACTCAATAGAACAGCCAAAGTTTATTTTGGCTGTTAATGTTATGCCTAGGAGATCAAGGCGATCGCATATTGGCAAGGATATATTTTGGAAAGTAGGAGCCTGGTTGTAAGGACTCCGTTTGGCGGTGAAAAGACACGCCTGTGTCTTGGTGGCGTTAAATGTGACCAGATTGGCTTTGCCCCAATCAGAGACTGCCTGCAAGGTCACGTTCAAACGCTCTACCATGGCCTCCCGAAACAATTGGATCTCGTCACTAGTGGCTCGCGCGCTGGAAACGTATCTCTCTGCAACAGTGCTGTCGTCTGCGTACCCAAAGATACCGGGTTTTAGCAGATCGTTGATATGCAGCAGAAATAAGGTTGCAGAGAGAACTGATCCCTGAGGAACTCCGGCATTGATTGCCAAGAGGTCCGACGAGCACCCGTCTATGACCACTCGTATAGACCGCTCACTCAGGAAATCGGAAATCCAAGCGCACAGGCCATCAGGAATTCCATATGAAGGAAGCTTGCTTAGAAGGCTGGTGTGCCAGACCCTATCGAAAGCCTTAGATATATCGAGGGAAACGGCAATTGCTTCCCCGTGTCTCTCAATGGCTTCGCTCCAAAGATGTGTGGCATACACAAGAAGATCCCCAGTAGACCGTTTTTGGCGGAAACCGTACTGTCGGTCACTGAGGAGTTCGTTATCTTCAAGGTATGCCAGGAGCCTCCGATTCAATACACTCTCCATAGTCTTGCAGAGTATAGAGGTGATCGCAATCGGTCGATAGTTTGTAGGATCGGCACGGCTGCCCTTCTTAGGCACAGGTTGCTCGTTAGCAAGCTTCCAGACTTTCGGAACATGACCCATTCGAAGTGAGAGGCGAAACAGGCGTGTCAAGACAGGAGACAATTCGGGCGCACAATTGCGCAGGACAAAGGCTGGAATGCCGTCGGGACCACTGGCTTTATTCACGTCTAGAGCGCGTAGTACCTTTACAACCTCCATATATCTCCATATATCCTCATAGTTCAAAAAGAGCCAGGACTATCTTTAAACCTGGTTTTTAGTAGACATGACTTTAATAATATCATGTAATAAGACAGTTAAAACTGTTGTGTGGGTGGTTATGGTGCATAAAGCCGCTGAGTGTTAATGTAAGAATTAAAAGGTGCATCTTCTTGTTTGCTCGCCTCGAATAAATATACGCGCCTATTTTACATTCGATTCGAGATGCTTATGGTCGCAATGTATTGGTGACCAGTACCTCGCCGTAAGCGCGTGATGCATTCGCGCGAGAGATTCGCGGCTCCGCGTAATCGTCATTTCTGGACGCGCACATATCAGCGAGTGCTGATGGCTCTTAACCAGGTGTCTCATGTTTCTTCTTATAGAAATAGAAATAGAAATTTATTTATTTGTGGCAAAATAAAAAAGCTTATACAGGTCGTTGTTTTGGTCAGCGACGAGCGACTCAGGGTCGATAATACAATAGATACTGGTCCTAAAAAAATATAAAAAAAATACTTTATTTTTTTTAATAATAAAAATTAAAAAATTTAAATTTTGAAAATCATGTAATAAGCTAAAGTGTAGACATAATACTCAACGGGAGTACGAGGGAGTAAAGGGGTGGGGCGATGGCGGCTTGTGCCTAGCTCTAGTCTGTGCACGTGCCTAGTAACCATACTTTGCGGTAATTTTATTTCAAATTGAATACGGTATTTCTCATCATATTTACAGTATTTAATGGAATTAAGTCCATTTTTGGGAATATATATTTTGTACTACCGCTCCTGGATCGCTTGTCGCCGACCAAAACAACACCCTGTATATAAAAAAAAGAGTTTCTAAAAATACTTAATTAAAATAGTACATAAAATAATAATTTAAACATTAAAACTGCCACAAAACGGTCCCAACTCAGCATAATGCTGGTTACTAATAAACCAGCGCTGGTCTTCCGTTGGGACCGGCAGGTGACGTCACTATCAAAGAGTATATTGTGATTATAAACAATACGATTCGATCTCGTAACAATAAACATAGATATAGATAGATAAAGATGATTTAAAGCAGAAAAGATATACCTACTATGGTGACATGTTCACAGCACGGTTATGGCTATCATCAAGAGCGCCTCTGTCATGTATTGTTCGACATCTAAATCGGATCGAATCTGCCAAACGCACAGCACAGTAATTGGAGGACACTTAGGTATATGGAGCCTAAAGTAGGTGACCTTCATTTAGTTTCGGTCCTTTATCTTTTACGCTTAATTGATTTGCAAAGGTGCGTCTACGTTAGGCGAACCGAGAACGAGCCGAGCGCGCCTGCACGTCGCGCGTCGTCGCTCGCGGCGTCAAGTGTGGACTTACAACGAGCCTAGCCTTATGGACGCCGCAAATGCCGCAATCGACGAGGCGCAGGCGCAGGCGCGCTCGGCTTATGCTCGGTTCGCGTATCGTAGACCCACCTTTAGGTTTGTAATGGAAAATTGTGTAAGAACATCAACAAATTTTAGAATGTATGCTGTGGTTTCTGGAGAGAATTTCGTTTCGTTAGATATTTTTACTGACACGCCACATACCAAATGTACGACTCCCAGGACAAATATTTGAAGGTCAGGTTGTCAAAATAAGATTTAAATTACGCGTTGTATACTTTAGTAATCAATCTCAAAAATCAAAATCAAAAAGTCATTTATTCAGTTTAGGCCCTGATAGCCTTATCAGGGCCTAAACTGAATAAATGCCTACTTATGAACGTTAATTTGTTACATACAGTTAAATTTACCACCGGTTCGAAATACACTTAAACTGAGAAGACTCCGGCAAGAAACTCAGCAAGGCTTTTAATCTGTTTAATAATACAAGTTCTGCTTAGTTTGGTATAAGATGCCGTATGACAAGAATGGCTCAGGATATTTATACTGTTCACATAAAGTACATACAAAAAGTATGCATTGGTCGCAACCAAGCCATAATAGATGACAAGATGCTTGCGCGAACAAAGAATGATCCGACAAATAATTACGCCCATTGATCGAAGCTCATTAAAATTAACCAATAGGCGAAGTCGTCGAGCTTAAAAAGAAAAACTCGCGGGTAAGCGCAATTTGCTGCCCTTTCTTATTGAAATAATTCGTAATTGCTACTGTATGCAATTAGAGACAGGCCATTATAGCGGAGAATTTATCAATTATACTATTGTGGAGGTCGCTCGCTCGTGGAAATTGTGGCGACCGAGACCTTCAGGTTTTTTTCGCATGACGTGATATTTACATTATCTACACAATACAAAGCGACGTTATCAGGGATGACACGATGCATCATTTCTAAATGATAATGTTTTAGATAAATTTGACCTTATTCACTAGTAACTAAGGGCCTTTGATACATACAATGAAAAATAAAAGTTGTAAGTTCAAATTTAACACAATATAATGGACAATTTTTGAGCATCAAACCTGAACTGAACTGAAACAGTTATTTCTCTACTCATTTTCACGCTTAATATTATTTTGATACAGATAATGAAAAAGAAAAGTTCAAGTTTAACACAATATAATCAACATCTTTTGAGCATCAAACCTGAACTGACTTGAAATAGTTATTTCTCTACTCATTTTCACGCTTAATATTATTTATATTTTACTAGCTTCTACCTCTCAGTTTTATCTGCATTGTTATTGCAGAAATCATTGGATGTAGCTCAATGAACAAAACTTGAACATACATCTTTGGATCAAAATAAAACTACAGCTTTCAAGTAAACTCGAGTACTTAACCTTGTCGCCAAATAAAAAGCCTATAAACGAACACGTATGCAAATGAAAAGCATTAATAGCGCCATCACGTTAATTTATTTTCCTAAGAGCAATCTGAGATCTCTGATAATTAGGTGTAATCACCCGTTGATGTCTTTATTATGGGCCGCTTATCTTTGAATACCGTTGCGTGAACCTGCCAGTTGCGAGTAAGTGAGGTTTATGCTAATAAACTAAGAGTTTACCGTCCATTATTATCATAAACAATACATATTTTATAATTATTTTAACATTAAGTATAATTAACATTGATAGAATGAATATATTTAACTGTTAACATTATTCACTGAATAAAATCTGATTTTGTATAAATGAATGTATCATTATTTATGAACCTAAATAAGGCTTTAATTTCTTGGAAAGTGTTTTATGACGAGTATCTACTTTACGGAGGATATACATGAAGTTCTTCCACTTCATACATCCTTGGTTTTCTTTGATATTCCTGAAAATATTCGAGTATTTAAAACATTTAAAAGATATTAAAACTTTTTTCTACTACTACTTTCTCAGCATTGCAAAAATATTATTAACTTTATTTTTAACCGACTTCAAAAAAAGAAGGAGGTTCTCAATACGGTTGTATTTTAATTTTTTTGATTTTTTATGTTTGTTACTTCGTAACTCCGTCATTTATTAACCCATTTGGAAAATTCTTTTTTTATTTGAAAGTTTACACTTCCCGTTTGGTCCTTTTGTCATCTCATCAGATCAGGATTTGATTATTTTTTAGTGTACTTGAAGTCGGTTTAAGTAAGTTTTGTAAAACAGTCCAATTATTTGATATCATTAACAAGTGGCAACCCTACAGCATGTGCGCGTGCGCTTTGCTCGTCTGTCACACACGACCCGTAAATTGACATTAAACAACATGGCGGCCTCGTCTGAATAATAACACGACCTAATGAGATGCCTCAGATGCTCGCTGCACGCCCGCCCGCCTCATATTTGCCTTTTTTTGACCAATTTCACTTCCTTGTACGTGTATTACATTACAATGGTAATATGCATTAATGAGTATCTACAGCATAATTAAAATTTTTGTGAGTAAACTGAGAGAATAAATTTTCATCCCACATACTCTGAAAGTAGACCGTATTAGCGGGACCATACTGAGCAATGGCTGAAAACTATACAGGCACACTTCAATAAAATAAAAAAATATATAGATTGTAACTATTTATAATTACAAAATAATATAGCTTGTAATTATTTTATAATAATTATACATAAATAAAATGCATAGGGATTACGTTTCCAAATGACAACATTATCTGTTGCATTCGAAATAGGTACTTTTCGAATGGTCCCGACCAGTCAAAGCAGTTCGAGCGCTAGCCTCGAAAAATGAGAGAAATTGGCGGCTTTGAAATTGTCAAAATAGCCTAACTTGATTTTCACTGGAAAAAAGTACGAGATCGAACTTTATTTCGAACAAGTGATGAATTCGAGTGATTGAGAATTGGCACTGATCCTATTTGGTAAGATTGAGGTAGCAAATACCTACAAGCTTACGCAAGGTAATAATACCTTATATCTTTGGTATGTATATATTTAGGATATTAAAGCTACATATATACCTAAGTGTTTTCTCCCACAATCGCCATTGATATCAGAGTTAATTGCTCACAAAGTTTTCGGCAACAATACTTATAAAACTTTTTTATAATCTACATAAAATACTAATTAGGATACACGCGGTAATAACAGTAACGTTCATAAAACTGCAGTAAACATAAATTTATAATTATTTATTGGGTTTCATCCCTATATTAAGGTGATATTTACAAGAAGCTCGAGACGTTAACTTTTTATGAAGACACTTTTATATTTGCTTTATAGCGCCAATATTGTTTTGTTTGTAATTTATAAATTTTAATTGGATATCGGTAAATATGCAAGGAGCCGCTGGATCAGGCCAGCCAGAGTCAGGATCGGTCCGTATTTAGAGCTACATGGAAGGAATGTTCAGCATTGAATGCATGACTAATGATTACTGAAAGGCATTTTTACGAAATAATGTGAATCTCTAACTCTAAACTTTATCATTTGTATTTTGTGACTGCATTTAATTAAAACGCGACCAGTATGTTATTAGCTGCATACTTTATTACGTTCACATACTCTTTGTTTTACTTGTTTGCCAACAAACCAGTACTAATAGCGCAAATTAGTAACAAGTGCGCACATATTTAGCATCGCAAGCGGATGTCGTGATGCTGTCGTACAATTGAGATGCAATTAAGAATTCCCCTCACCTCGCACAAAACAAAAAGCGATCACGTCCTTGTCGATACAAAAACAAAAAGTGGTAATGTTAGTTAGTTTCAAGAACAAGAGGGCCGACCAGTTTTTGCGTGCTCTGTATCAATGGAGAGTTGAATGGCTAAGGCGGTGCGATAAAAAGCGTCGCGCCGCGTGTCGCCATTAGTATGTGCGGTGGCGTCCGAATGTGAGCATTAATTTATTGATATTATTGTATTGAATAATGGACGCATCGGCATGCAACAGTTCTTTGGTCGCGAGCACGCGTTCTCTTCCTGTGTCGAGATCGATTTTGGGAGCGCATCTCTTAGTTAGTACTAATGGTTTATTGACACTAATTAATGCATATGCCAATTTAAAATATACATTTACATATTTTTCGCGGTTTTCATAGAGACGAAAGGTATGTGTTTTGTAGATACAGGCATTCTTGGCTAGTCTTACCTAGGGGGATAGAGTGATAAAAGTAATCATTTTTTGAATAAAAATGTACTTCTTTTATAAGGCGTTTTGGGATATAGCCAAGTTCCTATAAAGTTCTATCTCAAACTTTGATGCCTCCAAAATAGTATAATTAGACTTGTACGTAGTATTTATATACTCTCAGATTAGACGAATAAAAAATATTTATTATTATATGCTGCTTTTAATCCATTTTATTCGTCTATAATAATAATAATCCACAGACAAACATTCATTTGCAAATATTTGTAATTTCAAGACTCTATGTTACTTAGTTTAGACGTTAGAGTTGTCACGACAATAGAGTTCCGTTGATACCCCCTAGTTACGGAACCATAAAAGAAAGAACTGAGTAAGTGGAGGGCATAAGATGAATGGTATTTGTAAAAAGTTGATAAACATTTAATGTTCATGCTCAACTGACACATTTCTCTTTTTTGCCGTCAGTGTTTTGTAAATCGGCAGTATCGGCGTTTCTCCTCGCAAAAGCATTCGGTAATCAGGAAACCATAAACATGCAGCCGATTGTTTCGAACCGAAAGTCGCCGAAAATGGTGGAGTACAGAAAACCTTAATCACTAAAAGAAGTGGATATTTATGTGTTCGTCGTGTGGCATTAATTAAAATACTTGGCGGGCGTGCACAGGCATCGCACATGCCGCAATCTGTCAGGGGCATTTATAAAAAGGCTGCTTTCTGATAAAAACCACCGATTGTAAATAGTCTCTACCAAAAAAGATTTTCTTATATTTATTTTATTTTCATTTGATTAGCTTTTGTACCTAAAAGAAAGTATGGTATTATCATCATCGTAATTTTTAGTATACTTTCCAGCGAATCGATATATCTCAACGAGATTTTGAACCTCAAATAACCTTTTAGATATTATATGATTTCATACAATTTTGTCTAATATGGGACACTAAACTCTGAGGATCGTTTCAACTGGTGATACTGAGTAAACTCCTATCTGGGATATAGCATACAGTGAATAACCGGATGCCAAAAAGGGTCTTTATTTTCTTTTCTTCGCAAGTCAGTCTACATGAAATTAAAGTTATAATTATGAACAAGTTGTTGATTCTTCTTTATTGGTGTCACAATGTCCTGTCGTATAAAAGTGACTGAAAAATAATTGGACTGTTTTACAAAAAACTTAAACCGACTTCAAAGTACAGTAAGAAGTAATCAAATCCTGATCTGATGACAATGGGACCAAACGGGAAGTGTACCCTTTCAAATAAAAAAGAATTTTCCAAATCGGTTAATAAATGACGGAGTTATGAGGAAACATAAAAAAAATAAAAATAAAAAAAAAACATTCGAATTGAGAACCTCCTCCTTTTTTTGAAGTCGTTTAAAAATGATACTTCTCGATCGACACACATAACATGACACAGATGAACAAACTCTTAAATAAACGACTCTGTAATAATGTGTGATGTCGAAAAGGATTACGTCTCAGCTTTACTCTGGGGAAGAAGTACATACATACCTCAGAACTGATTTTCAGTCGAACCCTTTGCGATGTCACGTAAAACCGGATATTTACTCCGAGCTGCTCTACCAAGTTTGGATCAGATGGCCGAATGTAAATCTGCCTCTTATTTTCTTGAATTTCTTATATAAATAAATATATAGTTCATATAGTTTGCATATAAGTAAGGTAGGTATGTTCAACGCTCTCAGCTGGCCGTTGACAGCCGATTGACAATGAACTCTCATTAACTCAACTCGATCGATTCTCGTCTCTTGGTTCCAATTTGACTTATGACTTGTATATGAAGAAAAAATATAATATTCTTAATAATGATACCCATATGTAGAGCGTATACCTCCATATGGACTGACAATATGACGGTACTCCTTCTTTGAGTCTGCAATAAAAACAGTTTTTAATATAAAATACAGGTTGTAGTAATTGTACTGTTCACTTTGATTAACAAGGTGAAAAAACATATGAGGTAAATCAGCATTATGATGATGTAGAGTGGCAGCTTGAACCATGGAGACAAACACCCACGGGGTTATTACGTCGCATTTGGAACCGCTTTAATGGTTCTTGTATTTTTTGAAATTGTTTGTATTTGCAAGAACCAGTTCTTGCAAATACAAACAAATGGAACTGTTTTCAACATTTTAATATTCATGCAAGAAAGGTGAGTAATTTACGAATACTGTACTGAATAACAGCTAGTTTAATTACATAAAGAACGCAATCAGAATTTCTGCCAACCAAACATCATTTACCATACAAATTCGAATCAATCACCCCTTGTAAGTATCATACCATTTAGAGCGGCCAATTTTCCAGTGCAATCGTTATTACATACCGATCGCCGATCCTCTGGAGTCTGGACTGATATGACAATGATTTATAGATTGTCATATGAGATCGACGGACGCCCCACCTCACCATGAACGGTATACTTTCTACAGTACATTCGGAGAATATCCCGTCGATACCACGATTAATAACTGTCTCGAAGAATGGCATGACCAACGAATACATATAACTTCATTATAATGCCTTTTTAGCCTCGAATAGGTAGGTACTCGCAAGATTGATTTGTTTCTTGTTTGTAGAAATTGAACATTTAAATTACCTCATACGCCTGTTTTGAGGTTAGGCTTTGGAGTTAGTTTGTTATTATACGTCGTTGTTTTGGTCAGCGACGAGCGACTCAGGGTCGATAATACATGTGATACTGGTGCTAAAAAAAATATTTAAAAAAAACTTTATTTTTTTATAATAATAAAAATAATATTAATTGGAAAATCATGTAATAGCTCTAATCTGTGCACGTGCCTAGTGAACATACTTTGCGGTAATTTTATTTCAAATTGAATAAGGTATCAACGCATTTACAGTATTTAATGGAAAGAAGTCCATTTTTGGAAAATGTATTTTCTGTACTACCGCCCCTGGGGCGCTTGTCGCCGACCAAAAAAATAACCTGTATAGGGTGACTGGTAAATTATTAAACGATACTTAGACACATGATTGTACTCATAATTATAAAAACAACTTTCCCAAAAAAAATTTTTATTTACTTAGCACGTGAGCCCATAATAATTAGTAGGTACCTAACAAGAATAAGAATACACCATTAGCTTTTATTTAATTTCGTTATTTATCCCTATTTGTTTCTTTGGGAAAGTTGTCTGTTATCATGAGAACAATCATGTGTCCTACTTGGACATACTTGGCTTACTAATTACTAGTCACCATATATGTTTTTTAAATTAGGATAGGGTTGTACTTCAAAGTTCAAGTCAAAGCTGCTGATGATTGACATTGGAATAATTGGATCTCCCTTGATTACGCTGCAGATATTTAAAAGATTCTACTTAGTTTATACCTAACCCGTATTTCAATCGATAGTCCGCGTAATGCCACCAATTTCCGAAAAGTGCATAAATATTTTGCAATGTAGTCTTTTTATATGCTACTGGACGACAATATAGGCATTATCAGCATAATGTAAACGTGTTCATGTTGTAATACAGATTATACTTAAAATATGTTTTAATTATTCGTTAAAGGCTAATATAAAATGTAAATCATAGTGGTAGCCGGTGTCTGGGCCGCTTTCTTGCGGTGCACTCGTTCGACAACAATTACACGAGATCGAAATACCGACAGCATCCTCTTATGTTTATTCAGGCAATAAAGCGGGGACGGGGAATCTGAGGCATCGCAGCCACTTCGTGTCTTGCCGCACCCGCTCGTGCAAAAACCTGACTGCACCCAATGCTGCCCAGTTATTTGTCAAAAATAAAATTATGTTCTGATTATTATTTCAAGCGGGACATGCAGCCGCGCGCGGCATCCGCCCGCAGAGGCCGCGATCCACGATTCAGGCGATAAAACGACAATAAAACATATAAATAATTCATATCGGGAACGCGAGTATTGATTCACAAGAACGTGTTTCAAATGTTTTATTATCAGTAGTATTAATAAATGGGGCAGATGTATGGATGGCTCCGTTGTTCTTGCGGCCGCCCTGCTCGATTGCACCAGTTGGCAGTTCAATTAAGACAAAAAAAAAACTTATTTTTCCTGCACAAGATCTGTGAAATCAAAATATATCTATTAGCATTCCAATTATTGTTGTAACCAAAGAACAACTAAGTATTACTTATGCTTGAAGGTATATATGGACAATATTGCTTATTTACTTATGCAAGCTTTTACCTACTTTGTTACGAAAAAATGCATCAAACTTTCGTAATATTTATTTTAATTAGATAATAAAAAAACTGGTAATAAATAAAATACTACCACCTCCATTGTTATTTTACATATAACACAAAATAAAGATAGATATCGCTAAAATTAAGATTCACAATTTCTGCACAAGAACTTCATTTTCATCTCGTACCCATAATAACGAGAACAATAACTTATTCTTCCAATCCGGTTCATATCGACAGAAAAAGCAGATATGAGTATTATCATTCAGGAATGATAGTACATCGTACGAGACAAAAATTGCACCCATTTCGCATGTGAAAAACATTGATGTGTCAGAAATCAACCAATCGGTGGTCGGATACGAGGTCAGTTACAAGAGTAGGCGGTACCAGCCAGGTGCAAGGTCTCCAGGACTACCTACATTACCAAGTAGATAGGCAATATTTTATACATGTAGATATATATGTTGGTAATATCGACATTCTTAAATGGACGTGTAGCGAGTGTTTAACAATATAAAAATGTTCATAAAAATACCACCAGTCTTATCCAATGATAAATTGATGTACCATCGCTTATGATTACTACGTATTTCATTAATAATTCATTTAGGTACATTATTTATGGGAAAATTCAACAAAATTGTGAGAAAAAAAGTAGAGTTGACAAGATTTGGTACATGATGGTTCTTGCCTTTACGATAAACGGCAGGGTTTTATTTTCGATCACACAAAAGTTTTGAATTAATTAATGAATAAACGTTGGCTCTGGACATTTGTATGGTTTACTAAGGCTACTATACGTACTACACTTAGGTACACGTAAGACTTTTAAGGCGAGCGGTTCACGAATTGGTGTCCACAGTGAAAGCAGCGAATTTACTTTGTAGGTACCATATAAAGTCATTGTTTTTTCTTATAAATGGTTTACAATACCTTATAAAATGGTAATCTGCGAAGTTGAGGTGTAACGATTCAATGATTTCAAATATTTGTTTAAAGCCGAACGCGTTCACGAAGTTTGCTTTTAGTTGATAGTTCGAAATACGCACGGATATAAACCCAGATTATTTAGGGTATTTAAAAAGTCAGGTAAAATGACTATAAGCAGTATTTTTAAATGAAATAGTGAGCTTAATCGCGAGCTTGGAACTAAATGACACACAAGGTCGAATGGCGGCCAAAAAACTTATAGTTGAATAAAAAAATTACCAATTATCCATATTATTTATAGAACATATGAGACGTCGTACGTCAAAATTAAAAAAAATATTGTGGTCGCATCAAAGGGACCGCGGAATGAAGATTTGCTCCACAAAATGTCAACAAGCCACAAGCGCGAGTGCGCGCGCGCCGACAAAGGATCTGGAGAATAAGGCAAGGGTCGGGCATCCGAGGAGCGCCACGCTTATTTCACTGTAATCGGTTAATTGTGCACCCTTAACCAGTTATGCTCAGAATTTGAGTATCAGGTGCTCGAATAATTCTACTATCTATACGCCTTTTCAGATCAGAAAACACGCAGATTTTGATTTAGACCTAGGGTTTTTATTAACTGACCTGCGAAAGTAGTATAGCAATTTCAATTGACTTGTCAAAAAAAACTTATGGCCTTTTCGATAATTTCTGTTTCAATTATGTAGTTTACCTAGGTACTGGATATTTTCATATTTAGGATTCAGATACCTGCTAATATTGAATTATTCATTCCTTTTATATTTTTTATCGTTTGTACCATGATCAGGTTCGTATCTCCTCAAGTAGTATCCCTATCCCAAGACTTGGGAGAGGAGATATAATAAATTTATATTCTTGGGTCCCAAGAATGCGATGTCCCAAGGATTTATTTCAAGGTGTAGCCTACCTAATGGTATTTTTATGGACTCAACCAATTAGATAACTCTTTGTATCACTCAACACGCACTCAACTAATCTGAAATTATTGTAAGTTATAATTTCCCAAATCGTTTGCTATAAGGTCTTAAATAGGTATAGGATATTTACTCAACTGTGTAAAATTATATAGGTAAATGTTTGATACTGAGAATTTATAATATAGCGTCTGTGTAGGTGGCTGTTATTAATTAAAAACCTACATGAAGCAACATATTCTCAATTATACGAAAAACAATTTATACGACAGGTTCGTAATCTGTATCGGGATTTACAAGATATAAAAATTATCGCGATGCAATTACCTGGAGTGTAGACGGCAAAATCCTGTTCTAAATTCAATAATATAGTGCAATAAGGATTTTGCATAACTGCATATCTCTGCGCGGCAATGAGCTCACATTTGTTGATAAATATTGAAATTCACGTTGATTTTCATTACGGACCACACACGGCGCGGCCTGTTTGTTCTGCATTAAGAGCGAGATATTTTAACGGTTTACTGCGCGTATTAATACGAATGACATGTGACGACGGTGCGCGCAATCTCCTTTATCTGGCCAACAAAGAATTCGATTAATCCTTGATTAAAATAATTAGGTATTCGCCACGGACGGTGCGTGGACCCGGCGCGGGCGCACGGCCAGCCTCGGAACAGTGCGATGCGATGCACAACGTTGTATGCAGGGATTACAAAAATAAAGTATGTAGTTATTGTCAGCACGTGTATAGCTGGTAAGTTAATTGCCATTGT
Source organism: Polyploca ridens (assembly GCA_951394255.1). Lineage (NCBI taxonomy): Eukaryota > Metazoa > Arthropoda > Insecta > Lepidoptera > Drepanidae > Polyploca > Polyploca ridens. Next base: position 6,392,843 of record OX596243.1, on the reverse strand, counting down.
CAATAATGTAGACGCAGCCGGTTTTTAGATGTGTTTAATACTTTTAATTAAATAGCAACTTCACGACACTAAACGTATTGTAATTCACCGTGCGGATTTACTGTGCATCGATTCACATCACAAAACTTCAACAATAACGTAGCGATATCAACGATTATACTGTGTTTATTATTGTGGTTCGAATTCGAGTCCTAGTGAGCTTGAGGTTTCGGTGAACGAAGAAATCACGAGGAAACCATAGCACGGTAGTGGCACCCCAATTTGAAAATCTATCGCCAAGCACCTAATGGTGTATTCCGACAGGTGCACTTGAGAGCTAGTTCCTTCTAGGCTTTGTGTGCTAACCACCTTTACTCGCATCTTTACTTACCATGGTGAGATTGCGTTCAAAAACAGGTAAAATAAGAAAAGGCTCCTCAATCTCTTTTGTACAAAGTAAAATCGTAAGAGATCGTAACATTCCCAAGATTTGACGATTGATGTCTCTATCCCACGCTTACTGGTTTAAGGAGAAGTTAGTCCTATACGTGGTATCCGACGTTGGTAAAATTGGGCCTCACTTCAGCATCCTCTCATATCTCTTTTATTTATTTATCTAGTTTAATCAATCATTCTTATTAGTCGTATAAAACAAATATGTAAAAGTTACAATCTATATACCTATAGAAGTAGTAAGACTTTGTATTTGTAATTGAAATGTACCTATATACCAGTAAGAGGTATCCCGTAACTCAAAGATTGAATGGAAATAATAAGTATTTATTAAAATAATATTTTTAATACAAGTTTTTATTGTTGACTGTACTTGCATTGTCTTCCAATATACTAATGTATACCCAATATCAAGTCAATCCGACCATGGACCATAAATTGCAAGTTAATAAAAAGCTTGTAAAAATACCCGAAAACCTAAGTAATGTATCTAAAAAAGGCCACCTTCATTAGGTAGGTAATTTTCGGTTATGTTGTCATGTCATAGGTATTGACGGCTGCTGATTACAATAATTCATTCTTTGATACTGAATAATTCTAATAAAACTACTAAACAACAACACTGGTTATGCTTGCCCTTAAATTTCATTCAGTGTAACCCAAGAGCCAGTGTAGCCGCAAAAACATAACAAAAGATCTCAATTATTGATCCTTTCACTCCGTTTGCTATGGCTGATGGTTATAAAAATATACACCATTGGTACAAGTATACATACATAACTTAGAAGAAGGTTATAAATGCACCTGATACAAATTTTAGGTATTCTAATAAAAAAAGAGAAGTAAAATATTTCTTAGTTCTATTGCATCAGTAAGAACTGCAGCTCAACGCTCTTTTTATCATAGACATAATTTAAAAGTCCTATTATATTATATAGACTTAAGGGGTATGATGTGTGATCAGTAGCGAATATTGCAGAACTCGGAACGCAGAACTCTAGAACTCTTCTCTGTGGGATCGGCGCCTTAGGATTTCGCTACGTTAGGTACAAACAAATTCTTTGGTTGAAGCGGTATCTCCGTCATAGAGAATATAACCACTACGTTAATTCAACGTAATTCATACATCACCGCGCACACCTTTCAACTGTGATTCAAAATCGGGCGTACCACAATTGACAAAAAATATAATCGGTGGTCAATATGTGCATATGGTGTGGGAGAAAATCAAGTGCCGTCACCCAAGACAAGTGTACATGAATAGAATAACCGCGGCAATGGTAGTATCCTATTGTGCCTTGAAAATGAATGAAATGAATAGCAGGCCTATTGCCCAGCTTGGTTACCGTGGGAGGCTAATGCGAGTAATGCGTAAGCCTTTTACCGTGGGAAACTTATGAATTCATCACAACTTTTATCCGTAGAGCTGCTTTGTTATAGATATTGAAATTGGAACTAATAGGTACTTATATCGATAAAATTAGTAAATAATTGGAGAGAACTTTTTAAAACTTTGCTACATATAGACACAGAAGTGTACCTATTGTTTTTGACTTATTAATACTTCTGAAAATACTGCAATAAATTCCGTTTTTTCATTTTCCAACCACAATTTTATTACAAAATATTATGAATCCCAACACATGTTTTCGCACACATTAAACTTTAAACCCGAAACGAGGTGGTTTTTATTGCCATGTATCCACGCTGATGAACGTAATCATAATTTTATTTAATAGCTTCAGCACTTTATTTGGTGAAAGTGATTTAAGCATAAAAACAGGCGTAAGGTATGAATAAGCACACATATCTCAAAGCGTAATAACATAATTATAAGAGGTCTTTATTATCTTTTAGAACCTACCAACAACTTACCAGGAATCCGATCCAGGTGGATCCGAAATGAGCGGTACCGGGTTTTCAAAAGAGAGCTTCTAAAAGAAGCAGTTCAAAACTTATGGCAAATTGCTACCATCAGATCAACACATGCATTCAGATAAGGTTGTGGCAAGACCCTTATGAGCACTATGAATGGTTGTACCCAATGATACCTCTTTTTATTATAATATCATTGGGTTCTACCACGTAATCTGAGAATATTTGAGCAAGAAATTGGGAGTGGCTTTTATTCGTGGTTTTTCCTTTTCATTTTATGTAATTTCACTTACATCTAGAGAACAAAAATTATAGACTAGATGATACGTGATAGCCTTTGTCTTCTGAATCCACTTAATTCCTAGTACAGCTATTTTCATTGCGATTAATCCGTAGAAACTAGTGCGTTATGGTTATGACTTATGACTGTTACAGTAAATAATGTTATAAAAATATACCTATATATAAGACCTAACTATGTAGGTATATATCTTCTGTGTATGAGGTAGATATTCATTTTATTGAAGTGCCACATGAATGAGGCGAAATTATCATTCATTCCAGAAAACAGCGTCCATTAAAACGGCTTGTGGAACGTGCGGAGCCGGTGCCTCAGTGACATGCTGTCCTTAACGACGCGGCGCGGTCGGTTTTTTGATCATTTTAATATTTCGAGCTTTTTTATTTTAAATATACCTTATGGTTAAGTAGGTATGTGTAGGTATGTGTTTAAACCTAATTACACAAAAAGCAAAAGTTGTTTAATTAGCGCTAGTTGAAAGTGGTGTCATCAAAGAAAAACAAATGAGTCTACTAAGTTTGGAAATCCCCGAACAATCATCGCAACACTAAAACCCAACAAAATCAAAATATATAAGTACCTAGGTCATCGAGCTACGAAGTAATAATAGCTCAATTTTGATAAATTATCGGCACGTTTATTATGTAGGTTACATAGGTAGGTATACCTATTTATTGTAAAAAAAGTCTAAACTATGTAAGTACCTATATAAATCATTCGTACGCGTACCCTTTCTATGAGTATGTCACGTTACCAGGAGAATGTATGGTAGGGAGGTTTAAAGTAAAAAAAAAAAAATTGTGGGTAGGTTCGCCGTGCACGTGATAACCCTTTCATAAAAAAACATATTTCTAATTAATGACCAATTCATGAATATGCATATAGTATTTATCGATAATGGACAATTGATATCTATAACGGTCTCAAAATTACGGACAAAATCTTTTATCATTTTAACCCTTCACCCTTCGATGTAGAAATATAAACGCATTCAATAATTGATCCCCATCGATAACTATCATGTTCATGAATATGCAAAAATAACTATTAAAATAATCAATATTAGCTTTGATCTTGAATAATAGATGAGTCATTATGCAATCATCAATAATTCACGTCTTCTATTGCTCTGTTCGCACACGCACCCAATTTTGTTAAGCAAAGGGCACCTCTATTATCGCTTAGGAGCACCTGCATGAAAGGGTCGTCGAGTTATGTATGACTGTCTCCCGCGTTACTGGGATAAAATATAGCCTGTGGCCTTCGCCATACATAGAGATATGTGCAAAAAGATTTATAAATGTACCTACATTGTAACTATTTAAATACAAAATTCAAATACTTTTATGTTTTCATGTACAAAATAGATTTTCGTTTTGTATTTAAAATACCTACCCTACTCTAGCTTACCGTTTTTTTTACTCTACCTGGGGCGGAGACAAATCCAACAATCATGAAAATCGGTCCAGCCGTTCTCGAGTTATAGATGTTTGAAGAAACCCGACTTTGTTTTATACAGGGTGTATTTCGCATGGTAACGCAAACTTCGCGAAAAGGCTACACCTAATGCCACTAATCAAATTGTGAAAGTCATTCACCTCGCTAATTATCGGTTATAGAAATTGTCATTTTCGAGCGCGCAATGTATTGTGAACAACGCGATTTAAACGCGCGATAACGTTGTGCCTACGTAGTATGTCGATGACTGCAGGCGAATATCGCCATAAGACACCGTTTCTAGTTTTATTTACATTGCTACTTTTAGTGAAAGTAATGAATTAATAACTTATTTATTTTAAATCTCTTTGGGTTAGGTAAGAATAACGATTATGAACAGTCTAAAGTAAAAAAAACCCATTTTTTTTTTTTTTAAATTAGGGAAAAACCGACGAAAAATTCCAACATGGGGGGGTCCAGAATCATGTCCTGGACCCATGGTATCCGTTTGTGCGGCGATGTCCCTTACACGCTGTATATTAAGATGTCACATACAATAATATTTTGGAACATGGAAATACAATCGGAAGCATGACGGATGAGAAAAGGATTACGTCTCAGTGTTTTCGAAGTTTGCTTCGAGGCTCACAGAGGGCGGGTTGATAGTGGCTCCCTCTCAACGTCAATACTGGTAAAATAGGTACTTAACTTCTCCATTAGTCTCCCGATGATTGGTGCAATTCAGTTCAATCGAAAATTGTGGGAGAAAATAAAATCCTAAGTAAAAAATCAGTCAAGCTTTATTTGTTACAAAACTCTTGACAGACAACATTATTTTCATAATACAACTTTACATGCATATTATGCAGCACATAGAAAAATATATAGTAAGTACTTAAATTCGTACAAACTATGCGTAAATTTGTCCATTAATTAAATTTTCAGTTTGGAATGGTAATAAAAAACAATATTAACTTCGACATTACATCAATATCGATTCAAAATAGGACAAAAGCAATAGAAAAAAAATTAAGACATCTCAGTTATCGTGTTTTGAGATTATCTACACTCTTGAGATCCAATCTTGCAGACCCTTGATATCTACTGGGCTATCATCATCGCCAGTATTGGCTGAACCCTCCACAACTTCGACGCGGCAGTTGAGATGTGAGAACTCGAAGTCTTTACCAGCCTTGCCGAGGAAGGTGTTCTTGTTTTGAGATTGGTCCACTGATTGCAGCTGGCTGGATTTCGTGACGCGTACGAGGTTTCTGAAAAAGAGATGATCTTTATGTTGATGATTTATAAGAAAAAAAAACTTCACAGCATTCAGAATACAAGAGAATTACTCTATGTTTACATATGATAATGAAGGAAAAGTACCTAACAATAAACATAAATTATTACCAAATAGTGTGATAAATTCAGTCTTGTCATTAAAGCAGTTTTTAAACAATACAACCATTGGGTTATAAACATAGAAACCATTAAGTATAACCATAAATTCAAAAAATATAAAAATGTTTTTCTTAAAAATTTCATTTTTCATAGAAGCTTTTTTTAGTGACTGTACTTGTTTTCCAATATACTAATGTATACAAAAAATCCAGCCACTGGAAGTGGGTGGGAAAGCTTGTAAAAAGGATTTAATAATTTTGTTGATAATAATAACTAATAAGTCTTACATTTCTTTCTCCAGTAGACTCTTGATGACCTGGCTTCCCTTAGCAAGTGGCTGGTCCTGTTTGTTGCACAGGATTAACACAGGGGGGCAGTTACTCTGGACCACTGAGTCTAATAGGATTGTGTATAAGTACCTGGAAAATTTAAACATTTTAATTTTTTTTAAATATTAAATTCCTGTAAGCAATGCTAATTATGCATTGCCCCTTAGATAGTTACTTAGTAATATTGCATACATGTGTTTTTGTGTAAGTTGTAATTAAATGCAAGTGCATATGGCGTGTACTTTGTTACCTTTTTTTTTTAAATGTGTATAGTCCTGTTTGGCCACAATCTCGCCATGGTAAGTGATGATGGTACATGATGTACAATGATGGACAGGTGGTAAGCACACAAAGCCTAAGGAACTGGCATTCATGTGCAGCTGTCCATACACAACGATAAGTACTTAGTGACAGATTTTTAACTTGAAGGTGGTAGCCAGCTAGTTGGGTTCTACAAAATAACCTACCACCATGCTATGGTTTCCTCACAATGTTTTCCTTCATTGAAAGTCAAGCCCATTGTAGGATTCAATCTTGGGACCTTCATCTCGGAATCTAATGTTAATACCACTGGGGCCCAATTCTCACCCAATCGAAACTGATCGCTCGATCGAAAAAAGCACGAATTCTAACTTTTACGAACGTTACGTTATTCTGGCAATTTCAAGGCCGGCATATTTAGAAGGGAAACCAGCCAGCTAGAGCGTTGATTGGTCGGGACCGTTCGAATTGACTCCGCCCCTCGAAATTTTACAGTCGAATAGGATTCGAACCGTAAGTTCGATTCGAAGGCTAGTTCGAGAGAAGTGAGAATTGGGCCCCTGAGCTATCATCGCCTTAAAGATTTATTTTTTTTCATTTAAAAAAAGTAACCAAAGTGGATGCTTCTGTTGTTATATAAAATAACTAAAAGTTAGTTTAGATATAAGCTACACAATGTATTTGAAGGTACTGTAAAATGCATACATATTAGGATTTTATAGTTTTTCTTAATTCTTCTATGTATGTGGCATACCACACACATTACCCCAGACACATTGTTAAATATAGAACTCACTCAGCAACATCTCTAATCTCCTTCTGAATGGTAACGGAATCCACCACATAGATGATAGCTTTGGCACTGTTCTTGTACTGGTCAAAGAACTTATTCCTGAGCCTCTCCTGACCAGGCAGGTCTACAATTCTTAATGTGTTCTGAAAACCAAAGATTTATTTATTTATTATTGCAGATTATTATTTTAACATTTAACAATGGAGCACACATGCGGGCTACATAATTGTAACCCAGCGTGTAATATTAACATATTTTATCTTAATTTGGCATGCTATGGCATTATCGTCTAGTGTATTTCCTCAAGTACTAGCCCCTAGTACTCGTGGTTTAACTCGTCAGGTGCGACAACCAGACAAGAGAGACCTGCCAGAGTTAAAATTTATATGGAGCAGTAACTAAATGACAGTTAATATTAATCCTTGTGTCTTATATGTCATAGTGGCATTTCCGCACACAATGGCCGCGGTTCCCCTTAAACACGAACAATCTGTATAAGGCGCGTGGCGGGTCTAAAATAATAGACCCTCAAGTGGACCACGCATGTAGCCCGCACGTGCGTTTAAGGAGTATTTAGGGGCACGTATGCTCTAGTGTTAAACACATGCATAAAGGATATGGATCTATGTGGCACTTTAATCCATGCATGCTTAATTTATATAACTATTAAATCTGAACATATTCCAATAATTAAGTTTACTTACATTAGAAGTAATATAGTCTTCAACATTCTCTCTCATGGAAGTGAAAGTTTGCCTGTACTGTGAATATACCAGCCTTACGAACAACAGAGTCTTGCCCGAGTCAGAGAGTCCAGTCAGCAGTATCGACCTACGAGCATGACGGCGTCGAGAGAAGCACCACCAAAATACTAGAACAGAAACAATGAAAAATTTAGGCTCGTCAAGCAAGAATCTAGAAATTTTCAATTTAATTTTACTCCTTTATTTTATCACGTATATAGAAACATACTTATTTAATAAAATTAATTGTGCCTAAAAATAAAGCTGCTTATTATGAATGTCAGCTAATATTACCTATTCAATTATTTAACTGAAAAATCATAATTATTCACTTACCAAGAGTAAAAAGGAGTACTATTATACTCAGTAAAGTGATATATCTGGGATCATTGAGCATAGGCTCAGTATGTATCTTTTCCTTTATTACATCCGAATCCATTGTAAATAATTGAAAGAATACGAAAACAAAGAATAGAATAAATTTAGGTTATATCGGCACAAATATCGTATGTGACGTTGACGGACGTGATCGGTGATCGACCACAGAAAACACAGACAGAAAACTTTTACGAGTTTTAGACCGGCCGCATACTATAAGAAATTTTCTGTCAGAAATTTTCGGACGCCCGCTTGCTCATACATTTTTGGACGTCAGACACGTCAGAATTTTCGGATAGTATGCGGGGTCTAGAACAAAATGTATGAGGAAAGTGCCTTCCGGCGGGCGTCAGAAATTTTCTGTCTTATAGTATGCGGCCGGCCTTACGAGGACGTGACAGCTGTGCAAGAATCTTATCAGCTGTGGCTCAATAATCATGGATGTAATATACAAACAGGATTGAGCTCTTGGGCCAAAAACGCGAGCAGAGAGAGATAACGCATACCGAGGCTGTTTATCCCATTCTAATAGGGTGACCAAATTTTTTTTATAACAAACAGGAAAGTTCGATTTGAGAGATCATTTGTGTCCGGTTGACACTTCGTCTTCCTAGTCATGCACTCTTGGCAGAGTGGTCGTGGTCATGGTTAATCTTTCGCGCACGACCGCTGCATTGCAAAGTTCCTCCAATTTTGTCTGTTTGTGGCGTTTTGACACTAGGTGATTCCAAATTATTGTTGGTATTACAAAAATATTAACAATATGTTACTTAAAATAGTGAAATAATATTTTATGGAAAAAAGAAGAGATAAAACCATAATGAAAATAGATATCGAGATAGTTTTTCGCGAAAGCCCATTATTTGAAAGTGAACATTGTTATGTTCTATGTGGGTGTTGAATCGTGTACGCACGGTTAATCAACATACACATTTCCAATATTAGCTGACCTCTCATTGTACGGAAATCCTATACAATGCGAGATCAGTTTATACTAGAAATGTATAGCTTGATGTGTAGCCGTGTATACCCATGTTTTTGAGAAAAGAAGTTATGATTTATTTTTGACTTACGTTTTGTGTCGAATCGTCAAATATTACGTATGAATAGGGAAGGGTGCTTGCAGAATTTCGTGCCGGAACCATGGCTTTTCCCCTTTCTTGCTCTTTTTTCAGTTTGCTCTACAGAGCTGTTATTTGGGAATTTAAATAAAGCAAAGGGAAATAAAACTCAATGTGCTTGACAAAGTAGGTAGGTATTAAACACGGCTAAACAAAGTCGTTTTATTTAGTTTCTGCCTTAGGCCAATCTCACTGCCTAAGTTTCTGAATGCATTACATTTCGCGTGGTGAAACATTCTTAAATTTAAATAGGTACGAATTATTAGCCAATGCTTTTACTAGTTGCAGTTCGTGCGGTTCTTCATCTGTTATGCATTGGAAAGGATGCGGTGGATTAATAAGATGTTTCAATCTTGTAATGAAAATATTTGTTTTAATCGCTCCAAATTTGCATTTTTGCTTAATTTTTTCTTTCGATGGAAAGCTGGAACAAACATAAAAATAATGCTATTTCAATTATACATAGGTACAAATAATTTGTACGATAGGTACACATTATACAACACACAATAAACATTCGTATAATACATACACTTTGTTACAAATTGTATTTATTATACGAATTATATTTAGTTTTAAACAGAATTACACTAACTTTAGTGTCTTCCGTCTACATTTTTTTTAATAAACCATGGTCACACTACTTATGACTCACCATTGTTAGTAAATAAAATCATCGTTATTCCTTACCTGTGAAATAAAATTCCTCAACCAGCATATGATTCACTTTTACATGTCTTGATACAAAATTTTTTTCACCATTTTCACGTAAAACGTATAAAAAACCGTAGCTAAAAAACTTAAAATGCGTTATGCGTTCCCAGAAAACCTCAGAAAAAGTCGCCATGTCGCCATGACACCATTGATGTCAGATTTCAGTGCTACCAGAATAATTTTATGATAGCTACCAAACAATCATATTATTTTGATTATTTTACTTAAATACAATTATTTATTATTATGTACAGATGTAAACCTACAAAATAAAATGATTTAAAACTTGTTCAATAGTAAAAAAATATTTATACGTAACATATTTTACTTGTTGTGGTGAAATATTTTCTACCATCTTTAACATTTTTATCTTTTGGCAATTGAGGAAAAGGGACAAACGGCCTCGGTTCGGGCTATCTCTCTCGGCTCGTTTTGCCTCGGCTAAGATAACTAACAAAAGTAAACCCTAATATGCATGACTTATGGTTTATTTTTGTATGATACAATTTTTAGAGAGTTCAATCCTGTTTGTATATTACGTCCATGTCAATAATTGAGCCACAGGATATATAAGGTTCTTGGCCACAGGTGTCACGACGGTGTCGTAGCGACATCAACTATTTAAACTGTATTTCGTGAAATATTCTGTATAAAATCTATTCAAAAGTGTATACGCCTCAATAATTTGAATTTAAGATCGTAAAAAACACTGTTTAATCGTTGAAGTCGCTACGATATCGTTGACGTTTTGTTACGAGAATTGAGCCACTGGTGACACCTTGGTGACACCCACCGAACCGACCGACCGAATGACAGACGTACAACCTATACTATAAAATTAATATATATATTATAATTAATATATATTATCTCATCTCATCATCATCTCTCATGAGTTTTTGGATGTTTGTCCCCCAACGTCTGTACCCCTAGACAAAGTACATTTTAGTCGCGTTTGCGCGAAAAAAACGTTACAAAATTATGAGATTGACGCACAAACTACTAAGAGAACTAAAGTTCAGACCGCCATCTGACGAACATTGGTGATAAACCGTATGCAGAATTTGAACATGACGTTTTTTTTTTTTTAATATTCCCATAATATGGTGCAATGAAATTGTCTAAGATACAGCCTATGATTATGTAGGGCCGGGGAATTAGGGTAAATACGATTATTTTTTATTTCAAACGTTCTTATAATATAATAATAAATAAAACACAATTATTTAGTTGTAAATTATTTATTTAAATTTTTATTTTTTCATACAGCTGTATTAAGAGTTAGAAAACTATCTGTAGTGATGGTCTGGACTGCTGGTGGCATCATCTGCAAACAAAGTATAAAGTAACTGTAAAGGAGTTCGAAGATTTTTTTATCGGAGCCTAGCTTAATCTTCAGGCACCACATTGTTTTTATTTCATCATGGGGGATGAAAGGAATGCGAAAATCTTCGAACCCCTTTTGGAAATGTTGAAAAGGGTTTTTAACATCGAAAATTAAACTAGGTCAACATCAACACTGATGCGGAGGTGAATATATTGTGTCTCAATTAAACAAAGGCAGTTGCCACTGGCCGATTAAACAACTGCTGACATGCAATAATTATTACATAGAAACAGCCTACACAAATGGAACACACAGCTGGAGATACTGTGCCAGCACTTAATCTAATACAAAGGGGACAGGGGATACATTACTAGATGAGATTATATTAAATGGCAAATAAATTACCTGAGTTCATTTGCATTGTGTTATTCAGAGACACACATGTGGCATTACTTTGATGGCACGCAGCTGATGGTTGGACAGAGGTATCTGAAAATTTGTATGAGCTGTTATTATATTAAAACCTAAACCTTCATGTATGATCAATATGGACAGAATGTTAAACATTCTTGTGCAAAGTGGGAACAGCCTCATCATGCTCTAGTCCAGTGAGAGATCTATAAATGGCATTAATTTTATTTTATTTATATTATTTCTTCTAATTTATTCAAAAATTGCTGGATGATATATACATACCAAAAACTTGTTCTTGTGACATTCATTGGTAATATGAATGATCATTGTGGCGCTTCTTTGAGTAACTATCATCACTGCATACAGTTTTCTTGTTATCTGAAAAAATGCAATTTGTCTCTGTAACTATATACTTACTACATATTATTATACTACTTTTTGTTTGTAAATACATTCTTAATATACATAATTACACCCAGACATCGCTGTTATGTTCATGCACACAAATGCATGTCATGTGTGGGAATCGAACCCACAACCCGCCCGTTTGGCCCGTCAACCTATGTTAAAAGAATTAACATAGGTTGACGGGCCAGTTGGTTAAGATTCCACCTGATGCACCGCAGGAAATATGGAATAAGGGTGAACTAACCGGATAAAACAATAAGAGTTCTAACTCTGGTGGAGCCATGGTTATTAATGTGTTATATATATCCCAATATAACTGCATTTGCCAGGCATTTATTTTAGGTTAGACTTGATATGCCTTCACAACCAGAAAGGTTGGGTTATAGCCTTCAATGTTATCATAGATTATATGAGTTGACTAGGAATAATATACATAACCCCTACGCTGTTCAAATCTCAAGTTATAGAAAATCAAAACTTAATAAGATATTATATTATTACAGTAAACTTATAGATCGATAGTTTACCTGCTTCTAAAAAGATATTTGTCGGGTTGCCTGAAGAAATCTCCATGGCAGTGAACAAGCTTAGATATGCGCTACTCTTCAGATGGCAAAACTATTATTATTTGCGTGGATCGCTGTTAAGTTATTGTCTCACAGTTAATACACTTTATCCACTGTCTCTTATTATGTATTATGTAGTATAACGTCTTGGCGTAAACTGTTGCACATGGGCATACAACATTTTAGAAACATATAAATGCCGAAATCAGTTTTGAAGGATTTAAAGTGGCGGAAATTTATCAATGAACCACTTCTCGTCATACAAATACGGAAAATACTGTATTTACGGATTAAAAGAGATGGAAATAAAGCGACATAAGAACTTAAGTTCTCATCAAAACAAACACGTGTTCGACAGGTAGGTGCATGACGCATGAATGGAATGAAAATAAAATGGCCGGCCTGGGCCTGGGTCATAGCGGGGGTGAAGGAAGCAAGAGAGGGGCGAAAACGTCGAGTACGAATTTTGCACTGTCATTCGATACAGTGGGTTATTTTGATTCGAACATTGCCAGGCGTGGATTGACGTTTGGTTCAGTGCTGCCAACTGCTAGCTTTGGTCAGTACGCACATCCTTAATCTAAGGGTCAGTAGCTATAAAAAAGAAGATATCTTGTAAAAAGTTGCTAGATTGCCAGATTTTGTCACCCAAAAAAGGTGCTAAAAAATAAGTTCTTAAATGAAAGAAATGAGGAAGTTTATAGCGTGAGATAGAATACACAATATGTGGAAAACCCAAGAGAAATACAGCGGCACATGGTTAAAAGGCTCTTCAGATATATAAAAGCTATAGAGAGCTTACTGAAATTACTGCAATGGAAAGGACATTTGCCCGACTCTGTATATTGATAATCAGCCTACGATGAAGTTAATTTATTTGATGTTTATGAATTTTATTGTTTTCTGCTTTCTATTATCCAATAAATATAATAATAATAATCCATTTAATATTATCAATTGATTCTTGCAATCTGGTGCAAGCGAAAATCTCAACCGGACTCCCTCAATCTCGTGGGATCTGACAACAGCTGCTGCCGCCAACGTGGAGACTTGCTGCGGGAAAAGTGTTGGTGATCAGTGCAATGAAGTCGAATCAGTGCCAGACTGCCAGTGCAGTGATACCGATAAAAACACTACAGCACTTAAGATACAGAGATTGGTAACCTTTGACAGTCATTTCAAAGAATAACATATCAATTTCACAATTAAAGTTGACATTTATATTGACATTATATATGAATTATATCTATATCTGATATAATTAACATTCTATTTAAATATTTTATTTTTAGTTTTTTAGTCCATTAACTAGTTACATACTTAAAACAACTTTGTAGCCTTGCATCACAAATAAGTATTTTTATAAGTACAAAAACGCGTCCTTAAAAGTTTGAGAAATTCTCCGTATACTGAAACTGAGCGAGAGCGAAAATCACAATTTAGCATGTTCGACAAAGACATCGAGGAAATATCCCTTTAATTGTTCCATGGACAAAGATAACAAAACACGTCGCTGTATGTGACGTAAACTTCTCGTAATGAGGAGGATTTCTTATGATACCTCTTTGGTCAAAATACCTGTCAATACGTGCAATTAAGGCATGGATTTAATGAATTAAGGTTCAACAGTTAGACAGGTAAGAAAACTCGTCATTCTTTCTAGCTAACCAGTAGCCAGTAGCCATCCAGTAGCCAATAGCCAATTATCGTGTTAACAGATAACATAGCCGTGGCTATTTTGTGAATAGCCGTTTTTTGGCTAGTTATTAGAATAGCTACCCACCTCTATGCACCAGTGTTGCCAATTTAGCGACTTTGTCGTTAGATTAAGCGACATTTCGACACTAACAGCGACTTTTTTTTTTCATTTAGCGACGAAAACAATCTAGCGACTTTTCTAGCGCCTTTTTGATGTGATTCGATTTTCAATTTTACTTACTAAATTGGTATATTTGAGGCCCTGCAGAATGATATTAGTATAATTTATAGTATATTACCAAATAGTATAATATTAGTACAATTTTAACTTTTTTTTAAACACCAAATAAGTATGGTATTTCACCTGACAACACTAAAAAATACACATAGAAGTATTTTTTGGTCTCTATTTCTAAGAAAAAGTCATATTTGTAAGTATTTCTAAGAAATAGGCATGTTTGTCACAGATTCAGGGTATTCCCCCGTAGTACCTTGAATGGACGCGCACCTTTAACGATCATTATGAATACAAAATATTCCCTGGTTTTGCAGTTTCGAGCTCATAATAATTAACTATAATATATAAATAATTAAATCATATTATTAATATTAGTTGTATTGTTGGATTTTTGAATGGATGATGATAGACGGATGTCTGAATACCTTATTACTTTGAGTTTAACTTTTCAACAATCATCAAAATCTAGCGAGTTCTTGAAATTTTATTTTTTGACGACTTCTAACGACTTTTGGACCAGCCATCTAGCGACAATTGATTTGGTAGAGTTGGCAACACTGCTATGCACTAGCATAGCAATTTAATTATCTTTTCGAAAACACTAAAAAAAGATCGAAGATTAGGTACCGATATTTTATTTGAAAATTATTTGTATGGGTTCAAGGTGTATTACGATTTTAAATTCACATAATCTAAGTGGGCTGAGGAAAATGAGTATTGACATCGGAGGTAAGTTTCCTATCAAATTTGCCATCTTACGGGGTTTACGAAATTTCGCAGATTTACGTGATTTTACAAGTACCTACTGTATTTCTATAAGCTGAGCATAGCTTTTATTCGCTCAAAGAGCAGCTCGACTGGGGAAGTACCGTAAGTCACATCTGTAAAATTGCCATTAAAATAAACAGTATTAACATGTTCCGTATGTTCTACTAGCTGTTCCCTGCGGTTTCACCCGCATTCCCAGGCTAAAAAGTAGTTTATGTCCTTCTCCATACCATAGGCTATCTGCATACCAAATTTCATGCTGATCTGTTCAGTAGTTGAGGCATGAAGGTGTAACAAACAAACTCATTATTGCATCTATAATATTAAGTTAGGATTATATTATGGTATTTTATAATGCTTCTTCAGGTATGAGAATTAGGTATAAAGATAAGGATGAAACCTTTTTGGAGAAGCATTTAGTATCGAAGGAACCATTTGGGCAGTTCAAGAGTTGGTTTGAAGAAGCTTGTAATAAAAAGGAAATCCTTGAACCAAATGCTATGTGTTTAGCTACTGTTTCTAAGTAAGTCTCTTTTCCGTGAAGTACTAATTATTCTGGCTTATTTATAGAACTTACTGTTGGCTTGTGGATGGGATGCATGTCCGTTAACTATGTATGCTATATTGTTTTTGTGTATGGGTTTGACAATTAATTAATTCTTATTATACATATAAAAAAGAACTGAATTTCAGGAACTGCGAGACAACTGAATTATAATGATACAACAATTTTTTTTAAGGGAAGGATATCCATCAGCTAGATTTGTCTTGTGCAAAGGATACGGAAAAGATGGATTTAAATTCTTCACCAACTATGGTAGTAGAAAATCTAAAGAAATGGTAATTATGATTTTTATATTAAACCAGCTTTCTATGTAGTTTCACCCGTGATCCCCTGAGATTTTGAAAACGCTAGGTGGATGCCTAGGTTATTTAAGGAACATGTGTGCCAAATTTCAAGCATCTAGATCAGTAATTCCCAAAGTGGTCCACTCGACTTGGGTCTATGTTAGATCTAATCTTCATAATTTTTTGGTCCACCGAAATCAGAAAATTTTAAAAGTGGTCTATTAGAGGTACCTCTGAGCTAGACCCTGCAGTTCTAGCTGTGTGCACCTGTCAATCAGTCAGTTTCTCTTTTTATATAGATACTAGCTGTCTCCCACGGTTTCACCCGCATTCCCGGGATAAAAAGTATCCTATGTCCTTCTCCATACCATAAGCTATCTGCATGCCAAATGCATGGTGATTTGTTGAGTAGTTTAGGCATGAAGGTGTAACAAACTCAGTTTCGTGTTTATAATATTAGTTAGGATTAAAGTAGGGGAGCCCAAGATGCTAAAAAATACTATTATGCAAGTCCATAAAAAAGCATGTCTCAAAAGCCCAAAATATGTAGTATTTCAACTAAAAAAGTTTGAGGTAATAATATTATACTATAAATCACAATTTGTGACATTTTTAGGATGAAAATCCAAAAGTGGCAGCAACATTTTATTGGGAGGTTTTGAATAGATCAGTGAGGATTGAAGGGCATGTAGAGAAACTGTCTGAAGAGGAATCTACAAAGTATTTCCATACACGGCCAGTACCAAGTCAGATTGCTGCATGTGCAAGCTTCCAAAGTACTCCAATTGCATCTAGGGATGTCCTGTGTGAGCGAGAGGCAGTCTTGGAAGCCAATTATTTGATACCACAAAAGGAAATTCCAAAACCTCAGTATTGGTAACTATTTCAGTATCTTTTTTTATTACAAATGGTTGAAATAGATATGTAATTTTTTAAATTATTCTAGGGGAGGTTATATAATTCATCCTAGAGCTGTTGAGTTTTGGCAAGGTCAGCGGGATCGTCTTCATGACAGAATTAAATTCAGAAAACCAAAAGATGGTGAAGTACCAGATGGAAAAAATCTACATGAAGGTGAAGATGGATGGGTTTATGAAAGACTTTCACCATGATATATTTTGTTTTACTAATAAATTTTTATGATCAATGTCTTCCATTATACACAATTAATGTTACTTTATATAAAACGGGTAAAATAAAAGATGATTAAATCATTGCTTATGTGTTACTTTTAATATTTCTCTTTGTATACCACCTATGCTTTTCCAACAGATTTCACTCTTCAGTGACCCATTTTTCTGGATCTTTTGTTCAAACTGCCTTGTCCCTCCACCTACACCAAAGTAGCATGTTTTTGCAGCTATATATATTATTCCAGTTTGGCAAAGCCTTTTTAAGAATAGGGATATGAGCTTATCATAGTTCTGGTCATTATAAATAGTTTCAGAAGAAAAAATATAATCATACACTTCTGAATCAGCAAGTAACTTATTGAAGGAATCCCAATCTCCTGAATAAAATTTACATTTTCTAATTTCAATTTCTCTTTTCTCTTCCTCAATATTGAGTAAAACATTTGGTATTGTGACATGTTCCAAAACTTCCTTATTCTGTAAAAAATACATTAGTTTAATTTAAAAAAATAAACCAATTCTTTAAACATTACTCACATAAACTGCTCACTCACATAATCCTGAAAGGTCACATTAGCTCCATTCATAAATGCATGTATTCCTACAATACCAGCGCCACATCCTATATCTAAAACTTTTGCCTCCTCAAATTTAATTGAATCATGGTTTTCCACAATATATTCAATTAAGTCATTTGTGCATTCCCATATTTTCAAGCCTCCTGGAATTATATTGAATTAATATGGTTGTTCGTAATTTTGACACAGGAAATATATCTATAGTAATTAATATACCATACCTTCATATTTACCAGTTATAAGGTCACTATGTTCTTTCTCTGCCAATTCTACAGCATTTTTAAAACCTTCCTGTTCTATACCAGTTAGTGCATCACTGACCACCACATGACCAATCTCGACTTCACCACATGTAAACATTTTCGCTTGAGTGACTATATCGTCAAGGCTTTCTATTTGATTGCCTGGTACAACTTCTTCACTTTCCAGCCACTGAATCTCCTCTATAATTTCTGTCAAATAATTGTATGAATATTGTTATAAAATATAGGGAATGGTTATTGTTTGTAATCTAGGAACTGAAATGTATTCACAAGGATAATAATATGTAATACTACTACCATCATAACTGTGCTCGTTTACAGTGCCGGTGAAATTAAATCTAAAAGAAGTCATTTTATAATATTATGATTTAATTAGCTAGCTAATTAATAAGGTTTCAAATGTGGTTTCAAACAACCCATAACATAACCCTATCTATTCCAATCCAAATAAATAAATTGCCCCGGGCCGGCAGTGTTTCCAGGTCAAATTTTTAAAATACCCTAGGCTTGGTTTCAATTTACCCTAGATTCTGTATAATTTTGAAAAAATACCCTAAATATAATTTACTTCATAGTGTATTCTTCCTTTGCATTTAAAAAAACACAATAACAATAAATATGTTATATTATTTATTAGTGGTGGGCGTTTAAATGAAAAGTCTTCAACGAAGCAGGGCTTCTTAGAATAAGTGAACAGTTCGTTTAAAAGTATTAGCATTTTTCGTCTAAAGCTTTTTAATTTTTCCTTCAGGCCTCTAATAAATTCTTAATTAAGTACTGTGATTAAGTACTACACGAGACCACAGAATATTCAATAGTACTACGTACAGAAAACCCACTTCGAAAACGACATTTAAATAAAAAGCGACTCTTGGAACGACGTAATAAGGCGCAATCCAGCTCGCGCAGCGCTGCGCGGCTAAAATTATATTCACCTACAACTTCCCTCTCTTTCTATCATATAACTCTATCCTGTATGACGCGGCACGTGTTACGATAGGGTTGTCTAATGACGTATTATGAATCTTCAATATTTCTTTATCGGTTATGTATGTACCTATTACTATTCTCCTTTCGTGAATAATGACATTTAAAATATCCTAGCTAACTAGTATTAGAGCAGAAAGTTATTTTTAAATGTCTGCATATTTTAATCTAAGTTGTTAGGCCTATACTGATACTTTGTATACTGAATGTGTATTCTGTCTACGAAACTGAATACAACTACTTTGGGGAAGGGTTTTAGTAACATACATGTATATAAAATAAAATAAAAAATAAATAAAATCTGGAATGACTAACGACGGGACAAGAAACGGCACGACTACCTAGTCCAGGGCCGTCAGCCGAAATTCAAAACGTTTGTTATTAATAATCTTCAAGTTTGTTATATAAAAAATAATAAAGTTAAAGAATTATTTAAAAAAGGATATACCAAGTAAGTAATAACAATTAGAATTGTTAAATTATTCTGAATATTATTCTACTGATTTTTTTAATATTGGTTTGTTAAATCTTAGTTATTCTAAAAAGGTAGAAGTAAAATCTACACTAATGTATATTCATTAGTGTATAATAATACTAGTATTATAAAGACGTAACATTGGTTTGTTTGTATATTTGAAGAGGGAACACTCTCTATTCTGGAACTACTAACAGTTTCTAAAAAAAAAAACATCAAAATCGGTTCATAAACGACGAAGTTATCCGCGAGCACACATAAAAAAATATATTTACGGTCGAATTGAGAAACCTCCTCCTTTTTTGAAGTCGGTTAAAAATCATTCACATGAGTTATTGTGGTCTAAGTGGCCCGTTTAGACAAGTTTAGGGTGTCTCTTCAGGTCGCACTATCTTTGTCTTTTTTGACACACTGGTATGCTATCAAAACGAGCCTATTAGATCTTGCCGACCTTAATAAAGTCAGAAAGGACATTAGGACAATACAATGAAACAATAACAAAAAATCTAGTACTATGAAAACCAACATAAAATAGTGTTAAAATAAGAACAATAAACACTTTATATAAGTACGTAGGTATTTATACCAACACGCGTCTTTCGGTGCGGGCGCGTTGCAACCGACTAGCGTTATTCCGGTAGACTGTTAGCGCGAAATCGTACCTAAACATGGGAGTGAGACAGGCCTGACGAGACGCCATCTATTGATGAGTAGATAATAATTTTATGGGTCGATCGGAAAACCGTTGTTGTAGAAGTTAGCACAGAATGTGGACAGGTGGCATCAATGACTATTGAAAATAGTTTAACGTAGAAACTATGCGACTAAATTACGTATCACTTATTTTCGTTATCTTTATGTGTATTTATTAGCCTCTTTGATTTGACTCCTTTAACCTTCGTTGTCATTTATTTTCGTATTATTTAAAGAGCATAATGACAACAGCATAGACTTTATTTTAGACATGGAACAATTAATTCATTAAATGATTGTTCCTCGATGATTTTAGATTTACCTTAGATATCTTTTTAACGTTTTAACTTAAATGCTATTACCTCAAAAAATACCCCAAATAAATAAATTACTCTAAAAAATACCCTAGAAAATCTTATACCCTGAAAATTACCCTGCCGGATCATTTTTACTGTTTTTACTCTAAAACTAGGGTAAATGACCCTAAGTTAGCACCAATGCGGGCCGGGCCATGGATTTAATATACAAACAGGATTGAGCTCTTGGGCCAAAAACGCGAGCAGAGAGAGATAACGCATACCGAGGCTGTTTATCCCATTCTAATAGGGTGACCAAACATTTTTATAACGAACAGGAAAGTTGGATTTGAGAGATAATTTGTGTCCGGTTGACACTTCTTCTTCCTAGTCGTGCACTCTTGGCAGAGTGGTCGTGGTCATTGTTAGTCCCTTTCGCGCACAATCGCTGCATTGCAAAGTTCCTCCAATTTTGTCTGTTTGTGGCGTTTTGACACTAGTTGATTTCAAATTATTGTTTGTATTACAAAAATATTAACATTATGTTACTTAAAATAGTGAAATAATAATTTATAGAAAAAATAAGAGATAAAACCATAATGAAAAACTATAGATATCGAGATACTTTTTCGCGAAAACCCATTATTTGAAACTGAACATTGTTATGTTCTATGTGGGTGTTGAATCGTGTACGCACGATTAATCAAGATATAAATTTCCAATATTAGCTGACCTCTCATTGTACAGAAATCCTATACAATGCGAGATCAGTTTATACTGGAAATGTATAGCTTGATGTGTAGCCGTGTATACCCATGTTTTTGAGAAAAGTTATGATTAATTTTTGAGTTACGTTTTGTGTCGAATCATCAAATATTACGTATGAATAGGCAAGGGTGCATGCAGAATTTCGTTCTGGGACCACGGCTTTTCCCCTTGCTCTTTTTTCAGTTTGCTCTACAGAGCTGTTATTTGGGAATTAAAATATAGCAAAGGGAAATAAAACTCGAATGTGCTTGACAAAGTAGGTATTTATTAAAATTAAACACGGCTAAACAAAATCGTTTTATTTAGTTTCTGCCTTAGGCCAATCTCACTGCCTAAGTTTCTGAATGCATTACATTTCGCGTGGTGAATAGGTACGAATTATTAGCCAATGCTTTTACTAGTTACAGTTTTTGCGGTTCTTCATCTGTTATGCATTGGAAAGGATGCGGTGGAATAATAAGATGTTTCAATCTTGTGGAAAACATTTGTTTTAA
This sequence comes from Polyploca ridens, assembly GCA_951394255.1. NCBI lineage: Eukaryota > Metazoa > Arthropoda > Insecta > Lepidoptera > Drepanidae > Polyploca > Polyploca ridens. Next base: position 6,371,106 of record OX596243.1, on the reverse strand, counting down.
TCGCATCAAAATTGCATTTTTGCTTCATTTCTTCTTTCGATGGAAAGCTGTAACAAACATAAAAAATAATGCTATTTCAATTATGCGATACATAGGTACAAATTATTTATACAATAGGTACACATTACAACACACAATAAACATTATACTTAGTTTTAAAAAGAATTACACTAACTTTAGTGTCTTCCGTCTACAATTTTTTTTAATAAACCATGGTCAAACTACTTATGACTCACCATTGTTAGTAAATAAAATCATCGTTATTCCTTACTTGTGAAATAAAATCCCACAACCAGCACATGATTCACTTTTACATGTCTTGATACAATTTTTTTTCACCATTTTCACGATAAAAAGTATAAACAAAATGCGTTTCCACAAAACAACAGAAATAGTCGCCATGTTGCCATGACACCACTGATATCAGATTTCAGTGCTACCAGAATAATTTTATGATAGCTACCAAACAATCATATTATTTTGATTATTTTACTTAAATACAATTATTTATTATTATTTACAGATGTAAACCTACAAAATAAAATGATTTAAAACTAGTTTAATAGCAAAAAAATATTTATACGTAATATATTTTACTTGTTGTGGTGAAATATTTTCTACCATCTTTAACATTTTTATCTTTTGGCAATTGAGGAAAAGGGACAAACGGCCTCGGTTCGGGCTATCTCTCTCGGCTCGTTTTGCCTCGGCTAAGATAACTAACAAAAGTAAACCCTAACGTGCATGACTTATGGTTTATTTTTGTATGATAAAATTTTTGGAGAGTTCAATCCTGTTTGTATATTAAATTCATGGGCCGGGCCAAGCAGTGTTGCCAACCAGACATCTTGCAAAAAGTTGCTAGCTTGCCAGATTTTGTTACCCAAAAAATGTGCCAGAAGTAGCTAAATGTTACTTAGTAGGTAGATAACAATAAAAAAATCATGTTTTATTCAATCAAAAACGAGAGTATTAAAAATCAGTAAATTATATACGTATTTTTCACAAGTTTAGTTCCATTTTCACAATAATAAGTATTAAAACAGCGAGCATTAGTTTTAAATTGATAAAAAAACAAGGCAGAAGTGGCAGCACACATGTAGCACAGACTACTCATTTAACTCATTTATTTTTAGGCATTGAATAGTTTTAACAGTATGTCTGTTCGCCGCTAGTGCGCAAGCGATACTAAATACACACAAACGTGTGGATGGATCGCAAGCGCTTGCCGCAAACTTCCATTGATTTGTGCACCAAAAACTGACACGGCTCGGATCGGCGATAAACGATAAATGAAAATGTTTTATGTTTTTACATGTACCTACATAATAATAATAATAATATTTATTCAACTCAAACAAAAGATACAGGTGTTTCATAATTTTAGTACATTAAAATACAAGCACATTTTGATCATTGACGCCTAAACTAGATGCACATTGCATCTGTTCTATAGACATCAATACCCCTTTTATGTTACAAATATGTACCTATGATAAATCTGTAATATGGACCTGTTAATATTTTTTAAGCTATTGCATAGCTTCTGTCGCGGGCCTTGAGCGTGGAGACCGAATCCAGAAATTCCGTAACGAAAAAACCTAACACCCCCCACTCCGACCGGCACAGCGGTGATACTTTTTAGTTTTGCCATCTATAATTGAATAGCAGAACTTTTAATGACTTTTTGAAATATCACGCTTGTCTCTTTAGTTCAGCAACTCGAGGCGAGTTAGGTGGCATTGGTTGTCTATTGCATATATTAACTTCTCATTTATTTAATAAAAGAAAGAAAAATGTTTTCTTATCGGTCACCACGCTCAAAAAGTGTAACTTGAATTAATATCAAAGAAAAAAAAACAAAGGAAAAAAATACTGCATAAATAAATAATTATAATTGCATAAGTTGATAAAAACAGCGATGCAATAGCTTTACCGCGGCAGTCTCCGAGTGCCACACGTCTTTTTTTTTATTTTAAGTTACAAAGCTTTCAGAACTAATTAATTAATTAAAACATGTTATTAAAATACAAAGCCTTAGATAACAAATAGGATAACTACTATAAGAGTAATATACGGTTTGAATACCCAGTGCGCTGTAATGAACTCTCGAAAGTAGTGAAAAGTAGCTAAATAAATGTAGCTACAAGTTTAATAGAATTCACCAAAAAATAGTCTAGATCTAGCTATAAAGTTGCTAAGTTGGCAACACTGGGGCCAAGTGCTTCCAGTGGGGCGATTACGTAACTAAATTTAAATAATTTTTGAATTGAAATCGGTTCTTTAAATAACGGAAATAACTTTTTTACGTTCTGATAACTGTAAATACAAACAGTGGTTCATTAGAAATGGAACCATTTCTGATTTTGTAATATTTCTACCGATTCAGAGGTTATTTCAATCTGAATTTTATTGAAATAAAGTAACGTAATCCACGTACAGATCGCGAAAGTAAAATTACGGTACTTATCGTACTTACTTTCAACTAAAATAGGTATCAGTAGTTTTGAAAGATAGTTAACTAACACATAAGGTGCATCCACACACTATAGTAGATTTCAAATAACATGAGTTCGGTGACACATGGTATTTATTAGATTTCTCAATGGTTACTGTTCATTTCGATATAATAAAGGAATAATATGATAGATCGAGGTTTCATGAAATATTGTGAGTACTATTTCAGAGTAATCAAATGGAATTTCACTAGATATTGGTAAAAAACCCTTGACCTTGACAACTCATCCTATGTGAAATAGAGTATAGCGATGGGCGATTGTTACTAAAAACAATCGAATTATTCGATTGTTCAATTTATTCGAATCATTCGAATAAAATTAACATCATTCGATTGTCCGTCAATTTTTCATTAAATTACTACAATCGAATAGGTAGCTACCTATGGAGATGCATGAGTGCATCCTCCGCGCTCGCCCGTCGATTGTACATACTATTGCAACATGCGTTATGTGCGTCAATTTTCATTCGATTGTTGTTTCGTGGGAACGAATGAAATGACAATCGAATGTACATTTTTACAATTGTCGATTCTTTGGATTACTTTTTTTGGAAAAATCGCCCATCGCTAATCCACACCGCAGATAACTTTTGTAGAGCAACACGGTAACATTAGATACCTACAGTATTGCTCCACAAAAGTAAACTGTGGTGTATGTCCGAGTCTGAGTGTAATTATATATAAAAAGTAGGTATGTATTTACAAACAAAAAGTAATATATCAGTGGGGCGATTACGTAACTAAATTTCAATCATTTTCGAATTGAAATCGGTTCAAGATAACGATTTTCTGATAACTTTTTTACGTTCTGATAACTGCAAATACAAACAGTGGTTCATTAGAAATGGGACCATAACCGATTCTGTAATATTTCTACCGATTCAGAGGTTATTTCAATCTGAATTTCATTGAAATAAAGTTACGTAATCCACGTACTGTTGTCTGGTTTCCATATTACATCCCAGGATATCAGTACCTCGAACATTGATCCTAGCTACGGGCCTGCATGTATAGGCGGCTTTTGATCCGTGTTGGCACCACAGACAGAGTACTTTTTTATAACGTCACCCTTTGGGAACCTTACCCTAGGCTACGTTTGCACAAACGCTTTTCATCGCGCGTTATTTTTAACATAATGAATTGAGTTACCTTCTCCAATACGTGTTCACACGCTGACACTTTTACTCCCGAGCGACGTAAAAAAAATGCGCCAGCGTGCGAACACGTATAGAATACGTAGGTAGTATTCCTTTAGTAGTTTATTCAAATCGTTAAAAATATCGCGCGATTAAAAGCGTTCGTGCGAACGTAGCAAAATTAATAAATAAGGAGGTAGAAATACATTACTTGTCATGATTTATAAAGAAAACTTACATCTACACATTATGGTATAGCATCTAAAAAATTAAAAAGTAATTAAGTCATGCTGTCATAAAAAGCAATAAAAATATTTCAATAATTATAATAAATAAATAATGGAAACGAATTCAGAGCTAAATGAATTATTGAAAAAGGTAGAAAATGTATTTGTTTGTAACTAAATACATAGTTGTGTGTATTTTGTATTAGATATTGATTGAACGCATCCAAATTCCAAACTATCAAATCCAAAATTCATTCATTCAATTCAATTATTTTCAAGTACTACACGAGTTGTAGGCGAAAAGTTTGAAATTTGCATTATTTTGTGAGAAGAGGGGCTAAATAAATAGTTATAAATATCAATTAAATTACCAATAGCATAATGATAGACGTTGCAAAAAAGGTAATAGTTTCCATACTTTTTACGTTCCTTGCTTTGTTTGACATGAGCGAGTAGTCGTCGAGTACCTACCCAACGTTGAATAGTGTGCGTGACCTTAGCCTTCCAGTTTTGCCTGTAAACTCAAAAATATCGTTGTAGTACACACATAAACTTGTAAATTTTTGACTAAAATTGTTTAAGAAGGTGTAATTCCTGTATTTAATAAGATGTTATCGGTATGTATTGTGTTTGAAATCAACATAACCTAACCATAATAGGTCGTGGATTAATCATGGTGCACATATTTACAATGGCTATGGAAGTGCAATCTGTTTACTTGTCCACGTGTATTTCTAGGTACAGGACTACAAGGACTCTCTGAAGCAGAAGGCCGAGCACTTAATAATTAAAGGATTCCCAGAGAAGATAGTGAAGCTGAATGAGCTTCTAGAAACATCAAATTTCCGAAACCGTGATTTAGCTGATGTTCACCAGGTAAATTGATTATGTTAACATTATTGAGTTTGATGCATTTTAAGAAAAAAAATATACAAATAATATATTTATGTATAGTTATTTTCTTACTTGTTGATGATTGATATATCTCCATTCATAAACAAATATGTTTGTAATTTAGTTACAATGTTTAAATAAATGAAATAAGGAACTACTTTTATGGCAGCATACACAACACAGCTCAAAATATGCATTCTATAAAAACATCCCTATAAAGATATTTATAAATATTATTTCAGGACTTAAACATTCCAATACCGCCTCCAACATCAGCTGTAAATGAACCAAATTCCAAGCGCCCCAGGTTGGATACTTCAGATGTTTCCAGCAACACCACCATTGAAGGGACAAGAGTGTATGCACTGCCTAACGGAACGGTGACATGTAACAAGCCACTAAGTGACCTTATACATCTTGTCAAACCACACATCAGAGAACTTGTAGAGGATTCCAATTTGGTAAGATTTTTTACTTACATAGACTTGACCTCTTCAAAACATAGATTAAACACAGGAATTTGTACTGGCTCATGGGCAGAAACTCTGTATTATCAGTGGATAACAAACTCCTCATTTACAACTCCATTTTGAAGCCCATCTGGACATATGGTTTCCAATTGTTGGTAGTAGCCAGTAAAAGTAACATCACCTGCTTTCAAAGAGTGCAAAACAGCATATTGAGAGCCATTGTCAATGTGTCATGGTTTACTATAATAATGAAATTTGTTGATTTTATATAATTAATAAGTGGTTTACTAAGAACGAAGAATATCTGAACATGCCGACAGTTGCAACAGAGATACAGCGCTTTAAAAAACAACATGCTGAGTGTCTGTCATCCCACCCAAACCCACTCGTTGCTGATCTGCTGATTAAAACATATATGGTCCAAAGGCTAAAAAGATACCCAAGTTATTTAAGTTCGAATTGGAACTGGCCACCGTTCTCGACACGTCAAAAATCACACAACACATTCGCTTAAAGTCTGGCGACTGATTGCGATAAATAATGCAATTACTATGCTTCAATCACATGCATAGTACCAAGTACTTGATCTTAGTGTTCATTGCCCTCATTACTTGACTACCTCTGTAAATACAAAAACTTCTCTAAAATGTCACTGGTGCCGATTCTGTTGTAAATCGAAATCTAAACTAATTTTAGTCACATCTCATGTCTTTCTTACAAACATTAATGAAAAAGGATAGAATATATTGTAAGTTGACAAATTAATCTTTGCTGTCTTATTTTGCGTGTATTTAGGCGTAACCGCGATAGATGGCGACTAAATTTATATTGAAAACAAGCATTGGACTAATTTGACAGGACTAAATTTCTTACATCCTTTTCTTATGTTCTTTGTTAGAAAGAGACATAGTGAGATTAAAATTAGTTTAGTTGTGAACAACAGAATCAGGGCCACTATTATCATGAAGTGATAAACAATATAATTTACACATAATATGTTAATTTCAAGACTGACAGACAACAGAGCTGCCTAAGGTTCTGTTCAGATCCTCTGGGAAAGAAATCTTCTGTGATGTATAATTTTGTAAAAACAGAAAAATCTAACATATGTTTATTTGTTATATTAATTTTTAAATACTATTTTAATTCACAGCTGAAAATGTGGATCTCGTTCATGATCCCCAAAATCGAAGATGGTAACAATTTTGGTGTATCAATACAAGAGGATACTCTAGCAGAGGTACAGTCGGTGGAGTCTGAGGCGGCTGCATTTTTTGACCAAATCTCCCGGTACTTCATTTCGAGGGCAAAGATAGTGTCCAAAGTTGCAAAATATCCACATATTGATGATTACAGAAGAGCTGTTAGAGTAAGTTGAAGTCTATTTTATTTTATACATTATTCACAGGACTATGAAGTGTACATATAGTGTAGTATAGTATATAGTATTAGCTTGACCCACTTGCTTCTGAGCAAAGGCAGACCACAGATATTCTTGAGGATTCTGAATTGACTCGTGTTTAGAACGTTTGGAGAGACAGAGGCTTATGTATGTCCTAATGCCTGCCTGTATAAGGGGTGTAGTCTGAAGAACTTAGACCTGGTGCCATCGTCACTCACAGCTTGCCGACGATGCAATGCTCCTACTCACATCCTTGAACTGCTCCTGTTGTCCATGCAACATTACTTTGTTCCTATTCTAAGGCTTTAGTATTTGGATGAGCTCCCATTTAAATTTTCCCACAGCAGTATGTCAAGAGGGCGGACAGGCTATCCTACTACCATCTACTGTTAGTAGTGTCCTTAACTATCGTGACCACTAACTATGAGTGAACCATCTGCCTTCTTGTTAACTTTTTGCATGTTTAATTTGCAAACCTATTCTGGGGTCACATGTAAAACCAGAAATATTAAGAGTGAGTTTACTAAGGCATTGACAGACAACTGCACGTGATGCTGCCAGGGCAGACGGGCAGGGAGACAGGGCTATAGGTCAAAAAGAGATTTTGTACTAGGATTACAGGATTCTTTATTTGATTACTTCTAGCATTGATGCTGTTTTCCTCTGTTTGGTGGTTCTGTTGTCTGTTAACAGCATTACTCCTACATACAGATCCTGCATCATAGGTAATAAAAACTGTATGATGCTGGGACATAGGTTGTGTATTTGAATCCTTTGAAGAACTTAGCATTCTCTAATAGAACAAAGCAGTAACGCAACTGAAGCAATATCATATAATGACTAAATAATAATAAAGAAGAGAAACAAAATATTTAATTTATCCCTTAGGTACTCACTAGACAAATAACAACTACCTAAAACATAAACGAACATGGTAAAAAACATGGGTTAATTTTACCTGTGAGTGTATGAATCATTGTATTGTTTGTTACTCATGCCTTAAGTTTTTTCCAAATTGCATTAAATTAATCATTTTCCTCTTTGCTTATGCAGTTTTCCTAGTTATTGTGTAAGTTTGTTAGGTATGATTTGAGAAATCAGCTATCATAGAACCATAGCTTATTCTGGATGGTAATAGATCTTCAATATCATGAACAACATTGATCTTGTTTTGTTTCAATGTAATCAGATTAAACTTTGGATTAAGTGGTGTATTAATTATATGTGGTGGATACAATAAATGAAACCACGTAAAGTACTCATAAATATGAACAATTGTTACTTTGGGACCAACTTCTAAATCGCAAAAAAACACCTGTTTCATACAAACGGTCAATGTTTTCTCGACTAAGATGTATGAAACAACTGTTTATTTTTGCGATTTCAATGTTGGTGTCGTAGTAAAAGTTGGTCGTATTCAAGAGTTCTTAATGTGGTTTCATTTGTTGTTGTATCAACACTGTATAATTCACAGCTTTTGTGATTTAGAAAAGATACGAAAAGTATCAAATTGGCTGTCAAAACTAATATTGTTAACAGGAATTGGACGAGAAGGAGTATCTATCGCTGTGGCTGGTGATGTGCGAGATCCGCAACCGCTACTGCTCGCTCCACGACATCGTCATCAAGAACCTTGAGAAAATCAAAAAGCCCCGCTCCTCCAATGCGGAGTCTCTATATTAGACTCTATCTCAATCTCAATTAGTATCTTTTTAGTCACATGCAATTGTAAGAATAATTCCTCGTGAAATTAAGGTTAAATAACGAAGCTCTCGTCTAATTTTTTATTCACTAGACAATGTTCATGTACATATTTTATCGTAAAGAGCACAATTTCTGTGTGATATGATAATCTTTGTATTTTGTACCGGCCAAGTGACCGTTTTGAAACATCTAGTTTTTAAGGTCACAATTTGTTTTAGATAATACTTTGCTTGCTTTAAATCCATTAATGATTCTTTGTCATAGATACTAGATATATTTTCTAGTGAGTAAAAAATAGATGTCATCATATTGTAGTATTATAGCAAGGTTGGGGAGATACTCGTGATTTGTATTATGAAAAGAGACTGATTGCAGTTTAGTTAGAATTTGATATGGAGATTCCGGATTCCGGAGATCATGAGATTTAACAATATATGACATGTGAATACTTTGTCAGCAGTGCAGAGCATATTTACAGCAATATTATATACAAGCTTTATCCAAACTGAAGGATATTTTCATATTTCGATATGACAACTTGCTATGAAACTACAGTGTGGTAATTTGTTGTTTATGTGATTCCAAAACTATTCATGATAAGAATATAAATTAAGCGCAAGTTTATTATTATTGTAACTTATCATAACGCAATAGTTCCATTAATTTTCATCATGTTTTTAAATTTCCGTTAAAACGTGCTTGTAAGCATAGAATCGTGTTGACATACCAACTACCTACAAATTGGCCAATAGTCAATATTTTATTTAATAAATAATGTACCCAATGTCGATGAAAAAATAAATCATTTTTATGAATGTGTACCAATGGCTGTTTTATTTTGAGAAAAAAACTCAAGCCGTTTATAGGTTGTCAACAGACGAGTTTGTGTATGATTATACATTCCAAAATATATTGCAGCGTCCACTATTAGGTAGGTATGTTGTAATAAATCTATTTACTTATATAAAAGAAACTCGTGTTAGTTACACTATTTATAACTCAAGAACGGCTGAACCGATTTAGCTGAAAATTGGTGGAGAGGTATCTTAGAACCAGGAGACGGACATAGGATACTTTAAGGTAGAGTAGGGTAGGATATCCCTTGGGTACGTGGGTGAAACCGCGGGGCGCAACTGGTATTATATAAGAACAGATTCAGATCAGGATCTGAAATATTTATAAATGTTTGCAAATAAACGCATAAAAACCGGTAGGTAAAGTTGTAATTGCAGATAGGGCGAAATATATTATTGTGCCGTGGGTGGTATAACAGACATCTTACCCCAACGCAAAAACCCTCTGCAATCCATAATGGCAGCGTGGGTGTAGAGCCATGGAATCTGGATTTTTAATCGGCTGGAGGCCAAAGTAAATAGACACTGCCAAGTGCGAGTTTGAGTCTGACACGCAGACCGCGGGTTCCCAGGGCCGGCTCTAACTCATGCAGCGCCCGGGTGCAAATGGTGCAATCGATACCCTGGCGCCCTCTAGTATGCGCGTGATCAAAATTATGTTTTCACCAGTGATTGGAAATGCAATAGCAAGTTTCTTCGCTTGCGGTAAGCTCCCGGACCCGCGGGGTAGACGAGTAAAAAGTATTTCTTAGGAAAGAAGGGCTTACAAGAATAAAATACCGGCCGAGTGTGAATCTGAGTCTGACACGCTCACCGAGGGTTCCGTGTATTCCAATCTTCCTCGAACTTTGGTATATTTCTATGTTTGGGCCATAACTGTTATAGAAAACTGAACCGCATAACTATGTTTGTAAAAGAATTTTGATGATTTCGTTAAAACTGCTATAATAGAACTATCGTTTTATTTTCCTGACAAGTAGGTAATATTACAACCAAGAAGTCTGGTTTAAAGATACTGGCACTTTATATTAAGTCAAGTGGTGTTCGTTTTCAAAATCTTAAATATTTTGACGTGACATTTTGTTGGGGTGAGATATTGCAGATAATTGGTTTTATTTATATCTTCCGTTTATTTTAGATACCTATTCATATTCGTTAGATTGTTACTTTTTATTTCTTTTCAAGCAATATGTTATATTTTTGAAGGGATCAATCGCAATGGCGAGCGACATCGACAAGGGGCACTTCGGTGACAGCGCAAGAAACAGATCGGAAAGAGAATTGAAGACAAATTCCAACCACATCTTCGATGGCGCTGGCGAGAATATACAGTACCACAGTGACTCCGAGTCTCTCGGATCCAGAAAGAGTAAAACCCGATACATTAACCCGGCGATATACATCGAGACCATCGAAGCAACACATTCTGCAATATCACTTCAAACTGAAGCATCCTGTATCGATGACGTCACGCCTCATCCTCACGGCACGTATAGAAGCAATTCCACGCCAATGTTGAGTGGACGAGAGTCAAGTGCGTCTTCAGGGAGTGTAAAAAGAAAGTCCTGTCAGCTGATTGGTAACGATTTTTTACATTATGACAACGTAGAAGAAGAAACACCGCGTTATGATAGAACCTACCGCGAGGATGGCCCCGACACGTTCAGACTGTCGGTTGCCTCCATGTCTACCACCACTACAGCTAAAGAAGAGAGAGAGCGCTCCGAGAAAAAGAAGAAGGAGGCGTTCAAGCAATGGATGGCAAAGAAAGAACAAGAGGTGAGTTTTAGGGATTAAATATGTTTGAATACGGTTTGGGCTACCATCAACCTACACACAATAGGGTAGAGGCACCAATAAATGAACGTTTAAGGGTTTTGTCCATCTTTAAATAGCTATAACTCAGTCATTTCATGACATAGGCGCTTGTGGTTTTTTTCAATAATACCTTAAATCCTTATTAATTGAAGGATTAAAGTAATTATATCCTACATCTTCAAATATTTTTTTAAAAATTGTAAATGTAGGAAAATTTAGGTTTTACCCCTATAGTTGAACACTGAGCCCTAATTATGAACGTTTTGTACCCAAAAGTTGAACTAACATTTGAATAGGAGTAGATTCCATATTAGTTCGTTCATTTAATGGATTAATGAACCATAAAATGAACGAATAATATTCTAAGTGAATATTATTCGTTCAACTTGAGACAAATATACCCAAAGGTTGAACGAATAAAATGTGAACCGTTCAAATTTCGACCACCGATCTTAATGGTGATTCTATAGGAAAGTTAGGTTTAACATAATCAAAAACTCTAAAATAATTTGTTCAACTTTTGGTAACTAAGTTCATAAATTTAATAAAATTCATTTGAGTATTTTTGTTTTTGTGTTTAATCGTTAACTTAAAGATTTTAATGGGTATAAAAATTAGACCTTTTTCCATTAGTTGAACGCCGTTCATCTATTGGATCAAGTGAACAAAATTGAATCCATTACTTGAACAGTAAATTTCTCTAAAAAACGGTAAATAATGTAATAATATTTATTAAGTTATTGAAAGCAGAATATATCAAGATTTTATTCCAACCAAAACTGCTCTAATATGACATTAATTCTTTCTATACGCTGACAATGTTCTTAAATTTGGAGGGACTTACCGTTAGAAGGTTTCCATATAAAACCGATTTTTGGCGGGTACCGTACACATAAAAAATTCACCGCAAGCGCGTCTGGGCTGTCATTGTCAATGTTGTTAAGGAATATAGAAGAAAAAATATTGCCTTATGGGGAAAAAAATATTGCAAACATGTAAAGGCAAATGCCCGTTTTGGGCCCACCGTGGACATTACTATACAAAGAAATGATTTTGTTTATTAATTTTGTTATTTATAATATTACATTCATTTAAACAGCTGCCACTTTAATAAACAATGTTTCGTATATTAAAAGAATTTTAATAGTCAACGACGTCTACGTTGCAAAATGTTGCCAGCGTTTAAATCACGTTTTTGTTATCGATACTAAATAGATTTTAATAAAAATACAACATTTATCAGAATACACAAATAGGACTTTACTTACACAACGTAGTTCATAAGCCATTTAAAAAAGGTGGTTTTAAATAACAAAGCTATCAGTTATTTAGCTATTTAAAATAAAGAAGTAAATGAAGTCGATTAAAAAAGAAACGATTAATCGATTACGTGTTTTTATGTATTTTTTGTATATGACAACACTCGCTTGACATTTACTCTCAAATGAACTGTCATTTTTTCGACTGTTTGTTTCATAGGTTTGTTTCTTTCGTTGTTTTGATTACGATTTCTTTTACAACATAGATGATTATTATACTTGATTTACTACGACTTTGGCTTTGTTAAACGGAATCTGTGCTAACTACGACGAACGACCACTGGCTTGAAATCAAGGATTACAGCTGCATTCATTTTGGATTTCGAACACTTTCATACAATATCTGAAGAACATTGTGTTAATTATTGTGGCTTTAACCTGGCGAGGATTCAAAGACATGCTTTGGAGCCCGAGGAAATTCTTACTATGTTGCAGCAGTGGGTTGCACCTCAACAGGTAAATAAATTATTTTAAAATAAATGTTTAGAATTACCTACATCATTGAACAATAACTGATAATTGTATTATTGTTTTAGTTAACAAGGGATAATCTTGTTTGCCACAACTGCTGGGAGGTAGTTACTGCAAGCTTTGTTGCCCCCAACAAGAACCAGAAAGCATGGGCCATCTAAATAGTTGTGTTAATTGTAGTCGCTCAATTAGACCACTAAGAAGCCATTTGTTACGCTCAAATAGAGATAATCTCATTAGAAATGTAGTTATGGAATGGATTCAACCTCGAGAAGTAAGTTTTTAATCACTTTACAAAAGAATATAACCAACAATGCAACCTTCTGAACCAGTATTAGTTTTAGTCAGACTTTTCATGCAAAGGTCTATTTGAATAAATGATTTTGAATTTGATACAAAATATTTATTGTATATGCCCCTGTTTGACCACAATCTCACTATAGTAAGTGATTATGTCGCAAAGGTGGTAATCACACAAAGCCTAGAAAGGTAGTGGCTCTCAAGTACTGCTGCCGGAACACCTCAGTAGATGCTTGTTGATAGATTTTCAACTTGGGAGTGGTAGCCAACCAGGTCGGTGCTACAAAGAACCCTACTCACGCTATGGTTTCCTCACATTTACCTACACCGAAATCTCAAGCTCATTTTAGGATACAAACCTACACAGCGGCATCCAATCTCACTACCACTGAGCTATCATCGCTTTATTTGTTTACTGTCTTATGTATGCTATGCTTGTTTTATTAGCCTAATCCTTGTGACTACCCAATAGTCTATAACTAAAGAACTTCTATTGTGTATTGTTTAAATTGCTTAGGGTACTAAACAGATTAATTACATAAGATTAAAAAATAAGATGTTATGTTAAAATGCTGTCAATGTATGAATTGAATGTTATGTAGAAAAAATAAAATAAAAGCTTATTAATTAAGAATACTTTTCAGATATTTTTTTGTACCCCTATCCCTGTACCTTTAAAGAATGGAGTAAAATATAATAAGAACTGTTGTTTCTGGTTAATTTTTACACATCAAGCATAAAACAAATATAAATTCTTAATATTTTTTGCAGTAAGACATATTTTCATAATGTAAAATAACCTCAAAATGTTTTATTAATTTCTACTCTTTCTAAAACAATGGCATCCTTTTAAATATAATTTTTAGATATCTGATGAACATATGATTTTAAAACACTACATTATTATACTCATTATTGCTGTCCATCCTGGGCCCAAGACCCTATGGATCGTGGGCATTCCCCTTTAGGGATTATATTATATTTCTTTAATTTTCGTTCGATCGTTCATCTATTGGGGGTCGGTCATCTTTTGGTGCCACTACCCTATTCAAAACTTCTTGACATGACAGACAGACTGCTGAGTGTCAGAAATAAGGCTCTGTTTTGCCCTACTATTATCGTCAGCATTCAGCGTCACTATCACAGCTTTATCGCGTTAATATTATTGACCTAATAGGTAATATTACATATCTACAGAAACGTGAAAAGGCTCAACAAGAAAAGATAAAGTGTCTAGTAGTTGCGAAAACAATTAGCGCGGAGCAAAGAGAGGAGTCCTTCCGACGCTGGTTGGAGACCAAGCGTACGCAAACGGAGCGTAGTCGTGCCGACGAGATCATGCGCCAGTACCGCGACAACGAGCGGAGTGAGCGAGAGCGCAATAAACGAGAGAGGGAGAAGGAGGAGAAATTAGCCAAGTGGATAAGAAAGAAGGAAGAGGACATGAAAGGTTCATGCCTTTTTTATAAAGCTGCTAATCACTTTGTCTTATCCGAGTTAATCCGTAATAATCTCTTTTAGGATTCTACTAGGGTAATACTATTATTTGGGTTACTGTGCGGGCAGTCTCAACAAAAGTACAACTTGTGAATAGGTAGTAATTTATTACGAGAACTATAGGAGTGCTCTACAATCATTTCTGACACGTTTCTATGGTGATCAAGAGTCAACGGGTGATACTGGGAGCGGCCCGTTCGGTGATCGCTATATATTCCCGAGTGAACGCTCCGAGCCCCTAGACTCTCACTGGCTCTACTATATCTAGCATAATACTCGACAATGTAGGGTACTGAATCAGCACAACTGATTATGATATTATTAGTAATGTTATTTCAGCGATGAAGACTAGCAAAGAACGCAGAGCGGCGAGGGCGGCTATCGAGGAAGAGCGGCGTCGCGCGACCAACGAGCGCGCCTACAGAGACTGGCTGCGCACTAGCAAGAATAAACCACTGCCTGTACCTCTCAACAAGGGAGAACTGAGTAAGTGTACATTCGCGCATCTTCGACATTATCTCGCAGGTCAATAGCGCGAGAATCGGAGGATATCTTAAAAATTCTATACCCACATTTTGATAGAATCTATCAGAAAATTTATGCAATTTCTCCATGTTTTACGGCAAATATCTAATGCGACATTGATATCGTAGTCGTGTGAATTAGGCCCCTGAGTTATTGACCGACTGACAGACAAAACAGACTACATTATACAGGGTGTTGTTTTGGTCGGCGACACGCGACCCAGGAGCGGTAGTACAAAAAATATATTCCCCAAAAATGGACTTAATTCCATTAAATACTGTAAATGCGTTGAGAAATACCGTATTCAATTTGAAATAAAATTACCGCAAAGTATGGTCACTAGGCACGTGCACAGACTAGCGCAAGCCGCCATCGCCCCACCCCTTTACTCCCTCGCACTCCCGTTGAGTATTATGTCTACACATTAGCTTATAACATGATTTTCAAAATTTTTTTTTTTTTTTTTTTAGCACCAGTATCATTTGTATTATCGACCCTGAGTCGCTCGTCGCTGACCAAAACAACGACCTGTATATACTCTTATATTTATCGATTATGTTTATTCATTTGAGTATTTCTTTCCTGGTGTTCAGGTATGCGAGGCTCAGTTTCGAAGATGTACATTAACCCTATTCCATGGCAATCCCCCACTTGACCACCACAAGAATACTAGCAGAACAAATATAGTTTCTTTAAAATTGAATAATCTATATTAGCTATGTTGATGGCCCTTTTATTTTGTTACTGTCAAAATCAAATACTTATTGTGCCTTTATCTCTTTGTAGGTACCTATTATTAGTAACTTGTAATTTTTATTAGGTATTATGTACTTCATTTTAGAGTAATTTTTCGATTTTTATATTTTGTTGTAGTTGTGATCAGGGATTTTTCGGTATACCTACTAACAATGTATTTACCTAAACGATTTCGGTGAATACCAAAATGAAATGACGGTAGGTGACAGGAATATTTTTGTAAACGTTTTAACTATTTAGGTTTCTCACTGAAATCTTGCGATTCGGTATTATTTAACAGAGGTTTGAAATCACACTTTCATAGGCAAATAGATAATCCATTTTTTTTAAATGTCGACATTTACCTATTGAAAATGTTTTGGATGTCGCGCTCATTAGTTCCGTATACATTTGTAGCGAACCACTACATAATGAAGTTCACACGCCGAAAGATAGATGGCGTGGCGCCACATTATCCTGCATCGCGCATACAAACCCAACTACATCCTGCATCGCGCTTGCGAAGATTTCTAAGCGATCTGCATATATACAACTGTCCGACATGTACAGTTGGACCGCGGTCCCCAGGCACGATGACCCAGCCTTGTGGAAGATCTTCCCTTTTAAATGGAGGTGTCATACACCTTGCACATCCATAAATTTATCATTTTGGTCCCCATACTGAACTTACGTAAAACGAAATGCTCGCTCCAAAGATTCTGAATCATTTTCAAGTATAAATGTCCACATTTGGGAAATAATGGTTTATATGTCTAAGGATTTCAACTTACCGGCCTCTGCGTTGCGTAGCCCGCGTCAAGAGGCACGCGCGTTCAGTGACCCTACCATGAGTTTTCTACACTAACGTAATCTACATTCGCTAGAGACTACGGTGAAACATTTTGTATGAAATGCTTCCAAAAGTATCCATTAGAGGCGGTGTTCGTTATACAAAATATTCACCGTAGTCGCTAGCGTGTGTAGATTACGTTAGTGTGGAAAACTCATGGTAGAGGTGGAGTGCGCGCCGTGCACGTAATTTCAAGGGAAGCAGACGGGACAAATGTACCTACTCATTTATATGATATACCCAACGATATTATAATAGAGATATGCTACCCTCATACTAAGCGGCATTCAGTTATTGTTGAATTAGGTGAATGCGATAGATAATACGAAACGTACGGTACAGAAAGAGATAGCTATATTTTGCCGCTAAGCAAAATTACGACAATTGTCTGAATTTGTCTGCAACAATTAGCGTGCGTTAATGCGATATCTACCTCTTTTTTATTATAATATCATTGGATATACCGGTATTTTGTTTCGGTTTATACATTTGGCTATCAATATTAAAACTGTTAATACTTTTTTATTACAGTACTAATTGTTTGAATTGGTAGCCGAATCAAACGATAGCCGTTTCAAAGGTTACCCTCAGGAATCGGTATTCAAATCCCTGGTTGTGATGTTTACTTTGTTAATCATATAATTAATAAATTGAATAAAACACACATTGTTTTTTATTTCAACATAGTTTTATTATTAATCATGAATTTGTCTAAGATAATTGTCAATAGGGTCCCGTCAAGTGTTACTTACGTAAATAAATATAACATACTGCCTCTTTCTACTAAACTTCAAATATTTATTTATAAAACTACTAGTCGATATCTTTCGGCACGCGATCTAGATTATTTATTATTTCTACCACTAGGCAAGTATATAAATATATTAAACTATTGCAAGTTGTACCCACGTGCATAATAAAAGGCGTTTACACAGAAATATTCTACTTCAACCAATCAGCCACCTTAAAAAAGTTCCTTATTCAAGCCACAGCCATTCTTTCGACATTATAGTGTCAACTTAACTAGCCCCCTCTCCCTCCGCTGAAATCTTTATACCTAAAAGTGTTATGTGCAGTCTTATCAATAAACATCCTCTTCTTCCTTTAGCCGCAAAATATCTGACTTGTTCATGAAGTAGTAGGTTGGCTGTCGTCCTTTCAGATCTTTGAGCACGCGTTTCGCTCCAGAGCGGATTAACACTCGGCTCAGTGACTCGACCTTCTCGACTCCCATCGCGTAATGCAGTGGTGTGCGTTCCAGCTTTAGTAGAACAATGATTATAATTAGTTTGTTGGTAAAAACGGCAGATTTCTATAATAATATCAAAATAATATCTTATAAAGGGGGTAGTTGGCAGCTAGAATACAGGTGACTCCTGTCTACCAAGCTATACACAGGGTGATTGTATTGCCTTATAAAACAAAAATGATTACTGTGTATCATCTATTGTTGGGTATATTCTATAAAGCAATGTGTTGAATAAATGGTAATTTACTTTGGAACAGCATAAACCTCGATCGAAATCTTTATTCGCATTATGTGCTACTTATTTTGAAAATACATTTCTTACGTTATCTCCAACGCGCAATAGCTCTGGACAAGTTTGTGCCAGATAAGCAACAATGTCCTCGTGTTGTGCCAATACAGCGACGTGAAGCGATGTTCTTCCGAAAGAATTTTGGCTGCGGGCAAGCGTCCGACCACCTTCTGCTTCTATAGACTCTTTCACAGCTGCGAGATCATTTCTTCTGACTGCAGCATGGAAAGTCTCTCGAGATTCCTTAAATTATCATTAAAATGGTTACCTTATTAATTTCAACTGGTACTAAGTACATAATCAGGGTATTAAATAGTTACTTCAAATGCAGGTATTGAAGCAAGGAGGTTGCTCATCTCACTGTCTCCACGTTGCGATATCACATCAGTAATCGGTATTCCTTCTTCATCGACCACGTCTAATATGTGATCGTATCCTTCTAGCATTAGTTCCATTATCTTCTCCGTATGTCCTGCATAAAATTTATTAGGATCAAACTCTTCAGATGCAAGTACCTAAATTACACGTAGATTTAAAACATATAAGAACTTACCTCTGGCAGCCAAATGTAACACCCATTTATCAACTTCAGCTGTGTTTTCAGGTACATTAGCCTGTATAGAGACATCCCGTGCTGTTCTGTATAGCTCATCTCGATATCCCAGGCTGATGTCAGACTCTTGTAGCAGTTGGAACAGGGCGTTTCGTGCATGCGTGCGAGCTGCTGCAAAGTGCAGCATCGATTGACCATGTTCGTCCTGTAAGAGCACAAACAGGTAGAATTTTAAAATTATTTTTATGGAAATAATATCTGAAGGCCCTGGTTCCCAAACTAGTGTTTAACTGTGTTTCAGAAAACATCTGAAGACGCTGGTCCTTCGGATGTCTCCCCCTCATTGTTAGGTAGATCATGCCTCACAAATGTGAGCAGTTATTGGCGTAGCGCATAACTGAGTTCCTGTGGTAGTGGAGCGGCGCGGGAGGGGGTGATATAACTGTCTGGCTATACAATTAAGTTCATTTTAGTTCTCTTTTTTCATTCGACGTAATGAAAATACCCTCCCGGGAACTCAGTTGTGCGCTATGCCTATACTGATGATTTGGGGTTTGAAATTATATGGTTTGTTATGAGATGGAGCAAACTATTTAGGATTTCTGTCGATAAGTAGAATGATGATTATCGATTGTGATAGTCGTTTGATATTGTAATATACAGAGTAGATATTTCCAGTTCGAAGCCTAAGACCGTCATGCTATACTGAAATCGCAAAAAAGCATAATAAATCAACAACAGCTAGGTTGATCTATTATATGGAAAGTTTTTTCTAGTTTTTACCCTGTTAACACTGCTAAAAGCCACTTCAGGCGCGTCAGGGCTGGTTGCCGGCTGCGGGTCAACAGTGACGACGTCAATGGGCCGGTGAGGGCGCGTGGCGGTGCGCGCTGCGCTTCGAACTCCCTTGGACATGTGCGTGAGAACCGGTGCGGCCGGTGCCGGCGCTGGCTGCTCGTTCTCCACTTCACCCGCCTCCTCGGTTACAATCACATTCGACTCCTGTTTGAAAATCATCCTCAAGGTATGCTGACAGATAAAAGTAAAGATCGCCAAAAGGAAATGCAATGATGGTGGTCAGAATGGTAATTAATTTTATTATTTCTTAAACTCAAAACTCATTTATTCAATATAGGCTGATGAGACGTTCTGAGGCACTAACCAAGAATCTAGCAGCTAGTTCTAGTTGGTTTAATACTGCTTTGGAGTGAGAGAAGAGAGAACGTAGTTTCCAATTCGTTGCGTACTATGAAGTCAAATTCGATGTGAATGAATTGAATTCGAAATATGAACTTGCAGCGAAATCAATATTAAAATTGTTATTCGTAATTAATGCTCGATATATAACTAAAATCCATCCCATACAATTAGAAAAACTACCCATAACCGTTTTCTAACCTAATGTTGTTTAGTATTTACCGTATTTATTGATACAATGAATAACTAAAATGATCGGTAAAATAAAACTTACCTGCGTACCTATTTCTGGCTTCTCCTTCTCAGGAAAATTGTTGAGAAAACTGGCGAGGAACGCGACCGGATCTTTGGGCTTTATGTTTGCAACTTCGGTCAGACCTTTGATCAAAGGATCGCCGAGAGCTGTGAAAACAGTATCCATGTAAACGTCCTTGTCGGTCACAGTTGCCATCTTAACATTTAATAAAATTTTAAGTAACTATTATTTGCTTACACTTGGCAAGATATCTGCCCTCTTCGGTTCGAAAGATGGGAATGTCCATATGACCATTGTCGGCCTGTGTACCTGAAACCGATCAATTATTCATTGTGTGTCGGCCTTCGGTATGTTTGTGTGACGTGGTAACACTGAACATATGTGTTTGTACACGAAAGTGTGCACCTGATAGCGGTAGGGGTTAGTGGGGGCTGGGAGGGTGATTAAACACGATGGCGGAAGCCGGACAGAAAGACTCTATTAACACAGCGTAATTGATATGGCCTATTATCATCGATCGATAGGTCATATTCATTTTAAATGCGTCTGGCATTTTAAGGCAGTTCCGATATTTCTGCCGATTTTACACATTTTACATGTATAATAACATCTAAAGAATTTAGGTTTTTATCTAAAAAAGCACACAATAAAAAATGGACGACTCACGATATATCTACACTAGACAAATATAACGCCACACAACGGTTATCTGATGTTGGAAAGATAAATGGCTACGTGAACGTGCAGAAAAAATCAAAAGCATACAATGTATTATTTTATTTTGTGTAAAGCGTGAATGTTTTGCAAACACAATTACTCCTGTGCAGAACTCGACAAACACGTCACTTCACATGTTAGATAATTTATTCAGTACTGACCTAATTTATTTTTTCAGAGGTCTTAAATAATTTAAATGATGCACGTCTTCAGCCAAAGTACCATTTTCAGCACCTACAATCTTTCCAACATTCGATAACATTATAATATCTAAGTGTATATTATTGCTATGTGACGGTGGCCTATGTTTATATTAAAATATGATTTTACTAATTATTATTGTTATGTTTCTCGGGGCTGCTGTCTAAGCCGACCAAGCTACTTCTTTTTCTCTTGAAAATATTTGACAGCATCGTAGCGATGTGTGCTGAATTTTGCATTGATAGATCCTTTTCCAAGTGGAGTAGATTCGAAGATGCTGTTACAAAATCGTTGAAACAATTCGTTTCTGTAACACCGAGACACTGGTAATTGCTGACTCTAGCTATGTCGGCACTCAACGTCTCTCGATATTGAAGTCCCCTCATGGCACACAGATGTTTCATGTTGTCGGTATCTTTAGAAAGACCAGGAAAATTTATAATAAAGCTGAAGCGAATACCAGATCCCAAAAATGTTGGCCTGCTGGATAAATACCCGAATTTTCGATCCCATACAAAATCGAGTTTTTCATGAAGATAGGTCATAATGTAAGACAATTTACTGAACGAGAGGCCGATTTCCCCAGGACATTCTATAGGTGTGGATACAAGCACGCGAACGTGATCGTGTACATTGATCCATATTGCTACAGATTTATCATCACTGACATAAACACCTCGGCCGTAAGGCCAGTGCTTTCCATGAAGCCGCATGGAGTCATCAATTTCTTCCTTATCACACAAAGCAATTAATAATCCACTCGATGCTAGAACTGCACATATTTCCGATGGTTTCTCTAAAACTTCATTCATCGTATAATAAGTTCCACTTTTGTGTTCAGGGTCGGATGGCTGCGCGTTATAATTCACAAAATCTACTTTCATTAATGTTGTTATCACAATTCTTTCGATTGCTTCCAACTTTCCAACTTTCAAATTCAATGGCAATTCGAAGCCTTCTAAATTTCTTGAGCACTCCATTGTTCCAGAAAGAACAAATTCGTTATTTGGATCTATGTTCAATTCTACAAGAGGTTCGGAACTTAATTTTGTGGATGTAGTTTTTAAAAAGTCAGATTTTGAATGTATTGGCAGCTCGGAATGAACATTAATATTATGAAGGTCTTTGATAAGTGGCATCAGAAATTCGTTAAAAACTTCGTATGCGTAATAGTCGGGAGCGGTTATTCCTCCAGGAAAATCTTCTTCAACAGTTTGCACAATATTTCTGTTATCAGGAAGTTTTTTGACTGCAGGCCATATAACATCAAATAAATCATGATCTAATCTTGTAACCCTATTTTTAAGCGCTTCAAAAACTGGTTTCTTAAGGAATCTTCCCAATACTACTGGAGCTGTAGCTCTATTTGATGAAGCAGATAGAGGAGTACGATTTGACTTCGCGGATACTAAGAGACTATAACACCGCTCTATTGTGTCTAGTGCTTCAGGAACATCCAAAGTACGTCGAGATGAAACTCGATCCTCAGGAACTAATAGTAAGTAAAGTTTATTAGAATCGGATCATTATTTCATATCATAAAATTACTGGTAAATATAAAAATCAATACAAAGATTTTTTTTTTTGCAAAAAGTGACAAACCTTTATCGGAGAACATTTCTTGAATTGTCTCTTCGTTAATACCATACTCTGATAATAGTTGATTGAATGGGAGCAATCCAGGATTTTGATAGTAATTTTCAGCTGATCTTCCACTCTGCAATAAATTTACTTTGCATAGATGAGATATTCAAAAACCAAGATGGATTTCTTTTCTTCAATTTTTTTTAAAATGAATTATTGCGCTCTTGGCTAACATTAGTAGTGAAAGGATTACATGCAAAAACATTATATAAACCTGTTTGTTATTTTAAGTCATAGCGAAAAATATAAGGCAAAACTTACAGTTAAGCCGAATAATTAACACATGTTTTGGGTATAGGTTCGAATTAGTGGTCTGGGTCAAATTTCTTCACTCCATTATTTTTGGTAGAATTTAAAAAGATCTTACGTCATCTAAATCCTTTGAATTGGCACCAAGTTGTTGTAGCAAGTTATAATAATATCCATTATCGGGTAGGACCGCAGCATAATGTAACGCAGTTCTTCCTTCAAAATCAACTGCTGACAGTGTTTCTGGGAATCTAAAATTAAATGGTATGAAAATATGAACTTAATTTACATTAATACGTTTATTTATAG
Source organism: Polyploca ridens (assembly GCA_951394255.1). Lineage (NCBI taxonomy): Eukaryota > Metazoa > Arthropoda > Insecta > Lepidoptera > Drepanidae > Polyploca > Polyploca ridens. The sequence goes on along the minus strand of OX596243.1, from coordinate 6,347,722 downwards.
AAATATATTTCATTATACTGACCTTCCACCTAAGTATTTCATAATATTAGTTTTACCAAATACTGTTGCGACATGTAGCGGAGTGGCACCATTCGGAGATATTGAGTCTCGTGCTATAGCAAATTTCCGTCGATCTAATGCAGCTTGAAGATCACGAATATTTCCTTCTTTGGCTGCTAAGTGAACTTTATTTATTTTTTGCTTAAATCAATATCAATCAATCAATTAAAATTGTATTTCTTTTTATAAATTAAATAGGTTCTCACAAATTAGACTAACCATGTAAGTCGGCACATTATCCAAAAAAGCCTGCAACTCTGAATTTCCTGATCTTCTTCCAATAAGTCTAGATCCTTCACCATTTAAGACCAATGTAGCTAACATTTCCATGTTTGCATTATTTATGAGATCAGTAACTTCGGGGTCTATTTCATTGTCCTGTACAATTATACAATATATTTGAATACACTAATTGTAATAAAAATAAATGTACACTGACATTTGTATTTCTGGTGACAGGCATTCGCGGACTAAATTGTATCTATTGATTTTCAACAAATAACTAAGAAGCTGGCAAATCAATCCATGACAGTGGTGTCACGAGGTGTCTGTGAGAATTACACAGTGCTACAATTATGCTTCTATTCTAAAGAACACCACAATCAACTAATCTATTACTTATTACCTTCATTAGTTGGATGGATTTTCATACATGATGATATTAGTTATATACTTACAACAACAAGCACTTCTCCGTGTACTGATCCATCTCTTTGTGTGATACTTGCATCTTGTGAATCCTGTTCTGCGTCACCACTTATTACACCTTCTATAAGACTTTCCTGAGTATTTTGGCCGTTGTTCTGGTTTCCTTAATTAGCAAAATAACGAAAAATATTGTACATGTCAGGGACCCTTTTCTTATAATTGATAAAAATTGAAGATTATATTTGGATAATTTCGTGAATTGCACCAGAAGAGATTTCGGTTTTACCTCTCTTGGCACTTCCAGAATCTGAAATTTCAGCCGTACTTTTAAGGTTGAATTCACTATATTCAGAATTAGCATCTCCTGGAACTTGTACGTCATCGTCATCTTCATTGTGGTAACTACTATTATTACCTTCGTTTGTTGCGGCAACAGAATCCTCTTCAACGTTAATATTGTTATTCACCGTTTTTTCACCAGGGCTCTCATCGGAGCTAAGTTTATCATTCTGCTCATCATCTTTAGTTGAATCATTGTTTTGTTTATCATTATTTTCTTCAATTTCTTCTGCAGGATTATCTTTTTGATCAGCATGACTAATTTCGTGTTGATTATCATGGGAATTATCTTCATTTGTATCTTCAATTTCACCATGTGAATTTTCTTGTTTATTATGATGGCTGTCTTTTTCATTTTTAGGTATATGTATATCTTCTTCATGGCTATTTACTTGTAAACTTTCATCATTATCTTCTCTGAAAATTTCATTACCTTCCGGTTCATTTGTGTTTTCATTATCTACTTCATTGTTTTCGTCATTTTGTTCATTCTCTTCATTTTTATTAACTTCAATATCATGTTTGGGGTCATTTTCTTCATTTTCATTTTTAATATCATGTTGTGAGTAATTTTCTTCATCTTCATTTTTAATATCATGTATGTTAGAATTTTTGGAAACTGGAGGTTCTTCGGTAAGTTCTGGATTATTTAGGAGATTTTCAGTCTCTTCTTGAGTATTTTCACTTGGGTTTTCAGTGGTATTCATCGCTTTTTCGATATCATCTTCGTTTTCAACAGCATTTTCAGCAGGTTCTTCTAGTTTTATGTTATTTTCTTCTGCTTTTTCGGTATTTTCTCCCAAAACATCATCATGTTCAGCTATTTCCGTTTCCTAAAATGCAAAAATAAATGTTCATGCAAATGTTGCTCAAAAAGCATTGCAAATCAATCATAATAACATTCCGTGATTATATCATGCAATGCTCACCTTATTACTTTCAATGTTATTTTCATTGGGTTTACTACTATCATCTAGTTCAGGCAAATCTTTTATAAATTCATGAGTACTACTAGCTTTTATAGCACCAGCCTTATTATCTGTACTTGCGGAGATAGTGTTTGTATTGTTTTTTGATGATATATTTTCGCTAGATGCTTTTAAATTTTTCTTCCTAGACTTTTTATTTAATTCAGCTATAACTTCAGTATCAAGCAATTTCCAATCCCAGTTAGAAGGATACGCACTCGATGCAGTTCTAGGTGCTTCTGGTAGGGTTTTAAATATATTTTTATCAATATCTTGAGGTCTATTGATATAATAACCTGGTGTTCTATTTTTCTAAAAATCAATTTGAAGTGTCAGATTTATTCTGTGTGTTGTAAAACTACATGCATAGTGTTCACGTCGTATTGGTTTTTGTAATACTTACGTTATCGACCGCTCCTTCATCAGCTCCCAAGCTGACGAGCGTGTTGTATATGTGTCGATCATCTCTCACTGCTGCTGCATAATGGAGGGGTGTGCGACCATCGTTATCAACATCGTTTATTCCTTGTGGATACCTGTCCACTATGTAATTGAGTATACCACCGTAGCCTAGACCTGCAGCCTGAACAATTTGTTTATTATTTATAAATATTATCAATATACTGGTGAAGAGTCACTTTTATCGAAGACGTTAATGATAGAGAGCTTCAATTAAGTCACATGTCGCCAAATTTGACTGAATGTTGACCCCCTACCCCTCCTTGTCATACTCTTGTTAGCGATCCGTGCCTCTAATATGAGACACTGCCGGTTTATGGTATATTTGATCTATAGTTAATGTTGAGATTGTGGAATGATCACATACATGTTATATTTATGTCTGTAGGTATGATGTTTGACGTAACATTTTTCATAATAAGAGCCAAATTCCAAAATAAAAGATAAATTGACTATAGAATCACGATTTACACGAATAGAACTTACTTTATGGAAAACGGTCATGTTGTTACCATCCCTACTGGATAGAGCTTGTGGCGGCACTGGGTCACCGGAGTGTTTCATCAGACCTTCCAGATCATTCTGACCAACTGAACTATGTATATCTCGTATTGTGTTCTGAAATCAATATTTAAAAGAGCATTAAACTTAATTATAGGGAAAACATATTTCCTTTTATGGAAACTGTGTCATTTAACTTCTTTTACAAGCATTGATCTGTTTTTTTTTCTGTACATAATAACGAAAACTAGTAATGAGTGAATACACGAAATAAATAAATAAATATCCAGGGACATTCCTCACACACGGTCATCTGATCCCAAACTAAGTACAGCTGAGCTTGTACTATGGAAACCAGATAACTGATATACTACTTTTTGTTTGTAAATACATACTTAATATATATAATTACACACAGACTCAAGATATACAGACATGTTCATGCACACAAATGCATGTCCTGTGTGGGAATCGAACCCACGACCTGCGGCGCGATAGGTAGTCTTAACCAACTACGTATAACCGTTATGGCGTAATCATTATTATATAAAAGCATGTTGACCATAATATAAGGAACAGCTTCGAGGAACTTCTTGACGACGGGCTGATTGGAGACCTCGCTGAGCAGCCTGGTGCCGTGGCCCTCCCACACCACGCGCTGCAGCCGCGCCATGTCGACGTCGTGGCACCATATCCGTATGTTGTGCCGTTTTATCACCAGACCTGCGTATAATCAGAAACATAATTATGTGTTTTAATTTATTATTATAAATTTGAATACAGCTTTGAATGAAATTTTTTTTAATATACAAATTTATTCCCATACGCTTTAGGCGCAAATCACAAAATTACATGTAATGGGCGATTGAAAACGTAATAAATTAAAACGTAAGAAATATTAAAAAATCAAAACGATGACCATCCAAAGTTCAAAATTCAAAATCATTTATTCAAATAGACCTTCGCAGGCTCTTATGAAAAGTCTGATTCTAATACTCTAAAATACCGGTTCGGAAGGTTGCTTTTGCTGAGAAGAGCCGGCAATTAACTCAGCAATTAAGTACTCTTTTCAAAACAAGCTTAGATTCATTACATAATATTTACATTCTAATCATACTGACAACAATTGTGTACCCCGGGCGGCGCGGCGGCAAAACTACAAAGTAGACTGACTCGATATTTAATAAATAGCAAACTTAAGTAGACCAGCCCTCACAAGCAGCACCTGTTTACAAGTATGACGCGTGTGGCCATCGCCCTCCTCGCCATATTGGAGGGAAGTGAGCGACCCGTCACACGACGCTACGGCCGCAAGCAAAGGCCTTTAAAGTGAGCATATATATTACTTAATCCACCAAGAGCACCAGTTCGCAATTGTATGTTTTCAAAACTGGTACCTCGTAAGTTTGAGTACCTAACATATTTAAAGCTTTACATAACCACGTACTAAGTTTAAACCTATTCTAGGTAAACGCTTGTAAATAAAACCACATACATGACTAGTGGTAATTTGAAAAGAACAATTGTATGGAATTTCACTTTTGTACGTGACTATACCTGGAATAGCAATCGATGTTAAAGTTCAAGGCAAGTGCCATTCAAAAGAGGAACAAGAAGAAACTGCTTTCGCATTCTAAACAGCTCGAATTCATTAGTATGTGATGAAGATTTATTGACTTCGCTTTTTACCACTCAAGCAAAAAAAGTACTTCATGCTATGAATGTTTTGTTAAAACATGCAACTGTGTTTTACATGTTTTCAGATTGCAAAGAATAGAAGTTAAGTTTAGTTTGATCCAAGGAAGTTTTCTTACTTCTTATCATCAAAGGATATTTGTAACGTTGGGATGTGTAAAGGTACAAACAAAAGTTTAGTACTCTATGTCCATCATATGAAAAAGTGGAAGTGAAGCTGTGAAGTCTTTTCATCAGAGATTAGTTTCGTGCAATGGTAACTCGCGCGCGTTCGATCCACGCCATGGAAAATTATTTTTTTTGAAAATCATATGTAGTTCAATTTTTATCATAATCAGCCTCGAGAGACCTTTGAGCATTTTTCGCTATTACCTTTACTACAGAGTTAATAATATACTATGTAAAACCTTTACTTTATGATGCGTCCATGCTTAGTGAACCGAGTAGGAGCGGAGCCACGAACGAACAGGATTCGTTCGTTGTTCGCGTAGCGTAGACGGACTAGCGAGCCTCGAACGAGCATTCGTCTCGCGCTCGACTGCGCTCTGCCCGATTATCAGTTTTTTCACTACACAGGCATCGCGCTCGTTGTAGGCTCGTTACGTACGTCCACACTTGACATCGCGAGCAACGAACGAAGTCTGTTCGTGGCGCGGCTCGTGATCGCTTCGCGTAGCATGGACGCACCATTAGGATTTGACTATCCATGCCTACTTCAACCTGTAGATACTATCTATATAAAAACCAAAGAGATCCGTCTATGTTTAAACATACACACAACATTTCAAATAGACCGTTGAGACGTTTTATTTTCTAGATGAAGTGAGGCGAAAATATTAAGTTTAGGTGATTTTACTTCAGCCGCTTATGTATAGGCTATTCAATGTCTGGTAATGGAGAAGCGATAAAAGAAAGTGATTCTCCGATAGTTTTCGGGTAGTTACGTAAAGGAGGTGGGTGTCGGGGCGCCCCGGCCGCCGCGTCGTTCAGGAGTGCGTGTCCACAAACAGACACATTGATTTCCATCAGTCGAATGTGGGTTGACTGACAGTCGGCCGACGCCGATTAATTGAATGGAATACGTGCTAACTTCCTTAGAATCGGATGTGGTTCTTTACACATGTCTAGGAGTAGGTAACCTTTACAGGCTGCATAATGTAAGGAATCGTATGAAATGTAATTATTACATTAGGTAATATCCTTACCTTACTATTTTAGTAACCTACTAACCTATTAGCTCCTACAAATCCTAGGTAAACTGTAAGAAATTTGACTTCATATTCAAGTCTTATTAAGGTGCTCTTGTCAGAAATAAACTCCGTTACAACAAGTGAGTTAAGGTATTTCGTAGAACATGTGCCTCAGAATATTGAGGCCCATGAGCTAGCGAGCTGACTACAAACAAAATTTTTGTTATGATTTGTCGATGATATTAAAATAACATACCATTAATGTATAGTTCAGTCGTTTCAGAGCTATTTTCAATGAGAGAACTCCTCAACAGATACCTTTCGCAGTCATTTTGTTTGGTAAACAAAAAGTAGACAAAAGCCAGCCAGTCCAATGAGCTCATTCATTCTAGATCAATTTTTGTAGAGCTAAAAGCCTATCTCCAATTGCCAACAGATTCTTCCAGCAGGATAAGATAAGGTATATCTACTAAAGTAATGACAAAGAAATCATTCGACAGAAAAATACTCCAGCACTTTCAAGAAAACCTATGTGACAATATGAAGTTTGCAGTATCGATCATCGGAAGTTGGTCTAGTAATGGTTGCAAAGAAAATTATGATTGGGATTAGCTAATAAATAGATGCCGTCAACTGTATAAACATTTCAAACATGTTAAATTCAAACCAGTAGTTATTAATACCAGTAGTTATAGACAATCAAACATTGTAAATTGTGTCCACATAACGGTTGTATATATCGAGTCCTCAAACATGTGTCAAGGCCAGAAGTTATATTATTCAGGCAGGCTGAAGCTCAGACAGACACGTTTAAATGTTTAATGACTTGGCTATCGATCGATGACACACACCTGCTATCATTGCTTTCAAAACCCACATTTTATGTCAATGTGGGAACGGTCATTAGGCACAGAACATCAATATTTTGCCATCAGTGTTATCTCTAGCTAGAGTTAGGTTTCTATTTAAGGAGTCATAGCTGCGCCCGCATCACTTTATCGCTTTATGGAGTTAATATGTATCTATGAATACCAGTAAGGGATAACGGGTAATATAGGGTATGAATTTCTATGTAACGGATTATATCATGTACTGTTTGAGCGCTTCCGTCGGTACATGTTATAGACGGTGCACTAGACCGCCCTTATTCGCTTGCAATAAATAATCCCTTAAGCCTTCGCCTATAAATGTTGGCTGACCCACCCCAGTGTAGGTAAATTGATTCAAGGCGAGTGCTACTGTCTATCTACGAATTGGTCACCAACGGACAACATGCAATTAATGACTTACTCTGGACAAATGTGTGGACACGATACAAATTTGTCCAGAGGACACGATAGGTCGCCTTTAATTTGTTTTGAATAACGGACAATGCTCCGAACTTCACAAGTTTTTAAATTTCAACAGGTCAAGTAAGCAGAAGGTCTCTTTGGACAGGGTCTAAGTGGCGGCATTAGCGATTCAAATTCATTTATTTCAAGTAACTTCAAGACTCGTAGAAAAAAATGTGGTAGTCACAATAAAAAGAATTAAATAAACACAGGATCACCAGAAAGCATCGATGTCTTCTCCCCTTTGGTTCACAATAGGAACTTCTGACTGATTTGCATGGATGAACGAGGCGGCTTGAGGATATGATGGTCGGAAGCTGACAATGGCAAAATGTGACAAAGTTCCCTATTATACAGGCGGTAAAACACGCAGAGTGATCCTATGTCTCTCCGGAAGCTGAGAGGTCTAAGCCGCGAGTAAGTTCGGGATTGCCAACGATACAAGTGGATCGCCTTTGCACAGAGGCAAGTGAATCAAGCTGATAAGCGGGTGCAGCTGCTTAACGGAGTAGTACTACTAATGCAGTTTAATCTGCGCTTTGTGAAGCTGCAGCCACTGAAGTGGTGTGACAAGTCAAAGCTAGCGACCCCAATTGGTGTGATGACAAGACACGAGAAATGAACTGTACAAACGTTGAAAACTTATAGTTAACTAGCTTTATAGCCCGCGACTTCGTCCGCGTAGATTATTTCTTTTATCTAGATATGAATCATTGTAACAATATAGAGCTCTGTTCATGGCTATTGTCCGCCACTACGTGTGATATTGACAAAAGTTCAGGTAGATTAAGAGCTCATATGCGAGGATGCCACATAAAACTGAAACAGTCCTGCCGCAAATCAACTCTAGCAAATTTCAGAGATTTCCCTGTGACTACAAACCTTAATTAGGAACTGTTATCTTTTAAATTCAAACGGAAGGTAATTTGGGATCAATGGTATACGCGGCAAGAAGACTGTTTCTCCTCTGGCAGAACCAGTAAATATTTTGACCTCAATAACATTGCGGCGGAGAGCTGTTACTTGTAGTCTAGTTCCACAGCACAATTTTGGAGGCCTTATCTCTCTTTCCCTCATGTCTGAGGATCGTGGTCAACATCGGGTTTGCTTCTAGAGCGAATGATCTGCCTCCACTGGTTTCTGTCTTCTGGTTTCTGTAAAACTTGGTGGACGATGAGTCTTTTACTTGATCGGACCATCTTGTTGGTGAACGACCACGTAGTCGTTTTCCTTCCGTGTTCCCAACTATGATCAGATTTCCAAAATTTCATCGCCTTTGCGCACCATGTGGCCGAAATACGAAAAAATACGTTGGTGGCATATGGTGGACAATCGTGTTTTAATTTGGAGCTGCGATAGGATTGATGCATTGTTGCCGTTAGCGGTCCAAGGTATTTCCAATATCCGTCTCCAGCACCACATCTCGAATGCATCAATCCTTTTTCTTTCTCGGGCCAGTATAGTCCACGCTTCCACTCCATACATGAAAATGAGGAATACCAATGCTCGTATTAACCAGATTTTTGTTTTAATACCGATTCCTCTCTTTTTCCTGATGTTGTTTAGGCGAGTCATTTCAATACGCCAATACCATAAGCCGAAATAATAAATTGTAAAATTTTCACTCCGAAAATAAAGAACTTCATATACTAAATTTAATCCCCCTTTTCACTCCTTAAGGGTCCAAATTCCAACAACACCGATATTCGTTGCGTTAGTTTATAACCATAAGCTTAAATAATAAAAGTGTACTTCCATAGACAACTTCATCCCCTTTTTCCTCCCTTCGGTGGTGGAATTATTACAAACGCTGAGATAACTATATATTAATTTTCAATCGTCAGCCTAAACACAGAATTTGAAGATCCTAACTTCAAAACTGACGTACTTGCATACAAACTTTCATCCCTTAGTTTACCCTGTTAGGGGTGGAATTACCAAAAATCCTTCCTTAGTGGATGCCTACACCGTATAATAGTATATTTAGTGAAGTTTACTGTGGATTTGAAGGACTTACATTCACAACTTCATCCCCCGTTTCCCCCTTTTGGGGGTGGAATTATCACAAACGCTGAGATAACTATTCATTAATTTTCAATCGTCAGCTTAAGTACAAAATTCGAACATCCTAACTTAAAAACTGACGGACTTGCATACAAACTTTCATCCCCTTTTTTACCCTCTTAGGGGTGGAATTTCCAAAAATCCTTCCTTAGTGGATGCCTACACTATATAATAATACATTTAGGGAAGTTTACTGTTGATTTGAAGGACTTGCATTCACAACTTCATACCCCGTTTCCTGCCTTCAGGGGTGGAATTAACTCAAACGCTGAGATAACTATACATTAATTTTCAATTGTCAGCTTAAGTACAAAATTCGAACATCGTAACTTCAAAACTGACGGACTTGCATACAAACTTTCATCCCCTATTTTACCGTCTTAGGGGTGGAATTTCCAAAAATCCTTCCTTAGTGGATGCCTACACTGTATAATAATACATTTAGTGAAGTTTACTGTTGATTTGGAGGACTTGCATTCACAACTTCATCCCCCGTTTCCTCCCTTCAGGGGTGGAATTAACTCAAACGCTGAGATAACTATACATTAATTTTCAATCGTCAGTCTAAACACAAAATTTGAAGATCCTAACCTCAAAACTGACGGACTTGCATACAAACTGTCATCCCCTATTTTACCCTCTTAGGGGTGGAATTTCCAAAAATCCTTCCTTAGTGGATGCCTCCACTGTATAAGGTATCTTTGTGCAAAATTTCAAATCTCTAGGTCCAGCGGTTTGGGCTGTGGGCTGATATATCAACAATCAGTTTATCATTTTATATATTAAGATAAAAAAAAATATCTTACTTTTTAGTAAAGAATGACTTTCAATGGAACTGTAATAATTTAGACCAATAACCCCCTTATTACAAAAGAAGGTTTAAGTCAAGTATTTTAAAACCCAGGTTAATTAAGATAACCCCATATCTTTTGTTAAATGACATTAGATCGAAGCATATATTTACAACCTTGATTTTACTAGACTTGACTTAAACCTTATTTTGTAATAAGGGGGCAGATTAACGCATTATTTGCCGACACGCATCTTTAATTTTACGATTCGATAATAAAGACAGTAAAGGCTATAAAGCAACGAAGCAACAAGTTTGCGTGTTCAGCAGTTCGTACTACAACTGAGATTAACATAATGGGAAATAACAAAACACTTCGAAAACAAATCGGCTCCCTCTTGATATTGATCATTAGGGACCATTGGAGGATTGCGTTAAGATTATCGATAAAAACATGCGATCAATTTGTATTTTTAGAAACAATTACTGTATTTCACATTAGAGTATTTTATAGGTGGTTCATTAATAATGTAATGACTTTTTATTTCATAGATATAATAATATTTTAACACACATGGAAAAGGTTACCCTGACAACCAAAATAGTGTAAACTGTTGGTTGACTTGTGCCCGGTTTCAATAAACAAAAAGGAATCGTTTTGCTTACCAATGGTAGGTTTTTTTATTGCCAAACTGGGCATATAGATCATTTCGTAAGCTAATTTTACCGGTAGCTACTTCCATCTGGGAGGGTCTGCTATGCAAAGCTTTGAGGTCTTTGCTTCATTATTAGTAAAGATATAAGTCTTAATTTTAATAAATTTTAACCGATACCGGTCCGTAAATTATTGAAACCGGGCCTTGGTTGTTTGTACTATTACTGGTAAAGATAGATTTAATTAGTGATCATCATGAACGATATGATTTAAATTCAATTTAAGAGATGTCATAGTCAATCTTTAAACTGGTTCAAAAAATAAATCGATGACCTCCACGGATTGGTTCCAAAAATGACCATTCGTTTCCAGTGGATAAAAATACGACGTAATAACGGGGTGGGGCGCTCCCGAATAGAAAGGCTTCCCTGGAAATAAATATTCATGACCACGCAACACCAACCCCACCTGTGAGCCAAGCCTTTATCAGCACGCTAATTAAATTGAATTTTCACGTCATAATTTGAGTAGAGTTGATATTTTGATGACAGATTATGATGATACTACTTGAGATAAGTTTGTGCATTTGTATTTTGTAGAGTTGTCCATCGCAGTTTCACCCACGTACCCGGGATAAAAAGTATACTATAATATAATATATCTCTCCGGGATAATGTATCTTTCTATTAGTGAAAGATAAATTAAGATTATTATTCGAAACCGACTTTATATATTAGTATAGATCAAACCCAAAAAATCTTCAGCTTTATTATATTAGTATAGATTAAACCTAAGAAATGAAATCAAAAATCTAATTAGGTAATTGAGTAAATCAAATAATGATGTTATATTTTATTTAGGTTAGCGTATATTCTAGAAACTTTTTCCGAGGTATTAAAATGAGTAGGTTTAATAGAGGGGCCGCTACTGAGTCTATTGTAGCGAAGCATACAATAACTTGTACTATTCCTAACACATTCATGTGTACACCACATTGTAAAAACAACAACATGATACATTGAATAAGCATAATCGAAAAACCTTATTTATAAAGCAATTACGAATGAATTTTCAATATCTTAGTTACAGGTTATTCAGGAAAACAAGCAACATAAATGCAATTCACAGCGCATGCTATGACAAACCAATGGTTCTGTGGCATATGAACTTTTATAATAGCTGATATTGATCTGATAACATGTATTTATTGCTAGCACTGGGTGGGTTATATACAAGTAGCAGCAGAATTTAAACATGTCGTTTTTTGTATGTTGTATCTTTCAATCTATTTACTGCAAGTAGTTATATTGGCTTATATAAACTGCAACATATTATAAATTGTGCGGTAACCGTGTTTGAAACAGCATCACCTATGCGTAAAAATACTAATGATCAATGTACCTACTTAAAAAAAAAAACTCAAACTTAAAAAGAAACCAACTACGGTCGAATTTGGACCAAATGGGTGACAAGTTCCAATAATGATGACCGAAGTTTATATATTAATTACCGCCCTTCAGATGTGGTCTTTGATATTAAAAACCCATTGATATAAGATGTTATTGGGTAGGAGTATATATTGTTTTATATAAATAAGTACTAATTGAACATGTTGGTACAAAAGTAATATTATGTCTTCTGATCCACCTAAATATTAATTATTTTCTACAGCTTACAAAATAATCTATCAATTGCGACGTTGAAACTTTAGCCTCCTTATTACAACACATGGTTTAAGGTAAACCCAGGTTTTCAAATAGCCTCGTCTCTTTTTGTCATATGACGTTAGAAAGTGACCTAGCGACTGGTTTCACTAAACTTGCTTTAAACCTTCTTTTGTAATAAGGGGGTAGCAGTCTTATTATAAAATATAGTTTAGAGTAAGTCTTGTAGAACCCAGTTTTTAATAAAATTCCGGTTCTTTTTGTCATATGGCATTAGAAAGTGAGGGATACATAAAACTTGTGTTTTACAAGACATGCAAACCACCTTTTTCAGTTTCAATAAAGTTAAGTACACACCTGGCGGGTTCTTCGTTTCGCGCGCCATGTCTGCGGTTGTAGGTAGCACTAGCAAAGCGCGCGCGGGTCCGCGGTAGTATGCCGGCGTGCGGCCGGCGGCGTCGCGCGCCCCCCGCGCCCCTCCCGCGCCCTCCAGCAGGGCCGCCGCTGACGCCTCGTCCCGGCACACCGCTGCGTAGTGCAATGGTGTGCGACCTTCCTAATTGCCACCTCATTATATGGGCTTGTTAGTTTAGAATTTGCAATACCCTAGTACTGCTAGTGTCCATAGGCGACGGTAGCCTCTTACCATTAGATGGAACACCTGCCAGCTTCTCAGATTTCTGACATAAAGAATGCAATAAATAAAAGGTTAAAGATTCGAAACAAGGCGATTATAGATCAATTAGAGACATTAAATATCGTACTACGTTATGAGTTCGAGTACTATGAAAGCACGGTGAAGGAAAATATCGTGAAGCTCATAGCAAGGTTACCAAAGCAAGGTGGTAGGTCACTTCCATCTTCCATCTTGAAATTTGAAAAAGAATACAGCAAAAACTTACAGAATCCTTTTGATGAACGAGTGTTGGATGATGCTTGACCAGCCATTCTGCGATGTCCATGTAGTCATAGAACACCGCCTTATGAAGAAGTCCCACTCCCGCTTCATCGAGACACATCACGAACTTGCGACGATTGTAATCAGGTTCTAAAAGCTCCTAAATACATTATAGAATATGATTAGAGAACAGTTTTAATATTGCACGGAGGAATATAAGGTGCTACGAAATGTCGTAGCTCGTCGTAGCACTTGAATTTACATTCTACGACATAAATGATTACAATTCTGGATACGTAATCCAAAATATCCCAGTCAGTTCAAGATATAGACTTCGAATACAGGTCTTTTTTTTGTTGGTCGGTTAACTCAAAATAGATGCTGCAAGCTTATGATTAGGATTCCGAACCAAAAAGGTTCAAATAAACCCTTATCAGCAACCGCAATGATGATTTGAAATTTGGGAGATTTTTAAATATTGCTTACTCAAGATATAGCGGTGGAATTTTGTAAAAAAAAATATAATTTCTTTGAAAAAGGGGCCGAAATGGGGGACCGAAATTTCAAAGTAGGGTTACAAGTTTCAGTCATTCCAAAATAGGTTTTTATTTTCTTTTATGTTGCGTAGTTTTTGATTCATGATAAAAAAACGACATCGTCAAAATTCTTTCACAAACATAGTTTCGCCATATACTGTTATGGCCCAAACCAAAAATATAGGCTTCCAATGTTGGAACGGTTGGCCGGCTTTATTTTGATACCACACGATGATGTATGAAATGTGTTTCAGTACGTTTATTTTTATAGTATTTTGGCTGTTAACGGCAGTTTCTACAATATGTATATTTTACTATTAATTGGTAAGCTGACCAAAATAAAACCATATAAAGAATAATTTATACTCCATATAAAAACGTAAGAATTTATGAATGGTTTCTTACGACACGTAATGCTTTTATAGCTTAAATTATTTGTAACAACTTTTCAGTTATACTGTTTATTACCTACGTACGAGACTCTTTGTTTATGTTTACTTTTTCAGGAAAGTGAATTAACCAAATGAGTGATATTATTCTCGATGCCATTGCAAATCCATTGTCATTGAGCCAATGTGCGTCTACAAAATGCATAATGGTTATAGGTGATATTGAATAAGTAGACATTGACTCTGATAGGTCATTGAAACAAAATTGTAATAGCAGACTTGGGTCCTAGGCAATGCATCAAAGAAGAGCCTCTACTCATGCATTAGTGACCGCTATTTATTCAACTGCTGTCATAATGTTGTCAGCAATAATTACCGTCAATACCTGGAGCTCAAGCAGCGATCCTCGCTCGACAGCAGCGTGTAGCGCGTCACACTTGGCGATGAGACTGGGTAAGTGATGAGACAGGGGCAGAGCCTCCGCTTCTGCAAGGAGCCTCCGCCCCTGCCCGGCGAGGATCGCTCGCTCCAGCCTGCTTTCAGCTCCACTGCGAGCCCACTGCCGGAGCTGAGCTGCTGATACTACTCCCACTACTGACGAAGGAGTACGTAAATTTTGTTATATTGCCACATGCGTTTCTGGCCTTCTTTGGGTTAATTGTTCGATGCTGGCAATTTCTAAAAAGCCACTTACATTTAAACCGTGATCAATGTGTCATTGACAGCATCCATATTTAACCCAAAGAAGCGCAATTACGTTTATTTTGTTTGAAATGTATTAGCTACGTATATAACACATGCGCTCTGATTGGCTAACTAGATGCAGTGATTGGTTCCTATGTTCAAAATTAGTGCAAAATCACTGACTGAGTTGCTCGGTATTGGATTTCTCAGTATTAAACGGATTTTTCCTCGATGTTTGACAGGTTGATAATGGGATAGGATAGGTCTAGTTATATAAGACGCGAAGTGGCGTTTCAATATTTGGTCATTGTCCTAGGGCTTCAACTGCGTGTAATGCCATTAATTAGCGCGTTATTTGAAATAGTACGCAGATATGGTCGGATGTTAGCGCGCTAATTAGCTGTCGTAATATGTGGCTTGGCCGTTTCGCTACCGTCACATGGGAGTAAGTTGAAAAATGTATTCACTGTGCATAACTTTTTTGTTATTCAATAGTTCTTGTAGTGATTTGACCAAGGTTCTGAGATGTTTTTCCTTTGACACCACACCCGTAGCTAGAATCAATAAGCCAGGCCGTCACACATATTTGTCCATATCTTGAAAACTACTGAACCAATTTCGATGAAACTGGCACTGTTGATATATATTGTACCACTTTAACTGAATTTCTACGTCCAATTTCGTTAATTTGAAAAGGACTTGCTTTATTTATGCATGAATATCAGGGATTCAGTTGTTAATAAAAATGAGAATAGACAAACTTCTTTTATTAAAAAAATTAACTTACCAGAATACAGGTTATTTATTTTTTCACATCAGAAGTAAAATAAAAGCTTTAACGTCAGAAAGAGAGGTAAGGGAAACTCAAACTGAAAGTGATCAGAAAGTGCCGCGCACTATCGTCGACTACGATGTTACAACCACTGATTAACATGCCTTCTGTCTGATACAGAGTGTTAAAGTTAATTCTTTATTTTATTTGGGTAAACTATTATTTTATGTGGAGAAAATCTTCGAAGATAAGTTTACTTATATACAGACTATGTTATATATATTAATAATCTACCTATGGAATAATTTATATTTTAATAAAAGAAGAAGCGTCCTCACAAAAGGAGACAATAGAACGTGTGAATATGACACTCTGTAAGTAAAAGTTTACAAAAATAATTAATTAAATCTAAGGGACAATTGAACAATTTTTAAAATGGAGTTTGTTCTGTCAGACGAAGGGTCGGACAAGTGGATGTCGACACCCAACTGTTTCCTCCTGTCTTCGTTCCGGACTGGACATATCTACGTCATCATTACGCACATCACATTTTGGCGATATCGATTTCCGTATGAGATACGCAAATGACCTTTGTAAGTCCTAGTATAGTTAGTTACTAGAGACGAAACAGTTTAGGCTCTGATAAGGCACTTATGTACGTTAATTTTTTACATACAGTTGAATTTACCACCGGTTCGAAATACACTTAAACTGAGAAGACTCCGGCAAGAAACTCAGCAAGGCTTTTTTTTGTTTGTTTGTGGAAGATCTTTTAAAATTACAGCTTTTGTTCCAAATACCAATAGGACCTATTATCTCAAAAGGACTAAATGACTTGTTAAAAATACGCATTTATTTATAGAAAAACTCGGAAACATCCTGTTGTAACGTAAATGTAACTTACCCGTTTCATGGTTCAAGATTACGAGATTTATAGTTTAATAGCCGTCGGTCGGTGCGGTGTTTAATCGCTTCATCTGTTGACCTTACACTTAATACGCGAATTGCACTTATTACTATTTAGTTAGCATGAAACTTCATGTAACTGGGCTTTACCGGTATAGAATGTATGATTTGCGTGAAAATTATGTTTTCAACACATGCTTAGCGTGACTTTGTGTAAAGCATGAAATGTTGGTTTATTTTCTTTCTAATGGTAAATTATTACCTAGGTAAAGATTGGTAGAGCATAGCGTTATTTCGTTTCAAGAGAAGCTCGATTGGGGAAAAACCTCCACATTACAGAAACCGCAGTAAATTTGCTGAATGTTGCATTCCTGCATATAAGTGAGGAAGCCATGCTGAGCTTGAGCAGGGTGAAGGACCAAAACGCATGAGTGATGCTCTACGGTGACCGCTTACCACCCACCCGGTGGTTCATATATCAAAAAACCTTTAAAACTTTTGAACCAATAAGGTTTGTATTTAATAACAGTAGTACATTTATGTAACTGGTAAACCTCAGTCAAGAGAGTCATCAAATTGACTTGTCGTAATTATCTTACTGACAAAGGGATTGTTAGGAAGAACCTGTTCTCAATTGACATGATTGAAGACCTTAACAAGTCCTGATTGCTGATTCAATCGGTGGATTGTTTAAGTTTGTCAGAGTAACTCCCTGTGTAGGATCATCAACTAACCGTGTACTTTACTGCAACTAGATTCAGCGTTGACATTATTTGTATAATTTTTACACAAGAGTGTAGGACCGTCTCTTAAAAATACTATAACTTAATTCATTCCGACAATTAAAAACAAGGCAAGCATTAAAAATGAAGCTTTACCTAATAATATCCTGGGACATCTTTATACATGGATATTCTGAAATAAGCTGAGCTTTCTATAGAAACCAGATAAACAATTATGTATACATATTTACACCTAGTCTGTGACCCTCGATTCGGTAACAAAACTAATATAAAAAAAAATATAAATGAAATTTCACAGTAAACTTACATCTTTACAGACAACATAACACTATCAATATATAAAATGAAGGTGAAGGCTGTACAGAAATACACAGTAATGTGGGCTTGCATAAAATCGATAATATAAAGATAATATTGCTTATTTATTTTATTTTAATCGGAAAACCAACATAAACTGTTGGTACATTTATATAAATTCAGTATACATAATGTGTGAGCTATTTAGGTCTTCTTTCTTTCTTTTTCTTTCTAGAATCGTTATGCATACTAAATAAAAAGTTTACAGAATGAAACAAAAGAACTTTTTTCTTTTGTTTCATTCTGTAAACTTTAACGATTTGTTGGTTTAAATAATCAGATGTTAGAGAAAAATCGCCCACTAAGTCGACGCGTTTTTCATAGAGTTTCTCATATTAAACTTATCAATTTCCACGGAGTTTGAAATAATGTTATTATTATTATTCCATTTATTTATTTTATCACTTATTTTTTACAATTTTAAATATAGTTATAAAATAAAAAGAAAACAACAAATAGGTATATTTAAAAGTATAAGAAACATTTCCCCACTTGCATCGCGTACAGATCACATCCTAGGTACCGGTGGTCAAGGCTCCAGAGAGAGGAACTTCCTCACAATCCAGGAGCACAACCTTCTGCATCGGTGACCGGATCCGGCAAACACATACCGGATCCGGTTATTGTCAAATGACGCCGGATCCGCCGGATTACCGGATCCGATTTCCCGGATTGCAATGCCATTTGACATAATTTTGTCGTCGCATGAAATGGGCTTGAAATGAGGGAGAGAGGGAATAGCTGGTCAAAGGTGAACACCCTTTTGGTCGGTCAACCCATTAATATTCAGTGTCCATGTTGCACACCATCGCGCCTAACATTGTTATTAGGATAATGTGTGTATATTGTGGCAAAATTATCCCTGATAATATATTTTTATGATAGTTAAAAATACTATGCATTACGGTATCGTGGCGATTACTATCAGGAACAAAACTGTTGTAGATAGTGTAACCATGAGCTAGAATTTTCATGGGATATTTTTAAGCGTTCTTTGCAGTGGCGGAATTACATATTTCCCAAGTATAAGCTGTAAAATGTTTGCCGCTCTCACCTCTTTTATTATCAGTTCTGAGATAATCCAAAAATTTGCAAAATCTAAATGCACACGAAATAGTGTATAATGTAGAAATATATAATGTAGATTCGGTAAACGTAATTAAATAATCTTAATTAGGCTTACAAACGAATAAAAAACCTGAAAGTAACAATGAAAGGGACGAAGCAAAACTCATCGGAAAGGTCGGATGACATAATTCTGAAAGAAATCAGAAAAAAATAGGTAGGTATAAAAATCTTTGTAATCTGAATAAATAAATAAATAATATTATTATTATAAAATAAGCATGTTTTATACAGTTTTATATTAAGAAATAATTTGAATTATAAAAAGCGTATTTATTTATAAAAGTGCTTAACTTTTATGGTGATGATATTACAATGCATACGTGATATGCATATGTGTTTCTCACACGGCATCACGCCAAGGTTGTCTTTGCCAAGCCCTGCCCGCGCCTACCAACCAACGCTCTTAAACTAATAGAGTTATGTACTGCAATAATTTAATTACAAAACCTACATAAATAGCTGTAATGAACTATTTATTTATTTAATCAAAAGGAACAAACTTAAAATAATATTATCAACAACAGCGCCGATCCCATAGAGAAGAGTTCTAGAGTTCCGCGTTCCGAGTTCTGCATTCCGCGTTGATTTGTACGCTATGTATGTATGTGCGATCAGTAGCGAATATTGCAGAACTCTAGAACTCTAGACTGCTTGCTGTGTGTACAATAGTCAACACGGAATGCAGAACTCGGAAATCCGAACTCTAGAACTCTCTCTGTGGGTTCAGCACCATAATTTGCCAATAACAGAGTTCCATTATTTTCCTTAAAATTTAGTGTTACAGTTAATAGCCATGTAAAAATACAGAGTAAAAAGTTTAAATTAATAATAAAAAGCATTACAATGTTTGCTAGAAACCAAAATAATTGCATTTTGAAACTTAAACAAAAATATTCATGTAGATAGTGTAGATAATATAATAATAATAAACAAATGTGTATGTATATGGGGTAGGGGATTTGTATGGGTAACTATCTGTTATTTTACCTGTGTTTGATCAAAATCTCACCATGGTCAGTGATGATTTGACCGAAGGTGGTAAACACACACACCCCCTTATTAATAAACGAGGTGTAAGTCAGTATTAATAACCAGGTATTAAGATAGCCTCATCCCTTTTTGTTTATATGACATTAGAAAGTGACGGATATATTTTAATCCTAGGTTTAACTATACTTGACTTACTCCTTATTTATTAATAAGACGGACAAACACTAATAAGGCTGTAGGCTGTCTTCGCGACAGATTTTAAAACTAAACTTTTTTCAGTCGTTTTTCCTGGTGATTGCGCTATAATGTATATTCGTAAACCAAATGTGCAATAATTTGGTACATAATTTTAGATAGTGTTAATGCACAGATAAACTATCATATTGTTCTATTTGTGAAAACTATTTAGGCTTGTTTTATTGATTATGTAATGCCGTTTGTTTTCCTAATAAAAAATAAATAAAATAAAATAATTAGTAAAAAGTATAAAACAAAGTTTCCCGATGCGTTTGTCTGTCTGTCCATGCTTAATTTAGCAGAAAAGCAGTCGCTGCCGGAGAGGCATTTTCGAGTGCGTTGCGTGCGTAAATTGTTAGCGATTTATGAAAATAATAAATGATAATATTCATCATCATCAGCCTATAATGTCCCACTGCTGAGCACAGGCCTCCTTTCACAAATGAAGGTGAAAGGGAATGGGCAATACTCCACCACGCGTGCCCACTGCGGATCGGTGGAGGTAGGCTAGTGGTCAACCTACTGTTGGAATTTTTCAAGCCGCCTAGGAGACATCCAACTAGCTTAACGACTATCACAATTAAGTGATAACCGGGACCAACGGCTTTACGTGCCTTCCGAAGCACGGAAACGCTCGATTTGAAATACCACTAGGCGGTCACCCATCCAAGTACCGACCACGACAGGCGTAGCTTAACTTTGCCGATCGATTAAGAACGGCTAATCATGCTACACCACGAGCGCTTCAGTGATAATATTTTTCTCCTTAATAATGATAATATTGTTCTCCTTAAATAGTTCTAAGATAAAGCTCTGGTAGCATATAACAATATATAAAAGCTAAAAATATATCTACAAATGTAGCAAAATAGATGTTTTTTGAATACTTGTTCCGAATTTACGTGATTGGTGCTACCACAGAAATCGAAATAAATAGGTAAGGTGCTACCTACCGATAACCGTGTCGAATACACATATACGGTTGGGTTTTTTCCCGGGAATAAACCCAACTTCGAGTAAATTTCCTATTTGCAGGGAAAAAAACCCGGGAATTTTCCCATTGGCAGGGAAAATACTCAAATGGTCACACTAGTTGTTTCCGTATATAGCGTGGGACGTAGTAGGGGAGTAATCACACTTCCCGACTTCGAGTCGGCGCGTAGGTAATGTAGATACATACAACAGCGAGTATGATTAAAATAACAATCAAAAGCATCTAAAAATATATTTTTAGGTACAAAAAGCCACTTGAGTATTTTCCCGCCGTTCGGGAATTTTCCCGTATTTTTCCATTCTTTCCCGTATTTTCCCGTATTTTTCTTTTCTTCCCATTTTTTTCATTCCCTGCCCATCCCTATCACATAAGTCTAGATACATCAAGAGACTCAAACAAAAGACGAACCGACGAGAATAGTAAAAAATGATGTTACTCCGGACGGAGTCGAATAAAACGGAGTGAAAGACGACAGCTAGTATAAAGCTACTTTGAAGTACCCATTTACCGCGGTTACTACCTATGGTTTCCTAACGATGTTTTCCTTCACCAAAACCTCAAGCTAATTGGATAATTCAAGCCTACGAATTTCACCTCGTCATTCGAAGTCACTACCTAGTCACCATATATTTCTATAATATGCTGACTCACACTGGTACACACAGAACAAATTACGAAAAACATATGTATCCATTTTATAAAACATAACTTATTCGTTATTGTCGGGTGCACTGCAGTAGGTAGGAGTGGGTAGTTCCCCTGTCAAGGCACGCGAGGCTTTCATACATTCCAGACAGGCTGAGCTTTCAGGCGATGCGATCACGAGTGGAACAATTGTTTGCATTACGTGTTGATCCTGGCAACTTGATTGTCTATTTTTTTATATCAAAATTGTCTTTCTTTCAGCTTTTCATTCCATTATACTCCTGCACCTTACCAACGCAATCAAGAGTATAATTAAGGCAGATGATTGACTGGATGTCAGTGTAGGATTGGATGTACTTAGAAAAGTGTAGGCTCTGATTCTATTGCTTACAACTAAACTAATTTTAATCTCACTATGTCTCTTTCTAACAAGAAAAAAGGTCTTTAATAATTATTCTGCTTGTGGGGGCTGGTCTGCTTAAGTTTGCCATTTATTTATTTACTTATTAAATATAGATTCAGTCTACTTTGTAGTTTTGCCGCCGCGCCGGGGCACGCAATTGTTGTCAGTGCGATTAGAATGTAAAATTATGTAATGAATCTAAGCTAGTTTTGAAAAGAGTAATTGCTGAGTTTATTGCCGGCTCTTCTCAGCAAATGCAACCTTCCGAACCGGTATTAGAGTCAGACTTTTCATAAGTGCCTGCGAAGGTCTATTTGAATAAATGATTTTGAATTTTGAATTTTATTCTAATGCGTGTTTTCAGTATAAATTTAGTCGCCATCTATTGCGGCTACATCTAAATACACGCAAAATAAGATGGAAAAGATGAATTTGACGGCTTTAAATATATTCTATCCTTTTTCAATAATGTTCTGTGATGTGACTAAAATTAGTTTAGTGCGATTTACAACAGAATTGGCACCAAAAGAATGTTTTGTAATAGGTTGACTTTATATATTTAACATGTTCTGTTTACTATACTATAAAATCCTCACTGACACCATAATCTCATGATAATGAGTCATATATAAACAATTTTCGAAAAATACATGTTTAAAGATTGTACTTACATCTTGGTGGGCTGTAGTGCACATATAGGCCGTTCTTCTTAGCGGTGCGCTCAGAAAGCCATTTCTTCACGCTCTCCATCATTGAATGAGAACTAGAAATATCTTCATACACACACACATCCCCCCACTAACTTACAATATTCAAGAGCGCCAATTATAATATCATATTAAAATTTGCTATAAGATTTATAGAATGGTTTCTAAGTACATAATATTGTGTAGAAGTAGGTACGTATCAATCGATTTTATCGCATGTGCGCTACGATCGAAAATGTTTCTTATAAAATATTTACTGATACGTCCGACTGACACCGTTTGGCTTATTGCCCTAGAATCGACAATTGGCTCACTGTAAAGACCGAAGTTTATGTAAAAACTTTATACATTTTAAAACTATTATAAACTAGAGGTACTAGTTATTGCTAGTAAACCGCTTGTAGTAAACTTACTACTTTTCTAGTTACGATAGCGGTGTTTTATACCCAACTAACCCTATCGTTAAATGTGAGACGATGAGTAGTATGTCTTCGACGATGCATTGACAATAGGTACATCCGTGCTAGAAAGTGCTAATTATATCCTTCGTTTAGATATTTTTTTAAAGATATATCACTTTGCAATTATACTGAAATTTGTGTAAAAAGTGATACCATAGACTTAGGATTTCGCTAACAATTTCTTAACTTAAATAATACAGGAATATAATGCAACATATGTTTTTGACGTCAAAACCATTTTATGTGATTGTCAATTTTACTCTTTGTTAAGGTGAATGCTCACGATTACAAAAAGCTTTATTCCCGTTAGATGGTGTTAGTATCGCAAAGATATGTTATTTCTTTTTTTATGTAAAATTCAAGCATCCTTGGTGCGTAATTTAGTGATTGGCGAGCAATATTTATTTATGAAGTATTTATGAAGCATTAATTTTACTTCCACGGCAATTAGTTACAAAGAATTCCTCCAGAAAAATATCTGTCAAGTTATTCCTTGCATATATACACGCACACATTGTAATTTTTTGTTTTGTTTCGACCGTTAGATGGCGTTAAAATAAGTATTGAGTTGTTTTATATGCCGTTAGGTGGCGGTTAAATAATTACGCGTGTGTGCTAAAATTGGTTAAGTATTTTTTCATGTATTATGCGTAAATTGTGTTTTATATATTCATTAGGTTTGGTATATTTTATATTATTTTTCAATAAATATAAAACATGTTTACTATTAAAATTTTGTACATTGTACATGTACTTATTTGATTTCCTAATGATGTTTTTCCTTCACCATTATCCAAAGGTGAATTTGTACGTAAATTCAAATCTCACAAAGTACAGGCCGATGATATGTTTTAGTTCTTTATCGTAAGGAAACCAACACGAAAAAGTCAAATTGAAAAGCATTAGAAGTACACCAAACCATATTGTCCTGCTTGACGTTATGGACTATGGCCCCAATCCCCCTTGTTATTAGGGGAGGCTCTACACCGGTACGTTTATGAGATGTCAATATTGATTATTATCTAGGTATAATAAAAATAGATTCTCTGTATATTTCTTTATTAATGTATGACGTAAGTAAATGTGGTATAATGTCATTGGGTTTACACATATTTTTATAAAGACTCAAAAAATTCACATCTAAATTGTGATATCGGTAGAATCTAAAAAGCATTTTGCTGATAAACTCCTCCGAGGTAGGTACGCATCTATTCTCCATCATGACTGTGACCGTTGTGCGTAATCGAAACGAAGTAACATAAAATATTATGCATGTTGGTAACGTTAAATTTTCCTTGGTCCTGAAATATATTTATAAATGTTATTTATATAGGTATATAAATTAGTTGGTGTTCGTTAGTCTCGATAAAACTCAAAAACAGCTTGACCGATTTGAATAATTCTTTTTGTGTTTTGTTCGCTGTGATACAGGAGTGGTTTAAAAAATGGTAAAAATAAAAAAAAATGTGTTACGAAGTTCACCTAATTCAAGAGGTTCTTCTAGTAAGAAGGGTGAACTAGTTGAAAATAAATACCTACTGTTACAAAACATTTTCAAAGTTTTATTTACTTGATAAAAATAATCAAGCATAATATTATAGGTACATAACAAACTAACTTTCTGATGATTATGTAGAATCTACATTGTAGATGCATGATCCTCTACTAGAACAAAAAAATACCTGTTAGTAGGTTTGCTTTGTATAATTATTTTTAATACCGATTTTTATATAGTTTACATTTTACTTGTAAATTAATTTTGATCTGCACAGTTATTTCTTTTCCAATTGAGTCAACATAATATCTAGCAATTAGCATTTTTGAAAATTTTGCTAGCTTTAGCATTTGACTTCACATTTCTGATGACCTTGTCATATCGGGTAACCTTTACGACTGTTATAAGATTTAATGGATGTAAATCAAACAGTATTATGAAAAGCATAATGCATTTTGGTTATGCATAATTAATTGCCCCTGGACCTGAAATAAAATGCGTAATTGTTATGACAAAGAATATTTAATTTATAATATCAGAAAATGAGTACAGGAGTATTCTCGACTTATTAAAACCAAACAATATCCTTGTTCCTAAATAATTAGGAAACAATTTTTTTTCAAATTTCAAACCTCCACTTTACAAAATGAACTTTACTTTGGTGAAGGAAAACATCGTGAGGAAATCATAGCAGGTGGTAGGGTACTTTTTAGTACTCATCTGATTGGCTACCACCCTCAAGTTGAAAATCTGTCGCCAAGCGCCTATCGGTGTGTTCCGACGGATGTAATTTTTTTCATGTGGTGTAACAATAAAGTGTTATCTATCTATCTCTATACTATGAGCATCAATGCATATATCTATTACATACCTGTTTAAAGGTACACTCGGCTAAACATCAAGCTAATGTAATGTATCCAAATAAGAGAAAATAATTTGTAAAATATATTAGCTGTAGGAAACACATGGAAAACACATAATTTCGTTGCGTAGGAACGTGACACGTCTAAAAAGATGTGTCAACGTTAGGCAAATCACGGCAAACTAGGATTTACGATCTCGATTCGATTTAATCAAAAAAGAGGTTTTATGGGTCGATCTTCAATCTTTTGAATCGATGTTTTACAGTTTATAAGATGAATACTTAGGTACCTACTTAATTTATAATGAAGATTTTTCGAAAATACATACGAAAGCATTTTGGCCCAAGCTGAAACAGAAACGCTTCGATCACGGAACTCGTTCGGTAAAAAAAAAATACTCGTAGGTACTTACCGACTTACATGTATTTTCCATCATTGTTGATTATCACTTTTTTTTCACTAGCTGTCTCCCACAGTTTCTCCCGCATTCCGGGGATAAATCAAAATAAACTCAAAAAGTTATTTAATTATCCAGTTTAGGCCCAGGTAAGGCACTTATGCACGTCAAGTATAAGTACATACAATTGAATCTACCACCACCGGTTCGGAATACACTTAATAAAAAGTAGCCTGTAAAACTCGGGGATAATGTAGCTTCCTATTAGTGTAAGATTTTTCCAATCAGATGGATAGTGATTACCTAGCGATTCAGAGATTAGCCCGTTTAAATAAACAAAAATAAAACATCCGCTTTATTATATTATAGTATCGAAGTATAGATTCGATATCCCAATAAAAAAATCGTACGGTCGATTTTAACATCGTCAGCTGTCTTTATTCGAGGAATTTTGTATTTTGACAGTCTTTCTGTACAGAATCTGTCAAACGTGAATTTAATTCCTCAAGTAAAATTCTTATATCGGACGATGGAAAAATCGGCCCTAAAGTCGATTGATACCACCTAATATTTTAATCGATTCAAAACATCGTTTATTTTTTGTACAGTAGGTACCTACCTACTAGGTATTTGCAAAAACATCATGTTCGGAATCTTACTAATTACATTATTACTTATTAGACTAGATTAATATTGAAATATATTCCTAGGTACCTAACTTTATTATTTACCATGATAGAATAAAATAAGTAGGTATGTATAATACATAGTATATTACATATTGACTTTCTACGTATAGAATAATCTAAGCAATCAATCTTTTTCAATAGTATTGGCTTAGTATTGGTTTTTGAACGCATCCCTTGAACCGTCCTCGAACGAACGGTGAAGTTTCGTACCTATATTATAATATGTATAGGTATTATGTATAGGTTTTATACCTATATCATACAAATTAAAACATGTTTGTTTGTAAAAAAACGTAAAATTGTTTAAATTGTTTTTTTTCGGATAAGTAGCATTATTAATTAATTACTTTAAAAGTAGATATTAGGTCGGTCATAGTTAAACGTTGGAATGTTTTTGGTATTCGTATATTGACATATTTTAACATTCTCTTTGATATCATTTATGCAGCATAAACTAACGTAGGTAGATACATTCGATATATATATTCAATAAACATAAAAACTTGGTAAAACTTATTGGTATTCATAATATTACACAAAAAATTCATGCAGGCAAAGCTGCGCGCAAAAGCTAATTTCAAATTCAACTTCAAAATTATTGAAATCGTCTCTACGAAAGAAGCGCGCAACGATGATTGGCAACATCGCGTTTCCTTTATAACAAACTACCCTAGTCGGAACGGCAACGCCCCGTTTCGGCTATGCTAAGATTTGACCAATATTATTCAAAGCATAGATTTCTATAGAGTCAAATTACTGAAAGCGCCATCTATTTCACGTCTTGTAGTTTTTAATTCGAACCCCGGCTCCTTTTTGACATCTTAGTTCTTAGTTACCTTACTAATAACCATATTGCCTGCCTAGATTGCGCTACAAAATTTACTCACACGTATACAAAATTTGCAATTTTTTAAACCAGTTTTATTGTAATTCCGTTGGATATTTTTGTTTGAAATTAAAATTAGCCACACCGGTAACTAGTATGAAGTCGAAAGAATAGCTCAAATAAAAACAATACGATGCGTGTATTGAAATCTCAGCTAGTTAAATATGTATGGAAAGGGCAATCAGAGCAACCACCTTAATATCTATTATTTTAAATATAACGATAATATAGACGACTGTGTGCACTCTTGAGTTCCTTAACTAACCACTCTATTTTCTACGTGAAGAGAAAACTTAGTATCCCTTTTTAAGCGTATTGTGGAGTGTTATGGTGCATCTATGCTACGCGAACCGAGTACGAGCCGAGCATCTATTCATTTGTTACTCGCGATGTCAAGTGTGGACGTACGATGAGCCTATAGCGCAACAAACTTATCTGACCCGATGGCCAAAAGTGGAACTAACGACGCCAGTTTGAAATATCAATCTGCCTGCTTTCGCCATTGGTTGTTTGCTTCACCAATACGATAACAGCATCTCCGGGCCACTTACCGGGCCAGATAAGTTTGTGGGACTGTACAACACGAGCGTGATGCGAATCCCTGTGTTCGTCAAAAAACTGACAATCGGCGGAGCGCAGTCAAGCGTAAGCCAAACGCGTAAGATTCTATATGGAGAAGGTGCAGAATCCATTTTTTTACGGTTAAATATCGATTACTAAGTATTATCAATAAATATATGTAAAAGTAATGAAATATAATAAATGCAGCAGATTAGTAACAAACATATACCTACACACAATCTTTCATATTAACACTTTATAGCACCAGTGTACCTGATTCAGCGAAAACCTGCTGAATAAAAATGGTGTCAGTATAAAGCTACGCTGACATTGTTATTAATG
Source organism: Polyploca ridens (assembly GCA_951394255.1). Lineage (NCBI taxonomy): Eukaryota > Metazoa > Arthropoda > Insecta > Lepidoptera > Drepanidae > Polyploca > Polyploca ridens. Next base: position 6,319,275 of record OX596243.1, on the reverse strand, counting down.
ACTTCACGATGCGGCAATCTCTCAGCTTCAATTACCTATGCCTTTGTTTTGATTATAATGAAAATGAAATATTATTATATTAGTCCATCCCCATTTTATTGAGGACTTCAGTAGTTATTCAGATCAGTCAGTTCTTTCTTCCGTTTATTTTTCCGATCAACTATTTTGTGCACCCTTATGGTGAGCTCAAGATTATTTTTCTCCTAATTTCAAATATCTATCTCCACTGGTTTAGGCTGTAATTTTCTGTAGTTAGTCAATGTTACCTAGTGATAGGTATTTATATACCTATAATATAGATCAATTAAACTATAAATAATGCTTACATCGTTTTATTTCGAGAAGAATAAAGAAGCATAATAGTATAAATGAATTGCAAGTATAATTATCTCAATTTTGAATCCTGTTGAATAAAAATATTGCTCATCATTCATTCAATTGTTCAGCGCTATTTGATAAAGTTATGTTAATGTTGAAACCGATATCTTTTTTACTTGGAGCCTGTTTCTGTGTATTTTCTTGACATTCAGGAGCTGAAAAAACCTTATTTCTATTTTAACAAGAAAGCACTGAGAGAATCGGAACTTTACGTAATTTACTGTCATAAATTAATTGTACTAGGTACTATATTTAATTGCCAACATGCAGAATAATATAATAAGAAATGAATACGCACCTTGATTTAACTGTACATTTAATATGCGATGATAAAGCTCATTAAATTTCTTCTGCCGCTTCACGTTAGATGGTGTACGGACTACTAAAGTCGGTAATAATATGTAATGTTCCAAGTTTGGTTCTTCTCTAGAATATTTACGAAGGGATGCATCTTTTTTGACAACTAATCGAGGATTTTTAATTTGTGACCTGTTGCATGTAGATGCGCTACTACCGCTGGTAAAATCTTGTGTGCCATTATTATGAGTTATGGGCTGCGTTAAAACAGGCTTCCTCTCAGGTTTTGTTGGGCTAGATGTGTGATAGCAACATGTAGGTTCTCTATTGCCTGGAGACCGAGATGCGGCATAACTAGGCCCGGGAGAGCAATCTTCTGGTTGAGGCCGTCGTTTTTGTCTCATTTCTGGTATTGCCAATTGATCATGACTCCTTGGAACCCTGCTCGAACTCTGTTCTTCCCATCGTCTATCCGCCGTTATTGTGCTTGCGTTGTGATCGTTTGTTACAACGTCATCGCTAGCTTGTCTGTTCTTGTGACTTGCTACAATAATATCACCTGTTTTGCCAACTGGCCTGCAGCTTTCGTGTCGGTGATTTAATTTAACTATTCTATAATGTCGCCTTCTTCTACGCTCAACATGGGCGACTCTTTCCCTCAAAAGACTATCGATCAGTCGCTGTAACTCACACCTAGTACTGCACCTCTCAGGGTGAGCCAACCGACGTCCCATACGAGCATTCGGCCAATGCGTTCTACAAACGTCTTCCCAGATAATATCACTCAGAACAGCTTCACGGGATGGCGTCAATTTTATACCGTCGTCGCGAGGAGCGAATTCGCCCTGAGCTAAATAATGAACCGTATCCATAAGTCTATAGTCGCGTACTGGGTTGAGTTTATGTCGTATTTTATGAACCCTTTCAGCAGCCATTTTTGGTACATCATTGCGTTTGCATGGAACTGATGCACATTGTCGTCTGCCTCGTGCTGTTATACCGTCGTACGTGGTGAAGTCACGTCCATATTGTTCAGAGTTATGTTCTTTTTCGAGATTCGTAGCTTTGCTCGGTGATAGAGGTGCTGTTTGTTGAGCATATCTATGAAAGGCTGACGTTTCAGGTACATGACTGTATTGTTCAATGTAGCTACATCCAGGTCGTCCTGTTCCAGACATACTCCTCATTATATTCTCTTTTGAGTCTTCATGTGATAAAGACAAAGGTATAGAGTTAGGATCTATAGAACTAAAAACTAATTCCTGTCTCAGGATTTTACGTTCCAGATTGTCTATTCTTTTGTGTAATTTATTAATAGTGCTAATAGAGAGATGTGTAATACGATCTGATGATGTATTTGTTATAATTAAGGTAGCGATGTCGACTTTATTGTCTTCGGGATTATCAGTATTTGCATCAACTTTAGGAAGATTCATGTTTAATTGTGGTTGGGTGTATAAGTAGCATTTTTCCGCAGGCCTTTGTTTGGCATTATATATGTTTACCTTAGGAGCCAAGACGTTAGCTTGCGAACATTTCGAGGTTATTGCTGAGCTCTCTACTTGTAAAGTGACCGATGAAAGTTTGTCTGTTACTATTTCACTCTTCGTTTGCTGTTGTTCCGTCCCGCAACCAATAGAATTTAGAATATTAATATCATCTTCACTAACATCTAAAATATAATTGTAATTATGAAATACCTTTTAATTTGCAAAACAAAATAAGATTCTTATGAAAACTTACGTGTAGTGAAAGATGAATGATCTCCAATAGCAAGACGTGATCCTGATTTATCAGAACCCTGTAAAGTTAAGTTTATTATACCGACTATAAACAATTCGAAACACATAAATAAAGGTAAAGTAGTCAATAAACCTTTTTAGAATGGTAACGACTCTTCTCTGCTATGTATAGGGTCTTAATAGCCGGTGCTCTTGGTTTTATTGAAACGAGCACTCTTTGCGATGCCTGGCGGTGTGACGGACTCTTCTGAAGTATTTCTAGATCTAACGATGAAAATAGATGTTATTTGGATTGGTTGTATATGAACGAAGGTATAATAATTATAACTATTACCGAGGAGAAGTTGTTTTTTAGCTGACCGAGACGAGCCTTTCAATAGGGAATCGTAGTCAACTTGACGTATTAACTTTTCTTCTTGGATGGATAATAATTTCTTCTTAGATGGAGACTGTTTATTTTCCATCACATTTTATTTTTCTCTTCCCCGGCATAGTTATAACTTTACAATGTAGAAGCTAAAACAATAATTTGGCTATTATGTTCAAAATAGAAAATTTTACATTATCTTGACAGATGTACAAACTTTATGGTAGAGACTGGCATAATGGGCATAATATTCTCTATTGTTCTTCTTTATAACCTTTTTGAGTGAATGATAAATGCAGCAGTAAAAAGTTGTATGTTATAACTAGCTGCCCGACGCGACTTCGTTCGCGTGGTGCTACCCTACTCTACTCTACCCTACCCTACCCTATCTAAACCATCCAGGGCGTCACCCAAACGCATACAAACAAATTCAACTGTACGTGTGTTTGTCACTGAACTCCTCCTAAAGGGATGGTTTAGATTAACAAATCAGCCCGGCAGATGGCGCTGCAGTCGGTATCTAGGTTATATTACTACCGGGCTCATTTGTGAATCTAAACCATCCAGGGCGCCACCCAAACACATACAAAAAAAAACATTCAAATCGGTCCAGCCGTTTAGGAGGAGTTCAGTGACATACATACATGCAGAAGAATTTTATATATAAAGAAGACTAGCATTCTGCTACTAGCGCAGATTTCTAAAAACACATATTTCGTTGTTATTGAGAGTTAGCCGACATGGACACCATGATTAGCGTTCGGTGATATCAGGAATCAATGGGCATAAGAGTGCACGCAATGGTGTCCTCATGAATGCCTCATACAATAGTAGATTGTTAACCATAAGTTGAATGGCACATATCCCACACGAGATATTTTGGCGAAGAGAGAGCGCTAATAATTCAAGTGTTTCAGAGTACGAGAGATGAAAAGTTTTATTCGTATTTCATAGCCTACTTTTGTTAAACGCAGAAAGTTTTCCATTAATTGTATTAAAGAGTATAAAATGTATACAAAATTCAAGTAAAACGATCGAAAAACCGTAAAACTGTTTAAAAATTACGTTATAATTAAGATACAGAATTAAATTAAATATAAAACAACATAATATTTACACATCGAGTAGGTAGAATATGAGGCAATACTTACTACTCCAAGACATACAATACTACTATATTATTGTAAATAAATTTATTTCATTTCATTTCATAAAAATCCTTCATCACCTTTACGATAAGGTTACATGCTGAAATATCTGTTTCATTATGTATTGTGGATTATTTATTTTACATTACGGGTATTTCGACGTAAAAAACCATATCCTCACACAAACTTTTATTGTTTTCCTATTCCTATCGTCCGTTACAGCTTCAACACCATATGCTGAGAATAATAAGAATTATTGTCTATGTGTAATTAGTTTGCTCAAAAATAAATAAATCATATCAGACATTGGTAACCCTCCCGCTATTACAACAAATATTATTCGCCCGATTCCTAAACCACTCTAAGTAGCTACTTATTTACTTTCGATCTGAACGTACGGGAGTGCAAATAAGCTTAAATATACTAATATAATAAAGCGGAAGAGCTTTTTTTTTGTTTGTTTAAACTGGCTAATCTCAACCACCAGTCGGATTCGAAAAATTCTTTTACTTATAAGTAAGCTACATTATCCCCGAGTATTATAGGCTACTTTTTATCCTAGGAAGGCGGGTGAAGCCGCGGTGAATAGCTAGTTGTATAATATGTAAATAACAATGAGGTAGCTACTGCCACTGCTGACCTTTTTCATTTAACTTCAATTTTAACCCACGTTTCAAAATTGGAAGAAACTGAAAAACAATGAAGTTAATTGTCAAAATTTACAAAGTGTGACGTTTTGCCCATTTATGCTTTTCAAAAAATTGTTAACCAATTTTCTGGTGACGAATTAATAAGGTTTTAGGGTACATAGGACGCATGGATGCTTGAGTTATTTTAGATAATGTCGGAGCAAGAGAAAAAAAGTAGTGGAAATATCATCGGGGGCTCGTCTGTGGTGATGGTAGAGCAGACTACGGCAAACAGGCACAAGCAGTCGTATCGCCCTACCGACCTGAAGGACGAGCCTCTCCAGGATGTGCAACACAAGCGCTCCAGAGCACCCGCCGTGCCACGTATGACATTCTATTTTACTTGTCGACACTTGGCATTGACAACTAAGATCAAATCAATTGAATGGACCTTTGGTATACGTTTGGTATATTCTCAAAATGCGTAAACAAAAAAATTGGCTTCTTGCATCACCAATATTGAGATGCGACTGGAGAATAGCGCGAGACACTGTCAGTGAAGTATAACGTTATGTATGTAAACGCGTGACTCGTATCTTTTGGTTTGATCTATTATTTTCACATGAAAATTTCTGAAGAAATCCCTATACAATTATCCCCTGCATATAATTAAATAAGTAACTATTTAGTTTTGGGTAAATTATAATTTAAATCATATAAAATATTTATAGTCACTGTGTATTAAGTATGCTCAGTAAAATTATGTATATTTCCGCCAGCTGTAGAAGAAGAACTGAAAGATTCGCCTGGCTCTCAAGATCGAAGGGAAAGCGAACGCGGTGAGATTTTATACTAGCAGCTTCTATTCATAAGAAATTGGTTCTTCTTAATATGAAATTACATTTCTATTACAGCAATTTCATTTGATAAACAAAAGCACAGTATTGCTCAAAAATTATCTGCGAGCACTAGAAGGCGAGAGGCATCACCTGAGGCTATCACACTTGCACCCATTGAGATTGAACGGAAGGTAAGGTCTAATAACTGAAGATAATAAGACAACTTAATATATTTTATGAATTACCTGTAAATACGCGATGCAGGTATCATGCTTGCTAGCCACAGAGCGGTGTTACCTGCAATATATAGTGTTGTGTACCTATAATTATGTGTTTTACAGAAGGAAGCACCAAAGCACTTGCCACAGCCTATACCAGCGCAAGTAAGCGCTGCGGCAGTAGACGGGTCCGCTTCACCTAGGGCCCAGAAGAAGAGTGCAAATGATGATAATGATAGTATAACGGAGGAGATCGCCGAATTGCGGATCCCTGAAGTGGGCAAGAAGTCTTCAGAATGGGTAAGAACATGTTTTGGTAGTATTACTTAGACTCTGCAATGGGTGGATGTGGGCTTAAAATTAACATGATGTATTTAGGTATTTTACTTGTTTCACCAAGTAAATACCTACTCATAATGTGCGGCAGCCCGCACGCAACATTTCAACAATTTTCACACACGCATAGTATTTCATTTAACTGGCATATTCAATAATCAACAAGTAACGCTTTTCAATATGAGCAACCAATAAACTAGCTAATGCGATTCCTCGTTCGTAGTTTGTACAGACAACTAACAAATCTCTTTCATTTACGTAGAGTCATGCAGTGTCTTGAGTACAAAATGACAAATCTGTAGGCAGATTTAAATGCCTTACATGTTTGGTTGTTGTAGTCTGACGACGAGGAGGCGGGCGGGCTGCCGCGCAGTGACTCGCGGGCGTCGCGAGTGTCCCGCGTCGTTCGCCAGCTATTCTGCTGCGGCGTGCCCTACGACACCCCCTCCGAAGAGAACATGTCCACGCGCCGAGGCTTTGACGCCATATAAACCACATACCGCCTACATACTCACATGTAACCACACACAACATGCGGTGTGTTCGCGTCATCTAATGTTATCATAGCTGGCCATTTTCAATCGCTGGGATGGTAACTGTATAGACTATTTGCACCTTGCTCTTTTATAAATAAGGTTTTTAAGTGAAATTGTGTCTGACGTCCTACAAAAGCTACCTACGATGGTGATTGGGAATGGCCAGCTGAACAATTGAGAAGCGTTCATGTGAACATTACGTGTTTACTTAGTTGTGTATATAAAATAACTCATTTAATACTATGTCCATGTTCATAGCTTGCAAGCTAGTTCACCCGATAACCTGGTCCCTAGATTATAATATATTAGTCTTAACGGATTTTTAATTTATTTTTTGTTAATTTAGCAAGATACAATAAAATATTTTGAAATAACTTAAACTTTGACTAAGTACACACTAAGTTCCGTGTGTGTTCATATACATTTATTTATTGCATTATGCCTATCTTTATAGGTTTTCTGTTACCTACCTTTAACTACATATTTTTTTCCTGATTCCAAAATAAGCAGAGCTTGTTCTAAAGAAAATAGCTAAACTGACACTTGGTTCGCGGGTAAAATATAACAATGACATCAATTGTTATAATAGGACGCGCGTCTCTCGCGAGAACCAACGGGTTAAGTTACTACTTACTATTAAATATATACATAAATAGATAAATTATACCCAGACTCAGGACAAGTACGATATGTTCATATTGTTCATGCATTGAAAATCTCATAGGTTCCTAAATAATTTCATGAGTTCCGTTTCCTTACCCCTAGAACAAATTTCATAGTATTGAAAAATTTGAAACTAGAGCACTAGAATAAAGGCGGAAATCACGAGGAGAACTTCTGGTTGACGAGGGTTTTCTCGTTCACGAGCTATCTAAAGCTAACGAGCCTACAATACATTTTGCCGCCAAAAAATTCTTCTCTCGAAGGAAAATGTTTATGTAGTAATAGCAAACATTTTAGCATAGGGTCTGCGCGGACAGGGAACTCGCATAGCGCTGCATGTCCACCACAGATGTGTACAGTAGTACCCAACTGATATGGCTTACCGACGTACCTGCGCAGTAGATACATTTTCAAAGTGCGGGAAACGCTATTGGTCGGCAGCTGCCGCCATGTTAGCGCGCTCCGTGCGGAGGTGCGTGACTTGCGAGTGAGACGGAACTAACAGCTGCAGTGTATTATGAACCTTATAGTAGTGATCTAAGGTTGATAAGATATCAGTTGGGTACAGTAGTACCCAACTGATATCTTACGATGGTGATTGGGAATGGCCAGCTGAACAATTGAGAAGCGTTCATGTGAACATTACGTGTTTACTTAGTTGTGTATATAAAATAACTCATTTAATACTATGTCCATGTTCATAGCTTGCAAGCTAGTTCACCCGATAACCTGGTCCCTAGATTATAATATATTAGTCTTAACGGATTTTTAATTTATTTTTTGTTAATTTAGCAAGATACAATAAAATATTTTGAAATAACTTAAACTTTGACTAAGTACACACTAAGTTCCGTGTGTGTTCATATACATTTATTTATTGCATTATGCCTATCTTTATAGGTTTTCTGTTACCTACCTTTAACTACATATTTTTTTCCTGATTCCAAAATAAGCAGAGCTTGTTCTAAAGAAAATAGCTAAACTGACACTTGGTTCGCGGGTAAAATATAACAATGACATCAATTGTTATAATAGGACGCGCGTCTCTCGCGAGAACCAACGGGTTAAGTTACTACTTACTATTAAATATATACATAAATAGATAAATTATACCCAGACTCAGGACAAGTACGATATGTTCATATTGTTCATGCATTGAAAATCTCATAGGTTCCTAAATAATTTCATGAGTTCCGTTTCCTTACCCCTAGAACAAATTTCATAGTATTGAAAAATTTGAAACTAGAGCACTAGAATAAAGGCGGAAATCACGAGGAGAACTTCTGGTTGACGAGGGTTTTCTCGTTCACGAGCTATCTAAAGCTAACGAGCCTACAATACATTTTGCCGCCAAAAAATTCTTCTCTCGAAGGAAAATGTTTATGTAGTAATAGCAAACATTTTAGCATAGGGTCTGCGCGGACAGGGAACTCGCATAGCGCTGCATGTCCACCACAGATGTGTACAGTAGTACCCAACTGATATGGCTTACCGACGTACCTGCGCAGTAGATACATTTTCAAAGTGCGGGAAACGCTATTGGTCGGCAGCTGCCGCCATGTTAGCGCGCTCCGTGCGGAGGTGCGTGACTTGCGAGTGAGACGGAACTAACAGCTGCAGTGTATTATGAACCTTATAGTAGTGATCTAAGGTTGATAAGATATCAGTTGGGTACAGTAGTACCCAACTGATATGGCGCGTCGTAAATCTTCGTTCGCACAGAAAAGAAAGTATGGCCCCGAATATTAACGAAAGAATGCTTAAAACTTACAACTGAACCTTATATCACTACTATAAGGTTCATAATACACTGCAGCTGTTAGTTCCGTCTCACTCGCAAATCACGCCCCTCCGCACGGCGCGCGCAAACATGGCGGTAGCTGTCGACCAATAGCGTTTCCCGCGCTTGAAAATGTTTCTTCTGCGCAGGTACATCGGTAAGCCATATTAGTTGGGTAATACTGTACTACTGTAACGAGGGAAGTGTTTAGCTGACAAATAGGTCAGACTCATTTTCACGTTAAAATCTGATGCCAGCCTAATCAATCTTGTAACATTATGGTAGGTACATAAAAAGATACACGCTTGGTTTTCATACGGATGGAGGGACTTGCGGTATCTATTTAGATTTATGTCTGTGATTTGAATCTACCACCGCGGCACCGGTTTGAGATACATTTCAACTGAGATGACTCCGGCATGAAACTCGGCAAGTAAATGAATACAGGCATAATAAAACTACTAGCTTTCCATCAACAGCAACATAAAAAAGTATAGTGATAATAAAATAAAAAGTATAATAAAATCTTGGCTTCGACTCTTCGACTATGAAGGCATAGAAAAGATGTTAATGGATTTGTATTTCTGAAATTCACAATCTTATTCTTATTCATCACTCACACATACACCCACACCCCTAACACACCCACCTCACATACACACTCACATACACACACAAACACACCCCCACACACACTGCTTATGCGCAAGTATGTTATTATAACAAAATTTTTGAATTATTATTATTATTATTGCATTATTACATAAATTTTAAACTTGATCCTATTGCATAGGAGAAGGTACTGGCTTCTGTAACACAGGTTTAGACCTAGCTCAGAAGTCAGGGACTTCGTTTTAATTATGTTCATTTTATTTATGTCAATAAAGATTATTATTATCCCAGGATCATTTTATAGGATATTGGATGTTATTTAAGGAACTCCTGGTCAAATTGCATGTTTAGACCCACTGGTTCAGGCTGTGTTTCATATGCCAATCAGTTTACTGCTGGTTTCTGAAAGCAAAATCAAAGTTAATCTCATGAGTTAATCTATAATCAAAACTGTTGCCGCCTTTGTAATACGAGACGTCATTGACAATGATAGGTATACTTTCAACAAGATATCTTTTTAATAGAGGTTTTATTAAGTAAATTAATATTACATTATGATCGCAGACATAATACAATAAGATTATGATACATGTGTGCAAAGTTGGTTATTACTAGGGTTTGGGAATTCCCGACAATTTCTTAAAAACTTTACTATTAATCTAGTAATTCTAGTATCTAATCATAACATTGTTAATTCTTAATTAAATATTTTTATTTTATTTATTTATTTATTTCATAATTAAATAATCTAAATATAAATAACTAAACAGACTTAATAAATAAGTCTTTAACATAAAAATTTCGACAATCTTGTCTCGTCTCGAGTCTAGACCCGAAAGTCCCGGGACTCGAGACAACTAAAATTACGAAAAGTCCCGGGACTTCGAGACACGAGAAGTCCCGGGACCCAAACCCTAGTTATTACACACGAGGCCATATTAAGCGCGTGAGTCGCAGGAAGCCGATAAGGGAGCCGATAGTGTAATGATCAATACGTCTGAAATGAGAAAACGTCATACAAAGTATTTCAATACATGTGCGAGGAAAATAAAAGTTTGTATTTTTTTAAGTAGATTTTTTCATAATCATCAATCAAACGATGAAAACGTAAATAAATATGGCGCGCAGGTTTTTATTTGACAGCGATGCGCTGTACAAGGTACAAACTTAACATATCCGGGATTATACCTATCATAAAACTATGCGGTAATGTAAAGCTAGAAGCACTAGAGCGTAATAAGCTACATTATGATAATAAAAACGGTTCATTAAATGTCAATGTTACGAGCAAGTATACCTATTGAAAATAATAACAATGCAAGGTAGGCTCAATATAACAAATTAAGAATTTTTAGAAGAATGCATGCGAAGAAGTCGTTCAGAATGAAGTCCATGAAGATTCTGCTATCATGCCTGTACTGAGAGATGAAGCAATACTGGCGCTTAATCAAATGGTTAGTTAAACCTATGTTAAGATAAGGTTAAGATATTATGAAGGATTCAGAAAAAATCACATCATTTCGCATTGAGCTATTATTACTACGTATAGAGAAGACGCCACACATCACAACTATGTTCCATTTAAGTGAGACTTGTTGTTGTAGAACGATGTACGAAACGCGTAAGGGCCGTGAAAATCACGGTGTTTGCGAGAAAAATACTCCTAAAAGCATTCTGATAGCGCTAATGGTGCCGATTCTGTTGTAAATCGCACTAAACTAATTTTAGTCACATCTCATCTCTTTCTTACGAACATGATTGAAAGAGGATAGAACATATTTTAAGTTGTCAAATTAATCTTTGCCGTCTTATTTTGCGTGTATTTAGGCGTAACCGCGATAGATGGCGACTAAAATTATATTGAAAACAAGCATTGGACTAATTTGACAGGACTAAATTTCTTACATCCTTTTCTTATGTTCTTTGTTAGAAAGAGACATAGTGACATTTAAATTAGTTTAGTTGTGAACAACAGAATCAGGGCCAATGTCTGCTTAGACGACTAATTATTGTTTCAGCGCTAAAGATTACCTTTGCTTATGATAGCTACTCTAGGTATAAGTAGTAATAATAGCCCAATGTCATCACCGGTACAACTAATTTTATTTGAAGCTTATGCGAGGGCGGTTCTGACAACTAGATAGTGTAGAACTCTACGGGATACGAGAAATACTAAGCTCGATAGTCAGATCATCGTTGTCAGATATTAACCAATAGAATTGCAGCAAAACTGGCGAGTCGTAAATTTTATGCAATTCTATTGGCTAATTGATTGACAACGATGACCAGACTATCGTGTATCGTTTTTCATAGTAGGCCCTCTGTTCTGTGTTCATGTCTACTGACAAAATATTTATTTCTCCGTGTTCCTTTCTCAATATGTCTTAGTAAATCTTTTTACGGTGTTATTATTTTGCATGTTTTTCAGTTGAAGATTCTTTTTATCTGACAGGTGACATTTGGTGATCGAAAGAGTGAGACGGGGCACACTATTGACTGATTTAGTTAAAAGCGATTATGGGGTAAGTCTCCAAGAGCAACAGTTGCTCTCGGAGACATAACCATTAGTGTTCATTCAAACTTTGTATATTTAGGTTAACGTTAGCAAAAGATACATGTTAATTAATTGAGCTTACTCATTTTCAGATTGTGAGTTCACCAGATATTACCAAGAAAAAAGACATATCTTGGGAGCATAACGAATATCAAGAAAAGGTTAAATTACAGGTAGTTAGTTACCTTTATATATGTCACCGTATTTTTGTGAAAACCGTTAGTTTATAATCTACCTAGATAGATTATAAACTCCCCGATAAATTGTGAACTGTACCATACTGCTTACAATATTACGTATTAATTTCAGATAGTTTATAATCTATCCGCAACAAACCGTTATATTGTGAACTGGCATCATACTCGAATGCGTCGGAATGCTCTTTGCGCGCTGATTGGTTGAACGTCATGTGTCCCGCGCCGCCATCTTTACCTAGCTGTCATTTGTTATCACCGAACGTAAACAAACATTTTATTTTGTGATTTTAATAGATTTTGTGATTAAAATAAGTGAAAGTTATTATAAAGTTACAATTATTCGTGAAAATAAACTAGGATTTAAATAAATAGTCATTTTTCTATGAAAAATAACTTAGTAGCCGAACATAACCTGAGTTATACATTTCATGTTTTAATACAATTTCTTGTGTAAGTAAAGTGTTATTATTATATTTGTGAAACTATTTCCAATTAAAAATGTCGGATATTGATTCTAGTATTCTACAAAACGCTCTACCGCCAAGTCTGATCAATCAGGGACGGTTTACACGAGTGATAAAATCGGACCGATTGTGAACCCTGTCGGAAAGTGCAGGTTCGTTTGCAATATAACGGTTTGACATGGATAGATTATAAACTATCGGAAATGAATACGTAATATTGTAAGCAGTATGGTACAGTTCACAATTTATCGGAGAGTTTACAATCTCGCTAGGTAGATTATAAACTAACGGTTTTCACAAAATTACGGTGACATATATAATGAATATTGAATCAACAAAAAAATATGGAGAGTTTTTTAAATAACAATAAGTGACGTAAATGACCCTCATTGATCGGTGACACGTTACGTTAATACAAACTTGGAAGCAAACATTAAGACATATTTTTTTTCCAGGATTTAGGTGCACGAAGTCAGCCCTACGTTTTAAACCGCCGAGCTTCAGTAGGACCATGCTTAAGAGCTGGAATGCCATTTGGCGGACCTTCAGGCATAACCCTTTGCTTACCAAGGGTAAATAATCACAATTACAAATTGTTGTTATAATAATTATTAATTTTACATGTCAACTACTTTCATTCTATCATAGTCCAAAACTCATACAAGAAACTTTTAAAACACGTCATTCTTGCAACGGTTTTTGTTCCCAGAGAGGAATTTAAAAACGGGAATATATACAAGTGTAAAATATGTGCATGACTTAACGGCATAGGTGTCGCAAGAATTAATGTCAATCGGAAGTCATTCTAAGAGCTACCCGAAATAATAGTAGTAGTCGTAACTCGAAAACTAAAAATAATCGCTGCACATCCATTACCTCTTTAAGTGCTCTACTTCTGGTCTTCCGATTGACACTACTTTTTGGGACATCTGCAGGGCTATTTTAAAACTTTGGATTCGATATCGGAAACGGATTCAAAAATTTCCGAGGCGAATTTAAGCAATTGCTATTTTAATCTTCGAAAATTTTTCGATGAATCGAATTGATATTTACATAAAGAAACATCAAAAATATTTGGATTCGGAAATTAAAATAGCAATTGCGGAAAATCGCCTTTGTAGTTTTTGAATCCGTTTCCGATATCGAATCCGAGCGTTTTAAAATATAATGGCCCTGCTGTATACAAAAATACTGCCCAGTAAAGTTTTAACAGACCACAAAATTTAGTTCAACTTATTATTGTTAAAAAACCTTCGTGTGTGAGTGGCCAATATTTTTAAAAGTTTTTAATATTACAGAAGTGTACAAGAAATGTGGATTTCGGTTTTAGTTCTTTTCCATCAGGGATCAATATCACAGTCTCAAAGGTATTGTTAATTGGTTTTTTGACAATTACGTTAAAGTCTAAGATCGTCAAACACAACATATCATGGCATTTTGACACATTGTAGATTACGTTCCAAACTACCCAGCAAGCCAATTAAAAAAATCATTTTTTTATATACGTCTTTTTGGAATGACAGCGACGAAAATATACAGACCAAATGAGAAGCTCATCTGCACGCATGGTGCGCTTTTAACACGACATAATCTAAAGACCTACAAGATGGGACTGGGTAGGCATTATATGCGTTAGTTAGTACGCCATACACAAGCCAATACTTACCTGGTTCATGGGCGTACCCAGGGGGGGGGGGGGCAGGGGAGGGCAGCTGCCCCCCCTGGATTTCATATGCCTACGTACGCACGGCTACAGATCAAGCTATACATTTCCAATATAAGCTGACCTCTCATTGCACGGAAATCCTATACAATGCGAGATCAATAGCTTGATGTGTTGCCGTGTGTACCTACTGTTGTAATTATATTACTCGTTGACTTTTTAAAAAACGCTGCGCGTCCGATTATGTTGCATTCATGCATAACATAACCATATTTCTTTTTTGGTTTGAGTGGTTGAGGTTTTATTAGAAAACTAAGAACTATTTCTTTGTTTTCACGTTATAAGTACTTAGTTTATGTTAGCTTTAGTGACTTGACTTCTAAGTTCTAACGTCTAAGCAGTTGTTTCGTAATAATATGCAGAACAAATAAGTTTCAAAATAACGGGTCTAGTTTTCAAGTACAGTAGGAAGTTAATAATTAGAGAAAAAACTTCTTCGCACCGAAAAATAATAGACACCTAGGTACCTAAATTAAATGACCGTTTGGTCTGTTTATGAAAGCGAGACATTTTTGCTCTCAATGGTGACAGCGGGACAGACAGCCTGAAAGCGGGACGTCCCGCCTGAAGCGCAAAGTATGGTGTGTGTTCCCTTGTCGTGTATAAGGCAAAACAAGCGAAGGGAACTCGGCTTAAAAAAATCTGAATTGCCCCCCCCTGGGTCAGAAGCTGGGTAGGTACGCCCATGACCTGGTTCATTTATAATATTAATTCGTTACTAGTTCACATAACTACCTTAGTTTTTGATCGGACCTATTTTCTTTTCTATCTTTCTATATAAATTTTATTTCACGTTACAGAAAAATCTTGCCGAACAAGAGAAGGTAGAAAAATCTAACGAAGATACACCTGAAAACTGTCCAAAGGTATAAATGACTTAATTTAGTTTCGTCCTGTTTATCTCTGTACTCCTCAATTTATAGTAGCTAATCACTACAACAAATTGACGAGTGGGTGTTGTGAGCCAATTTCAGAATCTTATGTATTGGTTTGCTTCACTTAAAATACCCCTATACATATACTAGCATTCCGCCGTGCGGTTTCACCCGCACCCCAACAATTCATTTTTAGGCTACAAAAGGAACCTATACTAACTTCTATGTTAATCGAGACACGCATTAACATCCTCCCCTTAAAACATTATTCTTTTAGACCCCGGTTCATTTTTACCCCGTTAGTGGTAGATTTTTGAGAAACCCAAAAACGTACGGGGCGCTGTTGAAACTGCGGAGCGGAAAGCATTTCACAACTCTGCTTTCTACTTCTAATGGTTTTCCATGAGCTATTTTACTCTGATAAAGTTATTTTGCAGGATCCGCTTCTTAAATTTGTTGGAATTCTGCGAGCAAAAATTGATAGCACGCGTGGAAAAATAAAAAACTTTTTTAATGTGTAAAGGTTTTTCAAAGTTAACGCATTCTAGTGCAATTTTTAGATGTATTATTTTTTGACACGAATTTTGAAATATATTCGGTGAATTATACACATTTCTTCAATTTTAAATGGCATTTTATTATTGATTTAATTTCTAGTCAAGATTCCAGAAAAGAATATTTTTACAAAGTCATCCTTGCTTTTGAAAATATCATCACAAGACGAGGCGACGACAAATTTTACGTACATCGTAACGTAAAATTGCATGATTATTTACTTTGATGAAGTGTATTTTTTAGTTTTGGCAAGGATTAGTAGCTCTATTTCTGATCTCTTGCTCAATTCGCACGCTCCGCGGTATGTGGCAGTCGCTGCAGTGGCAGCCCTTCATAGGCATCTGGTGCGTGAGGTTGGCGGCGCGCGCCGCGTCGTAGTCCACCTCGCGCGGCCGCCAGCACAGCTCTGTGCTGCCGCACTTGCACGTCATCTCACGACAAATCTAAAAAAATTACAATAGAAACGCCCAATTTTACTAACGTTACTATTTATCTGATACTAGCTGTCTCGCGCGGTTTCACCCGCGTTCCCGTGATAAAAAGTAGCCTATAATCATCATCATCAGCCTATAATGTCCCACTGCTGAGCACAGGCCTCCTTTCACAAATGAGGGTGAAAGGGAATGGGCAATACTCCACCACGCGTGTCCACTGCGGATCGGTGGAGGTAGGCTAGTGGTCAACCTACTGTTGGAATTTTTCAAGCCGCCTAGGAGGCATCCAACTAGCTTAACGACTATCACAATTAAGTGATAACCGCGACCAAAGGCTTTACGTGCCTTCCGAAGCACGGAAACGCTCGATTTGAAATACCACTAGGCGGTCACCCATCCAGGTCCCGACCACGACGGTGGTAGCTTAATTTTGCCGATCAATTAAGAACGGCTAATCATGCTACACCATGAGCGCTTCTAATACTCGGGGATAATGTAGCTTTCTATTAGTGAAAGAATTTTTCGAATCCGACTGGTAGTTAGAGAGAGATTATCCCGTTTAAACAAACAAACAAACAAAAAATCTCTTCCGCTTTATTATATTAGTATGGTATAGATATAAATGTCATTTTGACAGATTCTCGATAAAAAAAATCACACAGCCATATTTATACCGTGAATAAGTGTTATCCAACGACGTTGGTAAAATTGGGCCTTAATGAACTAAGAAGGTACTTTAAAGTGTCTACGTCTGTCTGTATATGCCTATCAAGAAAGAGCGAGGAGCTTTTGTAGAAACAAAACCGTAGCAAATCTACCGACTTTTTAGTGGAATAATCTCGACACCGATTCGTAGCATTGCTTCGCGGGTCTACGGCGTAGTGTAGAGTTGCTATGACCTTATCTACGGTATGTAGGTATGAGACAAAATTGCTATTATGGCAACTCTACAAAACGTTGCAGAATTTGTATAACTTTGTTTACGGTCGACATACACATTTTAAAGATGTGAAGAAACTCCTCAACTTAACGAGAATAAAGCATCCATCATTAGTCATTGATAAATCTTAAAACGCATTTAGACATAAGATATGCATTATTACAAACTAGACAAGATTTTTATTCCGCTATTGCAAATATTTATGTGAAAATTGCAGAAGGTGGTAAATGCTTCCGCCATAGTCGCTCAGCTGGTGACCTCCTTGTGTATCTCACGCACCGTTGGTCCCTCGCCATCGAGAGTCAAGGTGAGGCTTTGGCAGTGAGCCTAGATGTGGCGAAGGCGTTCGATCGGGTCTGGCACAGGGGTCTTCTCACGAAGTTACCAGCATACGGGCTTCCCGAGGGATTATGCAAATGGGTCGCCAGCTTTTTGTCCAGCAGATGCATAAGAGCCGTCGTCGATGGTAGCTGCTCCGATAGCATGGACATAAATGCCGGCGTCCCGCAAGGTTCTGTGCTGTCCCCAACACTGTTCCTTCTGCATATCAATGATATGCTGTCTATTGACGGCATTCATTGCTATGCGGACGACAGTACAGGGGACACTCAATACACGGGCCGTGCAAATATCCCTCGTTCCGAGGTGGAGAAAAGCCGCGAACAGCTGTTGTCTGAAATCGAGAGTACACTAACTAGTGTCTCCGATTGGGGTCGACTAAACCTAGTCCATTTCAACCCCACCAAGACTCAAGCCTGCGCGTTCACCGCTAAGAAAACCCCATGGTCTGTGGCTCCAAAATTCCAGAACACTTCCTTGAACATCAGTCAAAGCATCGGGATCCTTGGCGTCGACATCTCCAGCGACGTTATGTTCCGAAGTCATTTGGAGGAAAAGGTTAAGCTGGCATCCAAAAAGCTTGGAGTGCTCAACAGAGCGAGGCAGTACTTCACATCGGGGCAAAGGCTGCAACTTTATAAGTCGCAGGTCCGGCCTCATATGGAGTACTGCTGCCATCTATGGGCGGGAGCTCCTGAGTACCAGCTGGGGCCTTTAGACTCGGTTCAGCGACGTGCCATCAGAATTGTTGACGATCCCGAGCTCACAAGCGGTTTAGAGCCACTCAGTCTGAGGAGAGACTTTGCCTCGTTATGTGTGTTCTACCGCTTGTACAACGGAGAGTGTTCTAAGGAATTATTCGACTTGATGCCCACAGCTACCTTTCACCATCGCAACTCTCGCCATCGACAGGGAGTCCATTCACACACATTGAAACCAGAATTGTTTCGAACTGTGCGGGCTAAAAGGAGTTTTCTTCCGCGGACGCTCGGTCTGTGGAATGAGCTCCCTGCCGTGGTTTTCCCAATGGGGTTCTTCAAAAAGGGTGTGAAGCGGTTTCTTCAGGGTCGGCAACGCGCGAGTGATACCCCTGGTGTTGCAAGCGTCCATAGGCTACGGTAACTGCTTACCATCAGGCGGGCCGTATGCTTGTTTGCCACCTAAGTGGTATAAAAAAAAAAAAAAAAACTTGCACAAATGATTACGTCGTTATAACATCTTTTAAAAATAACACCAATCCGTGGCGTAATACACGTTTATATTAAGTTGTTAAGTAAATTATTATTATTATCAATAATTAAGTTAGTTATTATTATTATTATATATAACTATTATATATTATACAGGGTGTTGTTTTGATCGGCGACAAGCGACCCAGGAGCGGTAGTACAAAATATATATTCCCCAAAAATGGACTTAATTCCATTAAATACTGTAAATATGTTGAGTAATACCTTATTCAATTTGAAATAAAATTACCGCAAAGTATGGTTACTAGGCACGTGCACAGACTATAGCTAGGCGCAAGCCGCCATCGCCCCACCCCTTTACTCCCTCGTACTCCCGTTGAGTATTATGTCTACACTTTAGCTTATTACATGATTTTCAAAAGTTTTTTTTTTTTTTTTTATTATTAGAAAAAAGTAAAGTATTTTTTAAATATTTTTTTTAGCACCAGTATCATTTGTATTATCGACCCTGAGTCGCTCGTCGCTGACCAAAACAACGACCTGTATAATAGCTTACAGAGGCTAGATATTCATCTCGGCAGGCGTCTGGCCAGTCGCAGGTCCAATTAGTGGGAGGAACGCACGGTACTATGGGTGGGGTGTAGCAGGTGCAAGGATGCGCGTAGCACGTCGAGTTACAGCATTGCTGGCACATTGTGTACACCTGGAATCATTTGTTATTATTAAATAGCATCCATCCCGCGTTTCAGCCATTCATAGCTTTTCACAAAATAACTGAGACCTACGTGCAAATATTACGCGTTTAAGTCATTACGGCGTAACTCAAAATTGGTCAGCAAATTGGTGGTCAACAGAGAAACAGGCAAGAAATAGAGTAAATAAAAGCGTGTTATTTAAAAATACGGTAATAGTTATACAGTATTACCCAACTAATATGGCTTACCGATGTACCTACGCAGAAGATACATTTTCAAAGCGCGGGAAAAGCTATTGGTCGGCAGCTGCCGCCATGTTAACGCGCGCCGTGCAGAGGGGCGTGACTTACGAGTGAGACGGAACTAACAGCTGCAGTGTATTATGAACCTTATAGTAGTGATCTAAGGTTGATTGTAAGTTTCAACAATTCATTCGTTAATCTTCGGGGCCATATTTTCTTTTCTGTGCAAACGAAGATTCACGACGCGCCATATCAGTTGGGTACTACTGAAATGTTAAACATCTTACCAGCCAAATAGCACGTGCGATTTCATTACGAACGTAAGGCAGACAATTACATAGGAGACAATGTTCGAATTTGCTAAGTTCAGGTATACCCAAATTCTTTTCTATTCCTGATGGTCCTAGTATAACCTGCATAGATCAAAATAAACAAACGTGTATTTTGCATCTTGTAATGAAAAAGTACTAAATTGTATTATTATATACCTACGTTAGTTTGTGAGATATAATTTTTCTATGAGCCAAATTAGTTATGATAAATCTTAAGATTTTTTTTCTTTATCTCAATAGGTTGACAAAAACATAACCCTCCTTCCGGGTCAGTCGGGTAAAAAGGCAGGCGGTCCACCTGTTGGCTAGTGGTCACCGCCACCTGTCGACATTTGCAATACATGGGAGATTGCCGATGTATTGCCGACCAAAACGACGTGTTATTTGCATAAGTTGTACGTTTTTTATGTGACCATGCTTACCTCACTAGCAAAAAACTGGCATTCAGGGGCGCAGGATCCCAAGCTGTCAACATACGCGCACTGTACGACCTTAGCGCCTTGCATACCCCTCACGACGTTGATGGTGGTGCGCGCCACTGCGTACGCGCCGGCCAGACACGCCGTCTCTTTGTAACATCCTTTAGATGCGCACACGGCTTCTGTACCACTCATTATGCACGATGTTACGCATTCAACCTAAAAATAATGTTTTGGTTATGTGATTCTGGTGTGGTTATGCTTGGCGCTGAAAAACCAAAATATTATATTTGTATTAAATAAATAAATATCCTGGGACATTCCTCACACACGGCTAACTGATCCCAAACTAAGCAGAGCTTGTACTATGGAAACCAGATAACTGATATACTACATATACTACTGTTTGTTTGTAAATACATACTTAATATACATAATTACACCCAGACTGAGGACATACAGACATGTTCATGTAAATTATGTAATGAATCTAAGCTTGTTTTGAAAAGAGAAATTGCTGAGTTTATTGCCGGCTCTTCTCAGCAAATACAACATGCCGAACCGATATTAGAGTATTAGAGTCAGACTTTTCATAAGTGCCTGCGAAGTTCTATTTGAATAAATGATTTTTGAATTTTGAATTTTGAATCGAACCCACGACCAGCGGCGCGATAGGTGGAATCTTAACCAGAGTTAACTAAACGCACCATCTGGCCCGTCGTGAAGAACATTATCCACCAGCGACATAAATACCTGCTCCTGCGACATAATACTGGGCAGTACAGCGGCTGACAACACGGGCACCATAGTATTGGGGGACGAGCCTCCTACAACCGGCACCGCCACAGTCTCCGGCGGAACCCTCAGGAATTCCGCTAGCACCGTGTTCGCGCGCACGCAGTTCAACTCCACACAACCCAGCAGGTGGCGCGGGTTGTACATGCCGCGAAGTCTTTGGATCTCGCCTACCAGAGGTACCATACTCTCTACTGGTTCTGTCGCTATTATTGTGATTGCCTGGAAGTTTAATTTGGCAAAATTCGAAATTACTTAGTTACTTTAAAATTTGACACAAAACTTATATAAAAGTCAAAAAAAATTGGATTTTCCAAAGACACGTTTAGTCAAGAAATGTCCGCTTCAACCTACGATTATTGGGTACATTAAAACTTAGGTTTGTTTGTTCCACTGGCGATGTGCTTCTGAAATGAAAACTTCCATATGGAATTATTTGACCACTGGCTTTTTCGTGAAGGAAAACGTTGTAGAGAAACCTGCATATTCAAAAAGTAGAATTGAAGTGGCAAGTGAAGTCCGGGTCTAAAATCTGACCCGGGTGCAATAGGTACTTATTTCCTTGGGCTGCTTTTCCACCAGAGATGTGCTATGCAGCTATGCTGCGTGGATGTAATAGCTAAGCTGTGAAACTATGTGACCGTTTGCACTGATACTAAGCTATGTAGCGGTGCGAGTAAGATGTGCTATGAAGATGCGCCGCCGCAAAGTAGCTGCGCGAGGAAGATGCGCAGCTCGAGCTATGCGATATATCGATAGTAGGGAAGAGGGGAGGGCGGCGCGAGATATAAAATAAAATTTGCTTCCACGATGGCATGTCTACTTTCAGCGACAAATGCGGGCCTACTGTAGGTACTCTGTTCTGCACATAGCTACACCACTCGCGACCATCCAAAGCACACATCCATAGCACGCATCCATAGCATGCATCCAAAGCACACATTCATAGCACGCATCCATAGCACGTATCCTTCCATATAAAAAACATATCTTAGTTGAATCCGTTTCCACCAGTGCTAAGTTATTTGCACCAATGAATATGATTGGTGGATATCAAACGCATCCATAGCAACGTAGCATAGCACATCTCTGGTGGAAAAGCACCCTAACGCTTGTCTCTTATAAACGTATTATAGCGGTTTCCATGTCGGAAAATGTATTTAAATTAATTAAGGATTACTAATTTAAGTATGACTATCATATAGCAACACTTGTTTAGCATTATACATCAATACTTACTGTTGGGCAAAAATTGCACATTTGCAATGCGATTTCTGTCAATATTGGCGAACTATATTCGAAAGTGTCATATTGGTTCCTCGCCACTATAACCACCACTTTTGCACCCTGTAAGGTAATTATTGTTAATCACATCAAGGATCCCTCAACATAAGCCGCGATGGCTCAGTGCGTAACACTTTCGGAAGGATGGAAGCTGGTTCAATTCCCCTTTCTCTTACGTATGGATGGACTCACCACACAAAATAAGACAGAAGCGTGAGATTTACAACTTGAGGATGGTAGCCAGCCAGACGGGTATTACCAAGTACCCTACGAAAATGAATCCGTTAATAAGTTTCCGTGGTGATAATGATATTTGTAAGATTACCTTCAAAGCGTCACATAGCATATGCCGTCCGGAATAAGAAGATACTTTACATTTGGTGTCAACGTGACTCAGTTCCATGCCATAGCCACAGGTGGCGCAAATGTCGTAAAGAGCTATCTCGTCTAGTAAAGGACATTGCTTGAGAAGCAACGCAAGAGGTTGACCTGGATGGAAAGGGCAATGATTATAGAGATGCCTGCTAACTAATCATACCTATTTTTAATCGACAGTGGTAGTGACGTCGGATACCGAGACGAAGGTCCCGGGTTCGAATCCTACAATCAGCTTTCGGTGAAGGAAAACATCGTGAGGAAACCATAGCACGGTGGTAGGGTACTTTGTAGTGTGGTAGCCAGCCAGATGGGTAATCTGGCTGGCTACCACCCTCAAGTTGAAAATCTGTCGCCAAGTACCGGTGTATTCCGACAGCTGCACTTGAGAGCCAGTTCCTTCTAGGCTTTGTGTGCTTACCACCGTCGGCCACATCATCACTTACCATGGTGAGATTGTGGTCAAACACAGGCCTATAAACAGTAAAAAAAAGACTTCATGAAAAGGATACGTATTGTATTGAATAGTACAGTAGTACCCAATTAATATGGCTTACTGATGTACCTGCGCGGAAGATACATTTTCAAAGCGCGGGAAACGCTATTGGCCGACAGCTGCCGTCATGTTAGCCCGCGCCGTGCGGAGGGGCGTGACTTGCGAGTGAGACGGAACTAACAGCTGCAGTGTATTATGAACCTTATACTAGTGATCTAAAGTTGATTGTAAGTTTTAAGCATTCTTTCTTTAATCTTCGGGGCCATACTTTCTTTTCTGTGCGAACGAAGATTCACGACGCGCCTAATAAGTTGGGTAATACTGTACCACCTTAGTACTACGTCATCTGTGAATAGGACCTACCTATGCCGGCTGAGAATTATAATATTATTATGATAGGTCACAAGTTACCTGTACACCCGGCGGCTCCACAAATTGTGACCTTCATACCAGCTGGACAAGTGCTGTAATATCCTTGGCAAGGTTTTCTATCCAGTTTGTTGTATGATAAAACTGTCCAAGATGTATCCAAAATACTCCGCCATCCGACCCGGTATGATCCAATAAATGATCGGCTAAGCAGCATTTTATTTATAGATTTAATTATTAATGTATATTTTTTTTTATTTTGTTATTTAGTTTCACATGATAAATTTTTAAGTGTTTGAAGTTTTTATAATAATGATAGTTTTCTTCTTTTTTCGTGAATTGTTTTCTGTCATTTCCATTTCCCATTTCATTGCTTTCAAAGAGGATCTATCATTTCAAGTATGTATAGTTTACTTCTATTATTTAGTGTGGATAGCTTCTAGGCACTTCTGCTTATTCTACCACATTTGGCCATCTCACACCATGGTGAGATTGTGGTAAAACACAGATCTATACATCGTAAAAAATGTATACATCATGTTAGGTAAAGCTATAAACTAAAACTAAACTCATATTTCGTTTACCTACGAGCTAAAGTCCCGTGACATACGACCGGATAGACAGACAGACCGCAGAGTGACGGTAAGGTTCCGATTGCCCTTTGGGTAACATCTAAAACGATATGTAGTAGCAGTGTATAAGACAACAACATATATTTTAGGCAACAAACAGCACGCGAAGCTAACGTTATGTCACCATTTAGAAAGAATATCATAATGATGGCCATTTAATTATCGACTAGTGCATTTAGACAAGGACGGACAATGAATAAATAATATAAACGATGCTATCTCGTCACTTAGTAAAATAAATAAGTTCGCAATAACACCATTGTTGAGTTAATTTAAATTCCAACCAGACGTGGATTTACAAGAAGATTGCAAGAAATATGTTACCGTGCTTAAAGAAACATTTTGCCTTTTCCTCAAATCCAAATGAAAATTTAAACGTTCGTAGTATATTCAAACCGTTATACGTAGTGCTGTCTGTTCTCGGTTTATTCCCTTACAGCATAAAATTTCAAAGTAATAAACTCGGCGTTACAATCATAGAGAAGTCCCTATACATAAATGCACTGTGCTCCGTTACAATTATTTTAGTTATGTGCTCATTCTTAGCACTACACGTTCAGCAAGTTTGTTCCTCAATGGAAGACAACTCCATGACCGAAGGATACATGACCCAAATAAATTATGTCACAGAATTGATTGGCCTGATTATATTTTCACTCGTTGCCTACGTGAATACCTTCCTTAATCGATGGAAATACGTGGAAATGTTAAACTCAGTATCTATTTGTATAGATTCTCCAATAGAAAACAAAAGAAATGAAAATATTCATAAACATCTGCGGTTTGAAATGAACTGTATAGTTATGGGAACTCTGTTTTTTGTTACAATATTACAGATATGTGTCAACTTTACTCGAAATGATAGTATATGGAAGATCATATTAGTGACGATTACCTTTAATTTACCACAAACGATACAGTTCGTCACATTAGCGTTTTACTATGTGCTGGTAATATTTGTAGTGGCTTTGGTGACGAATATAAAGCAGCAATTACAAACGCTCATGCGGGATAAAAAGGATATAACAGAGTTATTCGTAAAGGTAGAAACGAGACAACCGTTAGTAACCCTACATCAGTTGGAATCCCTCTATGTTAAAGCATTGGAATTAAAAAGAGAAATAAACAAAGCTTTCCAAGCACCCATAATGATAACTCTGATCCAATGCTTCCATGCAATGGTGAGCGAGTCTCATATTATTTACCATGGGATTGGACAAAAGAGGCTAAATACACACGAAATCGTGAATTGTACAATATGGGTGTTCTACCAGATTTTGAAAGTGTACGCATTAGCTATTTCAGGGAGTTTCTTAAAACTTGAGGTACCTAACTTACCTATTCATGTTTCAAAATAATCTCTTTAATCTATCTATAAATTATATATTTCCAATCTAATATATAATATAATATTATAAATGTAACTCTTGTTTGTTTGTTACGTTTTCACGTCTAAACCACTGAGGCCCGGTTTCAATAAACAAAAACGAATCGTTTTGCTTACCAATGGTAGGTTTTTTTATTGCCAAACTGGGCATATAGATCATTTCGTACCTGTGATAGCTACTTCCACATGGGAGGGTCTGCTATGCAAAGCTTTGAGGTATTTGCTTCATAATTAGTAAAGATATAAGAGTCTTAATTTTAATAAATCCTTACCGATACCGGTCGGTAAATTATTGAAACCGGGCCTGAACTAATCGCGTTGAAATTTGGCACGAAAATAGCCTATGGTATGGAGAAGGACATAGGCTACTTTATATCCCGGGAACGCGGGTGAAACCGCGGGGAACAGCTATGTATAATAATATGTAGGTATAGGTTAAATACTTATTATTTTTAACCGACTTCAAAAAAAAGGAGGAGGTTCTTTATTCGGTTGTATTTTTTTATGTTTGTTACCTCATAACTCCGGTATTTATTAACCGATGTGGAAAATTCTTTTTAATTTGAAAGCTTTCCACTTCCCGTTTGGTCCCAATGTCATCAGATCAGGATTTGATTATTTCTTAGTGTACTTTGAAGTTGGTTTAAGTTTTTTGTAAAACAGTTCATTTATTAATTTATTTTACAGACGCTGAAACTTGGTCAAGTGCTTCATAATATACCGACTGAAAAACAGGATACAAGGCTGTTAGCTGAGGTTATAATTATTTAAAGCGATCTCTAAAAATAAATCTGATCTTAAACATATTTATTATTTTACGGCAATATTTTCAGGTGCAACACTTTTCTACATTGATGTGTTTTCAAGGAAATGAACTGACTGTGTACGATTATTTTCCCCTAGATGCAACATTAATGTTTAAGGTGCGTAATATATAGGTGGTTTAATGTTTAATGTCTGTGTGAGATACAGAAACGATCCTTTAATAATACCTATATGATGTTTATTTTTCAGGTTATTGCATCTGCAGTAATGTATTTAATTATTTTAGTTCAATTTGACAAAAAAACCTAAGTCAGATGTTACTTTAGGGTAAATGAAATGCTTATTATAGATTATATTAATAGACTGCACGGTACATAGATAGTGTACTACCAATATGTAACCGTGTTTCATCTATTATTATGTACATAACTATTTATTCTGTACACAATAGGCTAAACTCCTCGAAATTAAAAGCCTTGGAGAATTTAACCAAATCCACATTCTCCAAGACGTTATTTCTCTTTATATTTTTTTTTCCTACCTACTTACCTATAATATCAGAAGGCTGACAGACTAGCAGCCAGTACCTTCTTCTATGTTCTATTCGTCGCCTGTCCGAGTGTCGAAAAAAGAAAGTCTAAATCGAATAAAAATACAAAAAAAAGTTATTTAAAAAAGAAACGACTTCAGAATCACAGCAGAATACACTAAAAAGTATGAAATAACTCTAATCTGACACTGATTTGAAGTCAGCGAAATATTTTCAATGAAATACGTCGTGCTCTTTCATAGACTTCAAAAGCCACATTTGAAAGCAAACAGACAAATTTCTGATTATTTTTAATCAACTTAAAAACAAGGAGATTATCAATTCGACACGTATGTACTCGTATGTAATATTATTGGAACTGCAATAGGTATATTCATATATGATCTATAAGGGCTTCCAAACAAATATACAAAATTTCATAGGTGTATGTATGTAGGTATATTTGTATGTGTGTTTGTATGTATGTTTGTCCACGCATATCTCCAAAGATATTAATCGGATTGTACCCATTCTTTTTTATTATTTTACATTTACTTCAACTTAGTCACTCAGTGCAAGTTTCATCGCAATCGGTTCAGTAATTTTCAAGATATATGGACAAATATGTGTGACGACCTGGCTTATTGATACGAGCTACGGGTATGGTGTCAAAGGTAAAACATCTCAAAACCTTGGTCAAATTCTGATGCATATAAGAAAAACTAAAAATGACGAAATAATAAAGTAATAAAAAAAAACGACATGAAAATACACAGTATGAAATAACTCAAATCTGACACTGATTTGAAGTCAGCGAAAGAGCTCAATGTATTCCATTGAAAATATATCGCTGACTTCAAATCAGTGTCAGATTTGATTTATTTCATACTTTTAGTGTATTTTGGGATCGGTATCCGGGTTTCATGCCTGATATGTAAAAGGGCCTATCACCAAATCAAACACCACTTTCTTACTGATTTTGTCCTTGTCTTAACTAACTAACTGCGAAACAATTCTGCAATTAAATAATGTATTATTTAGATGTGAACAACTGTACTAGTCTAGTAGATTGATTTTGTACAGCAATATTTTATATGAAAAATCAAATCTGACACTGATTTGAAGTCAGCGAAAGAGCTCAATGTATTCCATTGAAAATATATCGCTGACTTCAAATCAGTGTCAGATTTGATTTATTTCATACTTTTAGTGTATTTTGGGATCGGTATCCGGGTTTCATGCCTGATATGTAAAAGGGCCTATCACCAAATCAAACACCACTTTCTTACTGATTTTGTCCTTGTCTTGTATAAGAAAATAAATAAATACTTAATATTATAAATGTGAGTTGGTTTGTTACGCTATCACGCCTGCTTAACCTACTAAATCGATCACGACGAAATTTGGCTCGCAGATAGTCTATGATATGGAAAAGGATATAGGCTACTTTTATCCTGGGAATACGGAGGAAACCGCTTTGGACAGCAAGGAATCCTTTTTTTCTACGTCTGTGTATGGAATATAGTAAATGCAAAACCGAGTTTGTTTGTTACCCCTTCAAGCCTCAACGACGCAACCAATCGTGATGAAATCGTGATCGCGTGCGTTGACAGTTTGACATGCGGTTAGTTTATAATCGTAGTTTATAATCTGGAATGACACATAGGCATAGGATACTTTTAAACCGGGAAAACATTAGATGTATCGGTAACGCGGGAAAACCACGGGATGAAAACTAGTAAGTAGGTAATAAATAAGTACCTACATTCGAAATTGAATGCTGGTTTGTCCATTTTTTTTATATGTTGGCGTCACACTGCTCGTGTATTTTGCCATTTTCCACTTATGTTATAAGTTCTAGTAACATTAAATCACTTTCTCATAGTCCTCAGTCAGTCATCGTCAGTCAAAGTCATGTTTTAGCTAGCACAGACATAATTGTTTTAGTACAATGGTGGTTGTACTAAAACTTTTCACGGACTTCTTGAAACAACTTGAAAAGAGACGATACTCATGATTCATTTCATTTCACTTCACTGGTGCACATGCATTGATTTTTATTGGTTAAAATACCACCGATAATATCAATAAAACAATATCAAAATAAACGAATTTATGAAAATTTAAATGAAAACGCAATGTCCCTCAGTTCCCGCCAAAAAGTCCCTGGTTTGTCCTTCTTTCATGCAGCATCGGATCGATGTGAGTGTAGATATATTATTGTAATTAATGAAGTTACACGTCGTACCTACCTAAGTTATCATCACACGTAGCAGCCTTTAGAACTAAAGAGCGCAAATTAAACGAAATTGCGCTCACTGACTGGCGCTGTTTTCTCCGCACAAAACGTAGGTCGACCGACTGTTAGAAGGTAATAACGGTGACTTTTGGTATAGTTACTATACCAAAGTCTTATAATATTATATGTCTGTGACCAAAATTATAGTTTGGTATACTCTTTTACGGTGACTGACTGAGGATAATGTGAAAACTCGACACTGGCAGAAATAAGTCATAATTTGGACTTGGTTGCCAAACTTAAAAATAAGAAGAAGAAGAATACTGGCTTAAACTTGGTAACACCAGTATCGTGTTGTCTGTCTGTCGAGTTGGGGGTGGTTCTTTTTTCTGTTGTTGGTAATATTTCATATAAAATATTGCTGTACAAAATCAATCTACTAGACTAGTACAGTTGTTCACATCTAAATAATACATTATTTAATTGCAGAATTGTTTCGCAGTTAGCTATCATTTGGGGATATAGATCGTTCAGATATAAGGTAAGCCAGTTTACTCCTGACCTTTATTTCTCTCCTAAATAATCCTTTTTTAGAATTACTGTTTCTTTCCTGGTCTGTAATCAATTTGATTGAAGGCGTTCTTCTACAAATATAATCGCAATAAACGTAAGCCGGCAAATGGCATGCGGTGTAGCCATCTTGAGAATCTGTAATGGCCGGCCGCCGCCATGTCACAAATCACATGTTTCTAATGAAATATAATCGCTTAGTGCCAATTATTGAATATATAGATTAGTTAGGTCTGCCTTTCGTATCGCTCATAGTAAAATCAAAAAATTAGCTTCTCAGGTAGCCATAATTTGAATGTTTGTGAAGCGGCATACAATGGTAAGGTGTTTTTCAGCCTGAAATTGTTTTCCGAGTTTTCATTATGCTTGCGAAATCTGTAGGTTTACAACATCCTAACTGGTACCTACTATCGCTGTTTATCTTCAGGCGACATCCCATCCATGAGTCACATTTAAAAAGTTACAGTACCTACCTACCTCATACCTTTCAAAAACACAGGTAGGTATTTATTTGAGTGACCATTCACTATTTACAGATGGACGGCAACATAGTCCATCCACACCAAGGCGTGGTCCACGGTAGTGTGGTCCCAGCCGTAGTCCATGGGATGCCGGTCCACGGTGCAGGCCCTGATGGCGAGCACGCACCTCATGGACCGCGCCGCCGTTATCAGAGCCGGCCCAAACCACCAAATAACTTGGAAAGGTTGCCACTTGATGAAGCTGCAAAGAGGGTATGTATTTTCACTAAAGATTTATAGAACACAACAGCTACAAACCTTAAAAATACTTTTGCTGTTATACTATGGAATTTTACTAGTTGTCAACTGTGGTTTCACCTGTGTTCCTGGTATTAAAAGTATACTCGGGCATAATGTAGCTTCTTATTAGTGGAAGAATTTTCAAATCTGACTGTTTCTATTCTGCTTTATTATATTATTATGGCACTTTATGGCCTACCACATAATTTACTACTAATACAATAATAGTGATCTTATAATTCTTTAATATTATTTCTCTTGTATAATTTGTATCTCATTTAAACATAGGAAATGGAGTCACTTCCCATGAAGACTCCAGTGTCAGTTTTGCAAGAACTGCTGGCTCGTCGTGGAACAGTGCCCAAGTATGAATTGGTGCAGATTGAGGGCATGATCCATGAGCCCACATTCCGTTACCGTGTCACAGTGGCAGATTTAGTTGGTGAGCATAATATTAACAATATATTATGTATTTAAATGAAAATTTTAGGTATTAAGAGCAAAGTATGACTAAAAATCAGATCAGAAACATTGTTTTCTGGTTAAAAATTATCTTTAGGGGGACAATATGGCTGTTCCCCCTGAAATCCTGAAATTTCATCCTGAATCAACCCCTGAAATTTTCTAATATTATTTAGATAAATTCCTGTTTTATATTAAGTTACCAAAGCATATATTGTGTTGTACCCATATCTAAGTACCATTGATAAGCTAAAAATAGTAATGAACATCATGATTTAATGTATATCAAACCAATTTCAGATAATTCCGTCATCTTGACCTTATAAATACTTGATATTCCATATGCCAAATAGAGGCAAATATTGATGATGATGAGTGAATTCCTTATTGAATATGGCTTATGTTCTGGTAGTTGGTTCGTAACAAATTTTCAACTTGAGGCTTGCAGCCAGTCAGGCACTATGAAGTACACACACCATCTACCACAGAGCTCTGTTGTATACTATGTTTGCCTGCTCCAAAACTGACTTGCTACACTTTTTGAGACTGTTTGTTCTGTCTGTTATTTCCAGCAATGGGCACTGGGCGTTCGAAAAAGGAAGCTAAGCATTCTGCAGCTAAAGCCCTTCTGGATAAGCTGACTGGTGCTGCCCCGGCAGATCCATCCACAAATGGAAGCGTGCCTGAGACGTAAGTAACTTTAACAAACATCTAATTTAATATTGCCAAGCTAGTGTACAGTAACAATTTATATTGTTTTAATGCAGGCTTAAGTTTAATTTTTAGAGTCTGTAACGCATGAGTTATACCTCTGGTGATGCAAGGATCCACAGTGCTAACCGCTTACCATCAGGCGGGCCGTATGTTTGATTCCCACCTTAGTGGAAAAATGATAATATTTTGTTTTTTATACTACTTAGGTAGCAAACTAGCATACGGCCCGCCTGATGGTAAGCGGTTACCGTAGCCTATGGACGCTTGCAACACCAGGGGAGACACTCGCGCGTTGCCGACCCTGCAGAAATCTCTTCACACCCTTAATGATATATATTCTAATTAAATTTTAATTTCAGTGGGACTGTTGTATCTTCATTTGAAGATAAGCTGATGGGCAATCCAGTAGGCTGGTTGCAGGAGCTCTGTATGTCGCGATTCTGGCCCCCGCCCTCCTACCATGCAGAAAATGATGACAATGTGAACAGGCGTGAGTTATGTTTGTTTTGTAATACTCACCACTTGTTATTAAAAAATTCGAATAGTACTAGGCTTAGCACAGTCACATGAAAAATTACCACCTATAAAGGCCTAATTGGTGTGCATAACTAGGTTTTCAAATTTAAATGAGTAATTTTACTTACTCTTTTACTGGAAAATACATGGCTAGGCAAGACGTACAGCCACCTTAAAAAGTAGTTCTTTACTTAGTTTGTATGAAAACTTGAATAGGCTAGTGTTCTGAAAAAATCTGTTTAGTCCGTCATTTAAGGACGCGTTTACAAAATTGATAGGTAGCAAATCGCACTAATACATTTGCAAGGCCCACACGCACACACGTGCATGGAGAAGCTGCGTTAAAAATAGTGAATCAACCTAATTTGATACTTTAACATTATATTATATTTTTTTCATCTATTTTTGTTATCATTTCGCTTTTACGTGTATGTAATTAACTTTGCTAGTGTATGTACAGTGTAATCCGTTTAGTACGACTTCGCATTTAACAACCAACCGTTTTTAGGGACGTAAGTATAGGCATATGTTTGGTTTTAATATGAACCACCATGAAAGTACATCCGTTTATTACGACTCCGTTTACAACGACCAACCGCTGTTAACGACGGAATTTTAAACATAATTGTCCGGTTACAACGACGAGCGTTGACGTATTTACAAATAAATCGTAGATAAGAAGCTATATCCGCCCCGCGCAACCCCCTTACCGGCACGTCGCTGATTGGAATGCAACTTTGTACCACTCCGAGTGTTTCTGAAGCTCTAAAAGCTGCAGAAGTGCTAAATGTGTTTGTACATTCTAATTTTGAAGATGATTTGAAGTTGAGATGATGAAAATTATCATGTCTCGTTTGCATAATGCAGTCCGTACTTCTTACTATACAAATAAAAACCAAAAACAATAAAAAATCACAGACTTTTTGCAGTAGATGTTTCGTACGGCGTCCGGTTAGTACGACGTAATATCACCGGTCCCTTGGCCGTCGCTATAACCGGATTCTACTGTATTTCGGATGACAATACAATAATTTGGTACCATCGAGCTGATCTGATAATAGATCCGAAATGTAGGCACTGGAACTCCATGACATAATAACTTATGTTAGCCGTGATTAGGGTTGTTGGAATTGTCATGAGAAGAACTTTAATCATATATGGTGTTCAGGGTCTGATGATGGAGTAGGAGGGTAGGCAATGGAACATCATAGCGGAGCAACATATCCTAGCCGTGTTTGGGGTTGTTGGTTTTGACTACTTTTGACAATATATAGTTTTCAAGGTCTGATGATAGAGGATAGGCAGGCACTGGAACTCCTTAGTGGAATATATTTGTGATTATAAATGTGGGTGTGTGATTGATTGAAAAAATTTTATAGTAGAGTATAACATAGCACAGTACAGTATAGTATGATAAGGGTGTGAAGAGATTTCGGCAGGGTCGGCAACGCACGAGTGATTCCCCTGGACCGGAGTTGCAAGCGTCCATGGGCTACGGAAACCGCTTACCATCAGGGCCATATGCTTGTTTGACACTTTAGTGGTATAAAAAAGGATGAATTCATGACATACTATCTATCCCAAATTCCTAATCTATCACGGAAATCCAGTTGCAGTCTCCAAGAACCATCATCAGGTCAGTTTAGTCTGTCTTGTTGTAAGCACTCATCACTACTAACAAAAGGAGCCCAAACACGACATTTCTATCCCAACCCATCAAGGAGTTCCAGTAGCAGTTTCCAAGAACCATCATCAGTTCAGTACAGTCTGTCTTGTTGTAAGCTCTCATCACTACGAACAAAAGGAGCCCAAACACGACATATCTATCCCAATCCATCAAGGAGTTCCAGTAGCATTCTCCAAGAAACATCATCATGTCGGTTCAGTATGTCTTGTTGTAAGCTCTCATCACTTCTAACAAAAGGAGCCCAAACACGACATTTCTATCCCAACCCATCAAGGAGTTCCAGTACCAGTCTCCAAGAACCATCATTAGGTCAGTTCAGTTTTTTTTGTTCTATGCTCTCATCACTACTAAAAAAAGGAGCCCAAACACGACATATCGGCTTTACTCGGGTAATTCTGTATACAAAACTGACGTAATATAAAATAAAATTTCATTTTTGCTCACAAATATCAAGTATCAACGGTAAAATTGTTTGTGTCTGCACAGCGATCTATTTTTTGTGAACGGCTGCTGGCTAGCGACATAGAGGTAGTCTCACGACGGCGCACGGGCGCTGACTGAGAGTTCATTTGAAATGTTCGTTACTTTATACATCAAAACTCAGACAGAGCAAAGGAAACAAACCCTTATTTCATAGACGTCAAGTTTGACGTGAATTAGCAAAATTTTGGATAAATGGTGAAAAATTTACAAAAATGTTTTAATTTTTTTTGAGGTTTGGTCGATATTTATGCGGATTTCCTTTTTAGGAATTAATCTTGATTATTTCTATTTTATTAGAGTATTTTTTTTACTCATTAAAATCTCCAAATTATTGAGATATTTGGATCGTAACTCGGCCTGTTTTCGTAATTTTCACGGGAGGAACCCTCCTCCCGTGAAACGGTACGGAAAACCAATTTTATTGTATGAAAAGTATGATAATTGAAAAAACTGTTTATACCAACTACAGGCAAAGGTATATTGAAGCATTAGGTACCCGCAAAATTTGGCAAATTTCAATGGATTCATCGGTAAATGGATCGGAAAACAGCTAATTTCTCAATATTTTGTAAATACGTCCTTAAACTATCAAAAATATTAGACACGTATTTTTTCTTTTGTTTATCAAACAAAAACCGACGAAGATTTGGCGGGTTGAAGCGTGACCGCGTGACGTCATGCTATGGTACATTTTTCACAACCAATCCTGAATTTTGACGCACTTTATCTGTGTAATTTTTTTATTTGATAAAGCAAATATACATGTCCAATATTTTTTGATAATCTAACTGACAGTTTTTTTTTACCAAACCACATCTCTTTTATATAATATGACAGCATTACTAGTAGTAAAGGGATCTGCTACATTCAAATTCAAAATATTTATTCAATTAGACCTTTCGTAGGCACTTATGAAAAGTCTGACTCTAATACTCTTTTGGAAGGTTGCATTTGCTTCATTTTAGATGCAGACTGTAATAATCATATTGCTAAATACATGCATAATATGTCATGTTTTCAATTGACAGGTTTGCCCCATGAGCGTCAGTTTACGATTGTGTGTACGCTTCTGAAGCGGCGTGAAGTGGGCACAGGCAAATCTAAGAAGCTTGCCAAGCGCCAGGCAGCTTACAAGATGTGGCAAGCTCTGCAGGATAACCCACCGGAATCATTCCAACCTGAAGAAGAGGTACATTTACTATGATCTATTAAAATAATTGAGAATGACAGATTTGGGTATGAAATGCTGTTTGTTGATAAGTGCATCACTTGAGAAAGGCTGGACAGATTTGTGTATTTGTTTATGTTCGTTAATAGTCCGAATTAGGATTTTATGGGAAGAAAAATTGGGAAATTTGCCTGAAAAACTGAAAGTGTTTTTTTCCACGGAATTGACATTTTACTTTTAACAATGTAATTATTACAAAAACATATGTTTTTAATGTTATAATAATGTAAACTGAATCCAATTTCCAAATCTTGTGTATATTTTTGTGTCACTAAAATCATTGACAGACTATGTAAATAGCGACAGCTTGGCTTCAGCGAACCAACATGTATATCATTCCCTTGAGAATGCCACTTGGCCAGGTATTTTACTATCTTTCTGTTGGCTCATCCAGAGACAAATGGTTGGTAGAGTTACTACAAAATTGTAATGTTACTTATCATACGTGTTGTGTTCTAGGGCGGCGTTGCGGCCCGATATGCCGACTTGAAAGATAGTAAAATCTCCACTCTGACTACAAGTCATAGCCACAAGGTGTCGCAGTTTCACAAACATCTCAAACAGTCTGTCGGCCCCAACCTGGCCAAGTTGCAGGTATGACCCATTTCTATTATTATGCATGTCTTGTTGTGTTTCGGATATTTAGAGAGCCCACATCCAAAATTTTTGTCTCATGATTTTACGACTGAAGCTGTCTCGAGATCTTTTTAACATTTTTCAGTCCAAAAATGATAAAATGTGTTGCCTAAATGAAGAAAGAAATTATTGTTTACAAAATCTATATACAGCAGAAAGAAATTGACTCTTTGGCTTCTTACCATTACTGCTAACTTCAGGATCATCATTTAATTATTTTTCAGTTTTGGTTGTAAAACTATACTAAACTTGCAAGCTAAAAGCTTGCTAGATAAAAATGTTCTAACACTATTTGTAACTGATATTACTCAAAATGTATGGGTTATTGGTATATTGATGCATGTGAAATAAATAACGAAATTTGTAGTTAGTAGATTTTTCTGGACATTATTTTTGAGGTAATATAATTAATGTAAATATTTTGTTCAGGTCACTCCACTGAACAACAAGGACTTCAACTTCGTTCAGTTCTTGCAAGAGATTGCCTCCGAGCAATCCTTCGAGGTAACCTATGTAGACATTGAGGAGAAGTCCATGACTGGTCGCTCTCAGTGTCTTGTCCAGCTTTCCACATTGCCAGTTGCAGTCTGTTATGGATCGGGGCTCACTAGCAAGGATGCTCAGTCCTCGGCCGCTCAGAATGCTCTCGAGTACCTCAAGATAATGACCAAAAAGTGAAGTCTCATCATCTCGCGACATCAATATGACAT
The DNA here is from genome assembly GCA_951394255.1 of Polyploca ridens. Lineage (NCBI taxonomy): Eukaryota > Metazoa > Arthropoda > Insecta > Lepidoptera > Drepanidae > Polyploca > Polyploca ridens. Next base: position 6,282,133 of record OX596243.1, on the reverse strand, counting down.
GCTTACATCTAAAAATATCACTGAAAGTTGAATATAATTACAAATTATGTTCTACAGGTGCATAAAGTATGTGATTGATGTCGCTAGGTTTTGAGCCTATACTTATCTTTATCACCACTTCCCATTTGAATAATGGCATTGCGCCTGTGTGCCACCAGCACTTTGGGCTATGCTTTATAACTGGCATATTTGCAGTATCTTACTTGTGATTCTTTTTCTATTCTATAATAATATCATCATGTGTCTGTCCATAGTTTAATTTTAATATTTATATCTTCTAAAAATATTTATTTTAAGTACACCAACAAGTGATTTGCACTTGTACTATTACTGCCAATGTGCGAGGATAAATTGCATAGCCCGTAAAACTTACAAGAAACAAAGTATGGAGTGGTCATATATCAAAATACAAGCTATACTTTGCATAGAATTAGTGTAATTTTCCCAGCGTGGAAATTACTTAAAAAATATTTAAAAAAAAAAAACAAAAAAATACAAAAAATGTAAAAAATAAAAAAAAGTGTGGACTATATTTCCAGTTTAATATTCAGCATTATTTAGGCATGATTTTTGCATTCATATTATGAAAAATTATATAATTACCCAAAAAAAAAGTGTTAGCTTTTAATGTATTGTAATCGAGTCGTAGCCAATCATGTTTTCCTTTTGTTGAAACAGGCATTGAATTATTTTAAATGAATTTAGTTAAGTGTGGTGTGTTAAGATGTATTCTAACATGCTGAGCATTAAACGGAAAAAATATTCTCAGCTAAGTATTGTCTTGTTGAGGAACTGCCCGACCTTTGCTTTGTAACAAGCTCCGATATCGCGGTCAACTCACTTGAACTTTGAAAGAACTTTTTACAAAGTGCAAGGGTTGGAAATTGTGGTTAAATCGTGTAAGGCAGGATTGAAGATTGATTTTTATTTATATTTAAACCAGTGACTGTCTAGGTTTTCTTTTGTGTACATGACGGAAAACTTTGCAGGGAAGCTGAGAACTATGTGTTAGCGTGAAATATATCACTGGAATTAGCGGTTGCGAAGTTAGGATCCCTTGCCTGTGAAAATGGGCATTATTTTAATGCAAAGTATAGAGGTTGTAACAATTTCTACCAGTACAGTGTCGTCGTCGGTGCTTGTCCCTCGATGCCAGGCTCAGGCAATGACGAGGATCCTGCACGCACCCAGTTTCTTTTAAATTGAATGGTGGGAGTTCAACCTGCCCTTGTAAAACATCGCACTGTTCAAGTTAGAAAAGACTACTCGAGTAAAGGATTGGAGTTCTGTTCAACCAAGACCAACTAAATAATATTGCAATGTCCAACCGTCGAGGCATTGAATTTATCGTGTTATTTTGTGTTTAGTGAGTCTTGGTTTTACTTGTTCTTGTGATTATACTCAAGAATAATAAATAGTAGTAATAATTGTAGAATATCGTCACTAATGTCGACACTTATCTCACACCTTGCCTATTTGAATGAAGAAATTTATTAAATAAATTTATATTATACAATGTATACCTACCTATTTAATTTTTGCTATGCATTGTTTCTGCTCTAAACTTCAATAAATTTTCGTGTTGCTTAGAATTTTGCATTTTATTTTTATCAAACCACTGATAGTCACGGCAGAAAACTCCGGTTTGCGGGGCTACTGCCAAATGGATTTTATCCCAATGATGATGTACGGCGAAGCCCACAAATGGTCTTCAAACGTTGAAATTCCCAATGTATGTATTATATTACTCTTTGCGTTGAAATGACACCAAAGATACGCGGTAGCCCCCTCGTCGCCGCCGCCGGCTAGCTAGAATTATCCTATGGAATTATCTCGAGCCAAGCGCAAAAGATTAAAAACTAGGAAACTCCTAACGTAACAGAAAATGACAGCTGTTCATACAAAATTAATCAATTTTTTTTTTTTTTATAATATATTTATTTACCATAATATTTTTTTACATTATTACATTTTTATAGCCTTCACGGAAGCCTCGAGGGCTTATCTGTGTCGGCGGAATTAGACATTGGTTAGAAGTTTCCTTAGTTAGGCATAGGCGTTAGGTTGGTGAAAATGGACAAGACTCGTTCTAAGGGATTTGTATTTTTGAATAATAACTAAGTAGGTACAGTAGTACCCAATTAATATGGCTTACCGATGTACCTGCGCAGAAGATACATTTTCAAAGCGCGGGAAACGCTATTGGCCGACAGCTGCCGTCATATTAGCGCGCGCCGTGCGGAGGGGCGTGACTTGCGAGTGAGACGGAACTAACAGCTGCAGTGTATTATGAACCTTATAGTAGTGATCTAAGGTTGATTGTAAGTTTTAAGCATTCTTTCGTTAATCTTCGGGGCCATACTTTCTTTTCTGTGCGAACGAAGATTCACGACGCGCCATATAAGTTGGGTAATACTGTACTTATCTAACATGAAATGGAAGGACGAAATAAAAAAGTCAAACATATTAATAGAATTTAGTATATTTATTAAGCGCTAAGAATTTAATCAAGGTAAGTAGGTACATATTAAATTTTCATTTTATTTTTATGATTAAATTTAAACTGACGTAATTTTGACTGTCTGGATAATTTCACAATACTGCCAAGCCTATTTTTGGGAAAATTTTCGTTCACTACAGTAAATGATTTATTATGGTTTAGATACAAATAACTATCGTCACAAGTATCTTTTGATAACGTCCAAGTTTCTATTTCCTTAGTAGGCGTTAGATTTAATTGAGCGTTACATAAATCATCAAAAATACTAATCTCCTGTGGTGATTCATAAAAAATACCATTTGTACTATTGTCTTGCGAATGGCTAAGATCGACTGTTGGATTCGATGTATCTTCAAATCCTATATATTCTGGTGAATAGTTGGCTGTCACGTCACCAAACTGCGGTGGAGGGGGTATAAGTTCTTGTTCATCCTTTATGAAACATTGCAGAAGAGTTTTGGGATTAAACATAGTTTGATCTATATTGTAATCATTAGCAGTATTTGGTATACAATTATTTTCATCCATAAGCGATTGGTACTCTGTAATGTTATTAACATCCTCAAATTCACTTGAGTCTTTAGTAACAACATCACGTTGTGGTTCTTGTTCAACTGTAGTTATTCTCGATAAAGTTAACGTTGGTATATTAGTCTTATATTGTGATATTAGACTATTTGGTAACGACGTCGATAAGTTATCAATATTAGTAATTTTGAAAGGTCTCTTCGGTTTATCTAACTGTATCTTCTCTCTGCTATCCTTATTATCAATTTGTGTATGAATTATGTCCTTCGCAGATTTATTCCTGAAAAGTATACAATGATATACTATAGCAAAATGTTGTACCAATATGTAATTTATAATAACAGTTTTCTTTTATTTACGTGTAAGTGATTGTGGTATTCATGTCAAGGATTCGGTAGTAATTTAAATATTTACCTGAAGAGATTACTATATTTTTGCAAAATGTTGTCTAGATATTTTTTTGATTCTGATGCAGTTTCATTACTCACTATTCGTTCGTCTTCTTTATTATGATAACTTTCATCAGTATTTTCATTCACCTGTTTTTTAATATATTGAGCTCTTTGATTATTATTGACTGTGTTGATTAAATACTTTCCACTTTGGTTAATACCGTTATCATTATCCTTAGCATTATAATCTTTACATGTAGGTGCATTCAAATCTAAACATTTATAAGGTTCCATGACATTACCTCTCTCCAAACTCTGTTCAATTTGAATATCAGCCGATGGAAATTGTATCGCTAATTCTTTTCTATTGTTTGTTTGTTCATGTGATGGTGTGTAGCTATCAATAGATTGAGGCTCTTGTTGATTTAAGTATTTGGTTGCATATTCGTTTATTGTTCTTAATCCTTTTTGTTTTGTACAATTCTTTATCGTTTTTTCTGTAGATACTACTTCGGTTATGTTCAGATCAATTTTTAACTTTCTGACTACATGAATGCGGTGTTGAGGCGTATCACTTGTGGTAACATCTATTTTTGTTGATGTATGAGAATATTTATTTATAAATTCGCCTTGTTGATTATTATATGCGTTTCTTCCAAAACTGTGTTTATGTTCATTTTGTTCACTACAGTATGAGTTGGAAGAAAGTCTTTCATTTGTAGATATTTCAGGAATTTTACGTTTTGTATTTACATTTCCAAACGAAATCATTTCCATTTTTTGTTTTTCATTTGCTAAAAGTGTATTGTTATTAGGATTTTTGATATCAGAGGAAATTTTCATAACTAAATCATTATTCCTATCAAGTTGTTTTTCGTATGTATCGTCAAAACGAGGTTCATAATTTGCTAAGTAATTATCCTCATTTTTTGTAAGATATGGTGGTTTGATACTGCGTTCGTTCATAACGTCATTAGAAATCATTATAATACTTTTTTCAGTAGCATATGACCCATGACAAGATGTATGATCATTTGCAGTATTAACTAAATATTGATTCACGCATTTGTCTGCATCCTTAATATTTTCACCAATGTGCATGCCTTTTACCAAACTATTATTTTCAGTCTGAATATTTTCAACGTTTTCTTCTAGAGTTTCAAGTATATTTGGCTGATTCTTATATTGAATAACATCAGTAGGAATACTTTTTTCAGTAGCATATGACCCATGACAAGATTTATTATTATTCACAGTATTAACTAAATATTCATTCACGCTTTTGTCTGAATCCTCAACATTTCCATCGATGTCATTCCCTTGGAGGCTTTTTTCCAAACTTTTATTTTCAGTTTGAATATTTTCAACATTTTCTTCTAAAGTTTCATGAATTTCTGGCTGATTCTTATGTTGAATTACATCAGCAGGAATATTTTTTTCAGTAGCATATGACCCATAACAAAATTTATTATCATTTACAGTATTATCTAAATATTCGTTCATAATTTTGTCGGTATCCTCAATATTTCCATTGGTCTCATTCCCTTGTATGCTGTTTAACAAACTTTTATTTTCAGCATTAATATTTTTACGGTTTTCTTCTACATTTTCATGTATGACTGGCTGATTTTCATGTTGAATCACGTCTGTAGAAACAGCTTGGGGTTTCGTTATAGTTTCTAAATCATGTGAATTATTCAATAAAACGTTAATTGTGGTATTAGTCATATTACCACTATCATGTGTTTTATTTAAATATTTGTCTATGTTTTCTTTAATAGCACTTGAAAAACCAGTGTCTTTCTTAGGATTCTGTTCATTACTTTCATTATCACTTAAATCTGCATTTTTCTCCAATAGTTCAATAAAATTGTAATTAGACTTTGTATTGATAGGTTTACGTTTTCTTGTTTGAAAAGTGTTTTTAATATTTTTTGATTTTATTGCATTTTTATTACAATATTCAGAGTTCATTGCAGTGGAACTTGGAAAACTAATATTCGAACTTTTATTTGGTCCTTTGGATATTTCACATTCGATTGTATTTAAAATTTTATTTATTTTATCGTCATCCATAAACTCATCACTATCAATATCATCGAAATTAATTTCATCTATATTTAAACCATCAAACTCCTTGATCCTGTCATCATTCATTGATACATTTTTACCTACTGTATTTTTGGGTACATTATTCTCAGTAGAATTGGTATTTCCTGTAGAAGTCTTATTTAAAGGAGTAAAGTCTTTTAATATTTTATTTGAGATTGCTTCAGATCTGTGCAGATCTTCCTTTAACTCTTTAGATGTGATTCCGAAGGATTCCTTAAGGAATTTGAACTTTTCAATAAGCGCACTATCCCGCTTCTTTTTTTCCTTAGATTGTGATATTTCTGAGCTACTACTATTCTTTCTTTTACGTTCTTTAAATGTATCGGTGATACTTGTTTGTTTTTTAGCGGTTTTCTTTGTCGTTGCCACATCAAATATATTAACTTGTGGGTGAGGAAATCCATGATCAGAATCCAAGTTTTGAAATATATGTTCACAATTTACGTCAATACCAACTGTAAGCAACAAGAAATTATATATAAAATGTCCCTAGAAGAATCATTGTAATATATTATTTTCTTTTCGCGGAGACTTACCAAAATTGGAGCTAATACAGTGAGCGAATATTTTATGCTCGAAATTATGTATCCTTGATATTTTATATGTGATACATCCATCAAAGACATTAATTAAATCTCGGTCCCTATGAGTTAATAAAAAAGAAAGTCATTATCGAAATATGATCATAAAATAAAAGTTGTAGTTACGAAGATATTTCTTACTTGAAAGTCGTCAGCAATAAAACATTGTTGTTAGAGTCACCAACAATCATATAGCTCTTATGTGCATCACCAGCCGTTAACTGATCCATATTTTCCGACATATAAGTCTGGTTCAGTAGGAACAATCGAATTGAGACTGTATGTTCATCTATAGACATCGATGAAAGCTGATATTTTGGGAGCAAGCTGATTTGTTTACGGAGAACATTACCAGATGGTGGAGCCTTGTTCATTATCTGGAAATAATAAGATGTCGATTCAAATAACTTCAGGGCTGTTGGATGTATTATTAGGTCCTACATAAATTATTTTTAACCAGTAGACACGGAAGGACATTTAAACTCATCGCTATCATATAAAATTCTGGAAAATTTCATCGCTCCTCCAAATTGTTATTGGAATAACAGGCCAGTATAAGTGAAAAAAGACAGGGAAGGCGATGGCCATTGAATTAGCGTAATAATTCAATGGCGATGGCAATTTTTTTAGAGAAATTTATAAAAAGATGGGTATATTATATACTTAGTTATTCACAAGCGATGATATTATTGAAGTTGATGAAATTAAGCGATATAACATTAGGTAACTGACCGCAGAAAAGGGAATTACATAAATTCTACCATAGTATAGCTTCTGAGTTATAAGCTGGTAACTTTTTTTTTTTATACCACTATGGTGGCAAACAAGCATACGGCCTGTCTGATGGTAAGCGGTTACCGTAGCCTATGGACACTTGCAACACCAGGGGTATCACTCGCGCGTTGCCGACCCTGCAGAAATCTCTTCACACCCTTTTTGAAGAACCCCATGCTGTACTCCATTGGGAAAACCACGGCGGGGAGCTCATTCCACAGTCTGCCTACCTACTACTAGTTTCACTTCAGATAGATTACTTTATTAGTTATATTATCGTACCCTCTCCAAATCTCTAGGATTGCTCTCTTCGAGCAGGCTAAAGTTGACTTTCCCTGCCGTCGCTAACAAAGTGCTGAATGTGGGCCCAATACCCTTCAGTTGCTTGCTGACATATGGCGAGTTCTCCCACAAATGTGCCGCCACACACTTAGCCAGGATCAAAGAATTGAGAACAGCTGAGAAGTACTGTGGCTTTTGGGATATTAGGTCAGGGCGAGTTACGTATGCTACCAAACCTGTAGGAAAATTAGATGCAGATAACTATTTGTTAGCAAACTTTATTCCAAAACTGCTTATACACTACATTATCATCAATAATAAATAGGTAGTAGGTAGGTATAATCTAATGCCTAATTTAGGAAACTCCTAACAAATGTCAAAGTATGAAGAGCTGTAAACTTTTGGGTTGCGTTAGCAGTCTCATAAGCATTAGGTGTCTCTTAACCGGTTGGTGGAAATGTTGCTGATGGATTCTTTAGTGCAGTGTTTTTCAATCTGTGGGTCGCGACTCCTATGGGGGTCATGAAACCTTAGTCGGGGGGTCGCCGGCAGAAGGAAAAAGGCAAGGTAGACCCACACAAGCGAGCGTCCAACTTACCTCTTACTTAGTTGCAAACTTCTCGCGGCTTCTTGCAGACTAATAAGTAAAGGTATCAAAATAATGAAAATCATGATCGTAGTCTTTTAATTTATAAATTCTTTGTCTGTCTTACAAGGGGGTCGCAGGGGTCGCGAAATCAATAAGATTGAAAAACACTGCTTTAGTGTGTGAGTCCCTAATAAAGCACAGTTGATATACCTACATGCCCAAAAGATTCTTGGTACTTACATTTACAAACTCTATCCGCGATTCTTATAATCTTCATAGCCTCTTGATTGAGAGATGGATCAGGTATAGGAAGACAGCCAAGAACAGCTTGGATAATGCTGAAATACCGACCTTTAAGACATCAATCATTATTTCTTTTTTTATGAGAGATTGAATTCATTTATATAATGTTTTCCGGTCCAAAATATAAAATCGATTTTTGTCAACTTTCAGGAATCTGAGCATGCTTTGGTTCTGGGCATAGTTATTGAATCGATGCAACTTATTTCCGTTCTTTTCGATGTCGCCTGTTCCTGTCGCGGTACTGCTGTGGGCGCAAGATCTAAAGATGCATTTAATTTTCTACTCACCAACTTAATTTCATCTGTCTTGTATTGATCTTGCCCTTCATAGGAAAGCGTATCGTCGCTGCTGCGTTGTTCCTATTCAGAGAATTCAAACATCTGCGTTCGTCTATTCTTAGATGCATATCGGCTAACTCATGACTTTCGCAGACTATTCTTAAGAGATCCTCAAGGTTTTCAGTACCATTTATCTATTTAATATAACATGAATTTATTTATAACGAATTTAATACATAGTACAAATGATTGAGTTGGTAAATTTTCCTGCCTTCATAACGTGCCTCATAGTTTGTAAATCCAAATAAAATATGGACATGAGACGCCCAGCTTCAGTAGACTCTATACAACTCGCTTCGTCCATAGTAATGAGGCCCGAGGAAGCTAAGCCGTTCATTGCTTTCACGCATAACTCTGGAAGTATAAAAATTGACTTTACGAGTACAGTCGATGCAAAAAGCATATTTTTTTTATACTACTTAGGTAGCAAACAAGCATATTGCCCGCCTGATGGTAAGCGGTTACCGCAGCCTATGGTTACCTAGATATATCTTATACTAAGCTACGATTGAAAAAATAATAGTTTCATTCGTAGATTTTAATAAAACGAGGAAGATACTGTATACTACATCGCAAGGCAACAAACACTAAAAATTCTAGTAAATCCCCTACTGGCAAGTTGTTCCTCACGCAATGAGAGGGAACACAGATCTTCCCTTTTTTGTCATAGTCTAATAAACCTTAGATTATGACAAAAAAGGGAAGATCTAATATTCTAATATTAGTATATATTCTTTATCAACACTACGATATCTCTAGTTATCTTATTGGCACGAAGAACTAGTGAATGTAGCTCCAGTATTACCTACCTATGATATGTTTATTATTAAGACACAACTCCAGATAGAGAGCGTTAATTTTCCATCTAAAAAATAAGGATGGACATAGTACCAAATTCATTTTTGAACTAACAGCTATAGTAATTGGCGATTTTTACTTTCAAACTTTTATTGAAATTCTCCTATGGCTCCCTTTTAATAATAATCTACTCTATCTAGGTCTATATCCTATTCATATTGTTGCCAACAAGAACCAAGGTTATTATATTTATAATTTTCATATAATTCAATAGTACCTATGAATTATTACATCATCTCCCTTCACAAGAGATGATTTATGTGATAGAATCTTCTTCTTTATGTCACAACAATATTTTTTTGTATTAAATCCTTCAGTAAATAAAGGTTATAAGTGGTTTTCATTGATCGTATTTGGTATTAGCTACATAAGTTATAGGCTCGTGACATTATTCAATATTGCAGTAAATATCAGTACCTACCTAAGATTACAGAACAAAAGGCAGATAGAGCGAGCGGAACACGGGAGTGAGGCCAAAAAAGCAAATACAAATTGAAAAACACATACCTGGTTATTCGCTTTTGAATGTGTATTTGCTTTGATTAAACAAAGTTTAATAAAAAGAAAGTGTTTTTCGTTAAATAAAGTTTCTTAAACAAAGCAAATACAAATTCAAAAGCGAATACCAGGGGCCTTAGTCTGCTATTTCAATTGTGTTCCAATGAACTTTCAGTTGTGTCAAAATTGTGTCATGTTTGTGGCCATAATGACGTTATTGTGTTAGTAGACTACCAAAACTGTAAAACGTCACAATTTTGACAACACTGAAAGTTCATTGGAACACAATTGAAATAGCAGACTTGGGCCCCAGGTATGTGTTTTTCAATTTATATTTGCTTTTTTGGCCTCACTCCCGTTTTCCGCGCGCTCCATCTGCCTTATTCTGTAATCTGTGATCAGTACTTATAGGTATTTTTTACGACTAGTTGACAAACCAGCATACGACCCACCTGGCAGTAAGCCCTATAGATACTCGTGTCATACAATAATACAACGTAAGCGCAAATGAATAAACATTATTTCATTCTATTGGCGTGGTATTTACGAGCATCCACAACAATTCAGCACAAAGATACACTCATTATGTGTATTCGACGACATCAGAAATAGCTTTATGTTTAAAGGGCATTAGATGACATTTGTCTTGAGTCATAATTGGGTAGCGATCAGTACAAACAAACCATATTTTTTATAATCATGTTTTACTTCGGAATACGCAAAGTAGCCAAATTATAGGTTCATCATAATTAATATAAACACTACTGACCTTAAACACAATTATTATTAAGAGGACATTACCGCCAAGCCGTTCGTTTGGATTTTATTATGATCCGTTTACGATTCGTTTGGATTTTATTATGATTGCTGATAAATTAATCAGTCGTGAGGGGACCGCACAAGAGAGATAGGGCATTATATGAAGTACCTTCACCATACAGAATATCGCAGCCAAATAACGTTACTTTAATGTGTGTTAGTTGTGTTCCTGTGGTAAGTAAAATCGCTAGAGCTTCATGATAAGACGCTGACTCTTCTGGGTATGAAGAGAATTTTGCAGGGTCAGTAACGCATGAGTGATATAGTCGACGTTCCAAGCATCTATAGGCCACGGTGACCGTTTACCATCAGGCGGGTTGTAGACTTATTTATTAACTTACTTTTCTTTAACTCATGGCAAGTAAAAATCCGCAGTTTTATTATCCTTATTATTTATCCTTGAAAAAAATAACATCAGCTGAGGATTAGGGAAATATTAAGATTCATAATATATTTGCTTGACAAAGATAAAATACATGAAAATATATGTTCACTATTGCTTTGAACCAAGGACCTATTATCGCGTGTCTCTACAAATGCTAAGGATCAGCATGTATTGAGGCTCATCCATCAATCACGATCCGGTAGCGAGGTCAGCTATCAGTTTTTGAACTACTTGACACGTCATTCCTGAAGCCTAAAGATTCGTTCAATGGATCGATTGAGTTTAATAGACTTTTTAATTTAAAGAAAGAGACACAATACAATTTCGGTTCTAAATAAAAAAAGAAGGAAGTACTGCTAATTCTTTATATATATAACTATAATAAACATTCGACTACAAAATGTATGACAGAGTCGGCAGCGCTCAAACAAGGCTTGATCTTGTATAAATCTTTTGCATAGTACACTAATACACGCGCGCTCAAGCGCTTGCTGTAATAAGTCCGTTTCAATGGCACAATACTGGATGAACACGCGTACTATTATAATGTGGAGGTTTGGATGTTTTGGACTCAAATACGGTAATTGGATTTGAATGGAATTTGGGACAGATAAAATGTCTTTTGGATACACTAGATACATTTCATACATAAGACTTCAACGAGCTCCTTTTCCAGAACTAAAAGAACCTGTGATTACTAAAAAATTTACAATTATTATATGAAGCGCTCGTGGTGTAGCATGATTAGCTGTTCTTAATCGATTGGCAAAGTTAAGCTACCACTGTCGTGGTCGGTACCTGGATGGGTGACCGGTGGTATTTCTAATCGAACGTTTCCGTGCTCACCTAATTGTGATAGTCGTTAAGTTAGTTGAAAGCCTACTAGGTGGCTTGAAAACTTCAGCAGTAGGTTGACCACTAGCCTACCTACACTGCTCCTTGGGCATGCGTGGAGGAGTATCTGCCTATTCCCTTTCACCCTCATTTGTGAAAGGAGGCCTGTGCTCAGCAGTGGGACATTATAGGCTGATGATGAAACTATTATTCAGAAAGTTAATAATATTGATGTTACTCCTAACTAGTTTTAATCTAGGTTCTGAAGGATTAAATCTTTTCATGGGATAAAAAATATTTGTGCGCCTTTTACCGCAAACTGATTAGCCATTACGGCGTTGAGTAAACATTGCGGTAATGTTTTTTTTTCTTTTTATACCACTGAGGTGGCAAACAAGCATACGGCCCGCCTGATGGTAAGCAGTTACCGTAGCCTATGGACGCTTGCAACACCAGGGGTATCACTCGCGCATTGCCGACCCTGAAGAAACCTCTTCATACCCTTTATGAAGTACCCCATGCTGACAACCATGTAACATGTAACCCATGTAACACAGACTTTCGCATATAAAATACTAGCAAGAAGGATTTATTAGCATATTCGATTCAGTTACTTTGATCTCGGTTCAAAGATACCAACCAATTATTCGCAATCAAAATTTGTTTTGTTTTCAACAAAGATTATGAATGAAGACATTATATTTTTTAGTTTTACCTATATTAATGTTAAAATGTAATTACATGTTTATGTACAGTAGGCAGTCAATGCGATGACGTTGCTTCTGGATTCTTTATGTTGTCATGACTCTTTATAATTTTATAAAATAATTGTGTAAAAAAACTAAGATAATGTAAAACATATTCCGTCTCATCCTTCAGAAACCGGGAAATAATTATATTATTTATCTAATTGCTGTTTTCAATTCGCATTTAAAACGTAACTAACGTACCTATTGGAATACTACAAAATTGCCATGTCTAATTGATGTGAATGATCTTGAATTAAGAATTATTAAATATTCTGCAATCAGTTATTCCATGGGAGTTTTTTTGGTTTTATTTGTATAATTATTAACTCTCTTGATTTTCCATTAATTTTGTACTCCGTGACTTTTTATTCGTCTTAGAAATGCAGCCCACTTAATACACAATTAACCCAATGACACTTCATAAAAATTTTTTTTGGTATTTCTATAATTAAACAAAGCATATTACGCGACTATTGTTTAGTAATTTGAATTAAACGCCATAGACTTTGTAGAGACTATTTCTTTGAGTAAACTTGACATTAAAACCGGCCAAGTGCGAGTCGGACTCGCACATGGAGGGTTCCGTGTAATATTAACTATCTCAACTTTGCTATGAAAAAAAAACGCCAATAATATTGAATGAAAGGTAAATTGCGATTTACGATTTATGACGTATTAAATAAAACTATTTATTAGATCTCGTTCAAACCAATTTTTGGTGGAAGTTTGCATGGTAATGTACATCATATATATTTTTTTAGTTTTATCATTCTCTTATTTTAGAAGTTACAGGCACATATTTTTTTATTTTGAAAGTGTCTTATTTTACTTTTATTTGTACCCGATTTAGGTACATACTACCTTTAAGCTTACGGCCCACTTCTTTATTCTATTTCACGTATAAAACCAACAAGTTAACAAAATTATAGTTAATTAATTAATAATTACATTTGCTTAGATAAAATCCTAAAGTAATGGCTTTAGGATTTTATCTAAGCAAATGTAAAAACGGAGATAAATAGCGCGATTATCCTGTCATACTGAAAATAAAGGCGTCATCAATCAACAGCAGTGATACAAAAGTTCATGGTTTTGTCTTATTTTAGTGCGCTTGAAGATGAGCCTTACAGATTGTTCAAGTAGGTACTTTATGTGTTTATTGTTTATAACTGATGGTATTTCTATTAAATATAATGACACTTGGTACTGTAAGTATGTCTATGTATGTCTAATGTTCACATTCAATTAAATATTTAATCATACTAATACTTTAAAGCATTTTGTCGCTACTTGTTGTCCACATTATGAGGATGCAAAACGCCGTGTCCGTATTTTTGGTATGACAACAACGTACGTACGTACGGTTGAAAATTTTCCTTGTGTCTTGTGGTTTGGTGTAAAAATGGGGATGGTGGAATGAGGTTGAACAATTCCTACGCACACTCTCCAAAATATATCCTGTAGAAAACCGATAGGCAAGCAACCTTTCTTCGATGGTCAAGCCCCGTGAGTTTCGCCTTGTCACTTCATAAGTGCCTTATCAGGGCCTAAATTGAATAAATACTTTTTGAATTTGAATTTGTCTCCGATAAGTCTCTTGGCTCAGCGGTCTATTGGGCAGCAGTACTCCATGCATGAACAGCCTAAATACTATCTATATTATATTTGGCAACTTACCCTCAATTTTCTTTGATATCTGATGTTGTGGTGCGTTAGGTGGCAAGCCGAGGTACCTAGAATATTTAAACATTGTTTATTGCCTTAGTAGTAAATAAAAATACATGTCTGTAGCCAAAAATGATTGAATGAAGGAGGAGGTACATTCGTTTAACCATAAAATGCTTAAATGGCGTAATTATTGACGTTGGCATTTATCACTTTGAGAGCTAAAGTGCGTGGTAATTATATACCTTGGCGGGATGCGTATTCGTATGTCATGGAATTAAAACTGACGTACTGTTGGGCTTAATTTTACTGCCACAGCTCTGGGAGGGATAAAAAGGAAGCTAAAGCAATATTGCTAACGGAATTCATTTATTCCAATTCTAGGCAGATCCTTCGTAATTTCAATATTTATTGGTAAAATAGTCACACATTATAATACCATTCAATTAATTAAAAGATTCGGAATTAATGAATTGCATAAATTTGCTGTACATTTGAAAAGAATAAATTCCATTAGCAATATTGCTTTAGCTTCCTTTTTATGTAATGTATGTAAAACCTGTAAATGTAGTAAAAAAAATACAGAAAATTGATAGACTACGCATTACCAGTGGATTCAACCTTCATTAGTTATATGCAATTTCATTTTCTGACAAAACTGATTAAATACAGCATTAAGAGCATTTGAAAAAAAGTTATTCTGATATATTTTCATATATCATCGTAATTGATGAGATATTTTTCACAAAAGTTGAAAGCCGTTTCGAAAAATCGTAAAATTTTAGATTTAATCCAATTGTACAATATTGACACAATGCAGATTCCAAATATTATGTCATCAAGTACAGAAACCACAAAATATATTCTCATTTGACAGAATTAACTCAACAACATTGGTTGTATATTGTATGTTATTTTTAATTTGCGAAAATATTGTAATTAGTTATACTTAGGTATTTTGTTCCTGTGTTGTAATTAACTCATTTGTCGTCGAATGCCGTATTTGATAGCAACCCGTTCATATAAAAAAAAAAGTTTATTTCAAATCCTAATTATTTTGGTGAGTATTTTCTTACCGTTTAGGGTCGCGAGCTGCTCTCACATATAGAAATGTGGATCGCAACCATTGCACGCACTGTGCGACGTCACTCACGGTCCCCAATGCGGCTTCACTGTTCAGGTTTTCTGGCAATCGTTTGTGCAGGAAGCTTTGAAGGGGCTCACTACCACCCACTAAGGCTTGGTAGCGAGGCTGCCGAATTAACATTATTTTACTATGCTGTAGAGTGAAAACATATTAAAACCTTGTAAAAAGGTTGTAACTATAGCCTAACTGGCTGAACATCTTTTTTTCACTACTGATTTACAAAAGATTTGCCAAATTGACGTTTGATATATTTTCTACAAGAATTGATTTTTAGTTCAAAAGTGATTTAATAATTTTATTAAAAACATGGCTTTAAGTAAAGAAGAGAAAAAAGCGAAAAAAGAGGCAAAATTGCGCGAGAAACAAAAGGCAGAAGATGAGTTGCGGAAACAATTAAAAAACTCTGAACTTCGTCGTGAAATGGCTGCTCAGGCCGCCAGGCGCGGAGAACTTGATAAAAGCTGGCGGCAAATGATGCTCAAAATAAAGGAACCTATTTTCAGACAAGATATTGAAGTATTGTGGCGTACATTTGAAAGGGCTTATGACAAAAAGGATCACCTTATCGTCCACACAATGCGATTAATGGATGTCGCTGAAGACCAATTTCAACGCACCGTTTCCAGTTTTTGCGAGACAATCGATACAATGATCAACAAATTTTTGGCAGATTTGGACGCAATGTCGAAAGATAATGATCTAAGAACTAGTAGACTCCTTAAACGAGCCGAAGATGATGTCACTCGTATTACATCAGATCACAATTCTGCGGAAACGCATCTGCAACTACTTCTTTACCACGGACACACCAGTGCTGATGCGTATGCATGGACTAAACGGGGAGAAAACTTAGTAAAGGAGGATGAGGAACGAAATAAATATGCAGATATACGTGAAAATCTACGGTCGATACTTGAAAATAATTATAACGCTACTTGGGAAGAATATAAGGCGGTCTTAAAGGCATATGTCATCGGAACAGCTGATAATCAAAAGCAAGTGCGTAAATTACGCGTCAAAGAAAATGTAATGGCTGATATAATTGCTTCGCAGGGCAAGAAAATAGCTAATAGTGATGGATTGCTCAAGCGTCTCCGTAGTGAGTTGGCAGCTTACGAGTCAGGAACGAAGCAAGCTGTTTTTCGGGACCGTCGAAACAGATATAGAACGGCTTGCTTTAGATTGAAGAAAAACTTGTACAATGGAGTTGAGACTGATAAAAAACGCTTGGCTGTATTGGTTAAAGTGTCTGATGATACCGCAGAATGGTTGGAATCCGGCCACAAGAAGGGTGAAAAAATTCTTCGTTTAGCTGCACTTTGTCGGAAGTTTGAGACGCAGCGTGAAAAAGTTCTACCTTATGGTTCAGCCATGCCTCATTCACCGACACAAATAAGTAATTTGCGTAAACAACTATCAGATGATTCGTTGGTTGCAAATGCTGTATCATCAACATGTGGCCTAACGAGACTGTGGCAGCGCGTAGCTAAAGCAGAATTAACGAAACGCGCTTTGTTTCGAGAAAAAATGTTACTAGAACATGAAAACGCACTTATAATGCAAAAAATACAAGAAAACGAAGGGAATGACTTTAAACCAGAGACACAGGGATGCATATGCAGCGGATCTAAAAAAAAGGCCTCAATATCACGTCCCGTTGCAATCGAAGGAGTTTTGGAAGTTGGAAAATTTCATGCTTATTCGTGATAACTTATTGTATTAATTATTTAAATTAAATAAATATATTATTGTATCCGAAAGACATAGTTTTGCCGTTCAAGCATCACAATACTTCTTTAGTAAGTTCTTCCGTCATAGCTAAAATGTGACATAACCTTTTACAGTTTCACAGGGTCCTATGTGAGATTTGGTTTGTTTTCTCGGATCACGGCTGATGCGGGGGCGTCGCGTCGCGTCGCGTTGCACGCGCATGTCGTAATAACACGAGACACTCGCAAGGCGCAAACGATGCTACTTTGACCTCACCCACTTCTAAATCTTAGGTGCATGTGCGAATCGGGTAGCGAAAAAGACTCACCCAATCTTTTAAATTATTTCATCGATGAACACCTGTTACTTATCTTAATTGTTTGTATACGTTGTTAATGGATCCCATCAGGTTTATCGAATGCAAACTAAAATGAATTAAGTATATTATAAAAAACACGAATTTAATGCTGCGTTCATATTCCGTTATTATTAAGTTGATTTCGAAATATTGTATCTTTTCAAAGATATTATAAGCATTGGCATACTAACATGGCTCTATGTGACTGAGAGGGGATCCTAAAAATCATTTTCCAAGATGTCGAGATTATTTTCAAAAGAAGAACCCATAAGTATGAAGTTATCGCCTTGGTTCATAACTTGTACCATTTGACGTAACTCTCTCGTATAAGCAAATTCATTAAGTACATATCAAATTCGATGTATTTTTAAGTATAAGCTACACCAAAAATTAAATGAAAAATCACCGACCTTGCTCTTCGTGTGTACTTATTCTTGAAACGTCTAAAGTAGGTGAACACTGAATCAAATTTAAGACACTGATTAAAATCGCTTTCGCACGTTTTCAAAGGATTTTATATCGCAATTACATATTTTTTCATTAAAAAAAAACCTCATATATTCGCTAGCACGAAGAATTTTTCGCGCCATTCAACGAAACAAAGACTAATTATTACAAGCTAAGTACATACGCATAAAGCCAGTAACTATTAATTTGCATTGAAAATAGACAACAATATTTAGAAGCAAACATTCGGATATTCCTCTTTCTTATAGGAAATTATTTATTATATTTTAGTTCTTGTCTTTAAATACGCAAGAATTAAGTGAATGGCTTACAACAATAAAATTACAATTTATGCGATAAAGCAATGTTACATACTTGCCAGCAGATGCAGCTAGAATAAAATAAACGGTAAATATTAACAAAACTGTAACTGCACGATTAACATCTACTGAAACATATAACGTTTCTTTTACTGGTGTCTATATGTATATGAAATAAGTGTCAGAGTTAGGCGGCAAACATTTGAAAAGCATGTCGAAGTTCATATAGTGAGCGCAAATATATGAGTCACTTCCTCATCATGATCGCAGAGGATGACAGATAGTGGCTTTCACCGACTGATATAGTAAGGATAGCAACAAGGAAGAAGGCCTGCCCTACTAAAATATAATGAACTATATTGTGACGCCAGGCCTGTATTCATTTTATGAATCTACACTAATTCTTGTAAGCGATGCTCGTACCGCTATTATCGTCATCACGACACGCCTTGCATTACAGTATAAAGCTCTGAAGAATTGTCGTAACACTTAAACATTTTCCTCAAAGAAGTTACTTAGAAATTGAAATAAAATGTTAAAACAACAATATTTCTAATGCATCATTAAATTCTTAATGAAATCGTAAAACTAGGAATTTGTAACTGAGCAGCTGAGCGTACCGATATAATTAAAATAAAGGTTCACGGTCACTTAACTTAATATTTTAATTGGTTGATAACCGAGAAGTCGTACACAAAAGCCGTCATATTATGAAATAATTACCAGCACAATGCCAACAAATACGCAAACCTACACGTGTTACGAAAATAATATTTGTTGAGGTTTTATCACGCGATGAAATTAAGCTCATTGACGGTCGGTGACGAGGGTCGGGTTTGTTTGATGGCTCGTCAGCCAGCAATGTAACGCGGCGTGTCAATCGTGCGAATGGATGAATACATCGGTAGAATCAGTGATATTTAGTCACGGTTATCGACGCATTATCAGGCTGAGATCTGTGTGTGTGGAGGGACATCCATCACGATAGGGCGACATTGCAGCATCCTCGCTACACCGGGGAGCCGTGGGGTGCGTATATAAGGCGGGGACGAGGCCGGGGCGCGCCACCAGTCAGCTTTGCACTCCAAACGACGATCATTGTCACCAGTACATATTGTTACTAGTTTTTACAGTGTCGTGAAAATTGTGTTTCGTGTCTACTCAAGGTAAGTTAATCGGAATGGAAATTACCCAACCGTTGTGAAGCAAAAGCTTTTATGGATTTCAAGTAAATATTTAATTTATTTTCATATTTAAAATTTATATTTATAAGTAAGATTTACACTATACTTGTACATAACAATAAGATAAAAAGTACAAAAATTACTAAAATCCATACAAACTCTATTTTTTCTAAATCCATATTTATCTACTCCACTATAATTAACAGCCAATCATAGAATGTTATCAGTTGCACACACATGATTGGAAAATCATTGAGAAAAACGTGAGAGCGTACTTTTATCTCTATTACAGTATTGATTTATTGCAAACCATTACCATTAAAAATTGAGCAAACGACTGTGAAAACGCAATGTCGACATCTCTTACATTTTTCTTCCCATTTATTTGAGAGGCTGCAGAATCCTATTGTAATTTTCTAACGGTCAAATTACATACAAAAGTACCTAATGTATATAAAGAATGACTTCAGAGTATCCTATCAGATAATTCTAACAAATGACTGTAA
Organism: Polyploca ridens; assembly: GCA_951394255.1. Lineage (NCBI taxonomy): Eukaryota > Metazoa > Arthropoda > Insecta > Lepidoptera > Drepanidae > Polyploca > Polyploca ridens. The sequence continues at coordinate 6,262,254 of OX596243.1, read as the reverse complement.
TGTACTGAAAAAAATAATTAAAAACAATAACTTCGTATAAAATATCCTGAAAGTATCCTATACCTACTTTATTTTATGAAAGTCACTAAATGTAAAAAATCTAAATAAATATTCTGCAATGTTCATACTTCAATTAAACTTATTTGTTTTTATCTCAAAAATTACATTATTACGCAAAATTACAACCTAAACTTCGTATGCAAAGTGTAAAATTGAAATAAACGATCGCTACGCGTATATTCAAGTAAATATAATATATCTAGTAGTAACATAACATAAATATACTTTATTTGTACACCACAAAAAACAGTACACAAAAAGAAGGAAAACAAATAGTAAGATGGATAAAGAATCGGTTAGTTATATGAAAATGGTACTTTATATTAAAATTTTAATGAAACAAACTTTAATTTTATAATATAGTTTCCGCATTTAAATTTGAGCATTGTTATTTACTTAATGTACCAACGTAAATATTTAGTCATTTTTATTCACGAGTTGAATAATCTTGTTCAAATCCAAAGATTTAAAAATAATATAATATCGTCAGTGAACACCTCATTTTCAGGACATGATGTTCCTATATCCTATTCTAGGTATAGCAGGGTGGAAATTTGAGACGGGTTAGTAAGGGTAAGTTGAAGCCATGCGAATATGGTCTTAGGAGACAGTCCCTTACTTTTTGAGACAAAAAGATTTCAGATTACAGAATAAAAAAATACAGTTAGATAAAAAAAACGATTTAAAAAAAAATTGGCATAATAGATCCTGTCTCTGATAAGAATTAAAAGCTCTATGGGGCCAAGTTAGGTTAGGGTTTACCTACTAGAAATTTAAGCAATTAAAAAAACCCATACATTATGTTAGGAAAATTAATGTGAGAAGTCCAGTGTAAGATGCATCATTTTCCAAAATAAATTATTTATCTTGTTGATTTAATTTGAAAATCAGTATCGGTTTTCAACATAACGTTACAAATTTTATAGTAACACTCGAGCTTTTTGTCAACTGCTGTACCTAAATACAACGTAAAAAGAAGATTATAAAATTCGCTAAGACCCAGATAGATAGGTGTTTATAAGTTTAAATAAAAGCTTATGCCACAATAAATAATAGTATGCTTTTGTACAATATAATATAGCTTCACACCAATACTGGGCACTTAACTCATGTGGTTGCGTCGATACAAACATACCAATGAAATGTTGAATGCTGTCTCATACAATTTTATTCCATGGCTTTTCATTAGTAAAAACCGTCAAATAAGTGTGCAATCACACGTCTGCAAGCAAGATTGCGGCGAGAGACAAGACAAAGCAATTCCCCCTAGGATCGATCACGCGAGGCCACAGGCAGACCACAATTATTGGCATCTACCTCAATACTTTATGCAGATTGCCAGTTCCAATGATCTTTATGGTTATTTTAATAATATTTATCTTTTTATGAATACCTAATTAATTAGTTTATTATGCATATTAGCTATTTGTGTTAATAAATGGAATCTTAACTCGGTAGGTTATTATATAATGTCGCATTAGTGAGAACGCAAAATGATTATTGAATATTGGTAGATCAATGGTAATAATCATAAATTTTTATATATTTTCTTAAACTGATGAGAGATACATTTTTTTGCTAAAATTGCAAAATTTGAAAATAACAAATCATTAAAACAAAACAACGCTTTGCATAATATATTCCATACATTAGTTGACTGACTTAATAAACTTTTTTGGTATTTAATATACGAGACCTTCCATCAGTTCAAAGGTTACCAATAACAAGGGATTTGCACTATTCCCACGGAAAAGGTAAAATGGAATCCACGCGTGCGCAACCGTAAGGATTGCTAATACAAACTATGGGAAATTTCGCAAAGAAATGCCCATTATTTGCACTAATTACTATCTCAACGGTGTATCATTAAAAAAGGTGTCAATCGCTCTAGATTATAGATAGATTATTGATGGTAACCAATTTTTATAAATCCTTAATGAGCGTACCCATTTATTTCTATAAAAACACTGGACATTTGTTATGCGTAGAAGTACAATGGGAGTAGACATTTTTCTGTTAAATTTGCCTATAAATTACTCATTGTTTTGATTGATGATGAAGCAAGGGACATTTTATGTTTACTTATCACGTTTGTAACTATCGATTACAATGAAGAGTACCTATTTGTATGACATAAAAACCGTTATTACCATTATAATTAAACTGACTTCAGATCAAATTCATCAAATACAAGATACAACGTTACACTGAAAAACATGGACTGCAAGTGACTACAAAATTTAACTTAACAGTAACACAAAATTTGACGACCAATAACCTAAACAGAGTGACTTGCGAACTGAACTTACCAGTAACAAAACTAGTTTTTGTTCGTTACTAAATTATTTGATTAAATGTAACTAACGTTAGTTTTCCGACAACTAAAGTTAGTTTCCCGACAACAAAACGTCAACTTACATAACTAGTTTTGTAGATCATTTTTTTCAGTGTATTCTTCGTAACTCGGCTTATAGGAACTTCGCTGTCATACATACTATGTTATTAACTCTGTGATAATACTATGCAATATCCAAAAAATACACTAAAGCTCACAACTAAAAATACAAAAGTACAAAAGTGGGTTTTCTCAAAGTCACTAATAATCCTTTTTTGTGCAGATAAATATGACTTCCATCTACTAGCTATATATGGTAATAAGTATTAAAAAAAAATAAAAAAAATAAGTGATTCATAAGTAGGTAATCCAAATAACAAAGATAAGGATCATCGATGAATATAAAGGTGCTTTGTCCCACGATCTCAGATCACGATGATTGTATACAATGTGCTGGCAATAACAAAGCAAATATTAAAGGATATTCTCAATAATAATTTAGTTAATTCACCTGTTTAGAAGTCGTTTTCGACTCATCTATACTAATATAATAAAGCGGAAGAGTTTTGTTTGTTTAAATGGGCTAATCATTGGACCAGTCAGATCTGAACCCCGAGTATTATAAGCCACTTTTTATCCCGGGAACGCGCATGAAACCGCGGGGAACACCTAGTTCAACTATACGAATATACAGCACACACACGAGTCGTTCTGTAGATCCTTTGATCAAACCTAACGATCATATTTTATTGTTAGTTAGCATTTTTAGGAGCTTCCAAAATCGGGATAGAATGTCTATACTATTACTATGATCGTTATTGATCTTGGTAACTCGTCGTTTTATTTTGATAAACGTCAAAAATCCTTTAAATAATTTACCTTAAAAAGATAAATGGTTTAATGAATAGATGTCAATAAAATGCCAGCTGACACTAAATTAATTATCCTTTTAGGAGTGCATAAGTGATCTTAGAAACACGTCGTTTTATTTTGATAAACGTCAAAAATCCTTTAAGTGTTTTACCTTAAACAGAAGAATGGTTTAATTAATAGTTGCCAATTAAAATGTCACTTGACAATAAATTAATTATCTATTTAGGAGCGTATAAGTGATCTTGGAAACACGTCGTTTTATTTTTATTAACGTCAAAAATCCTTAAAGTGTTTTACCTTAAACAGAAGAATGATTTAATTAATGGTTGCCAATTAAAATGTCACTTGACAATAAATAAATTATCTATTTAGGAGCGCATAAGTGATCTTGGAAACTCGTCGTTTTATTTTTATTAACGTCAAAAATCCTTAAAGTGTTTTACCTTAAACAAAAGAATGGTTTAATTAATAGTTGCCAATTAAAATGTCAGTTGACATAAAATTAATTGTCCATTTGGGAGCGCATAAGTGATCTTGGAAACACGTTGTTTTATTCGGATAAACGTAAAAAAACATAATGTGAAACTCATATGTTATTCAATACTTAAACCAACAACCTAATTGCTATCTCATGTTAACATAATTTATAAAACAGGGCCTAAATATCGCATGACGCGTGTTCGTACACACAACAACTTAATTTACTTTGATAAATTCAATTTATTTTTGTTAAAGCTTGAATTATCATCAATAACGGTAACATAAATTCAATGCTCATTTGAATATTTTTTGTAGATACCTAAAATAAAAACGAAATATCTTTTAACAATATTAGGTAATATTTTGCAGCCGCTTGGTTTAAAAATACCTAATTTATCATTGGCCCCGTGTCTTATTTGGATATTTATACAACTCGACCCAAATTAATCTCATTCCATGGAAACATTTTGCATTGGACAACTTGAATTTTATTTTATTTTCTTATATTTTTTTGGTACCGAACTAACACAGAGAGGAAACATGAAATCTGCAGAGTTATGCCAAAATAAAAATAGAACGCGGGTGAAACTCTGATACAAGAGCTTGTAGGCATTGTATATGAGTACAAAGGACGATATTCTATCAATTTGTAACTTTCAACAGATGTCCTCAACGAAGTTTTTGGCGTGTGCTTTTGTCATCGTTTGCCTGAGCTTGCGGCAAGCAATTGCTGCGCCCGCACCACAGGATGAACAACCACCAATGCCAGTAAGTAAATACTTAAATTTATAACCTACTGTAAAATTAATAAGGGTTGTTATTGAAAATAGCGGGTAATAGTAACCTGGATTCTTTATTAAAAGAATACCTTTTTGTGATTAATAAATGCAACGCATTTCTTCATAAAAGTTAAACTGCTCTTAAGATTGGCTTTTAATTAATGTATGGGTCATAGAGATAAAATATTAACGGAACGATTTTACTAGAGTATGAGCCGAGACACGGGTATAATCAACGCTGTCTTGAAATGAACTGCGCGTTCATAGTTTGGATGACTAAATGCACATAATAAAAGCCAATTTCTCGTTTTTTATCGATACTTTTACCGAGAAGAAATGTCAAGGAACTCATATTGTATTTTTTTCTGGCAGTAAATCACTGTTTTAGGACGATACATCTATGAATGCAAACTGATCACGCTTCGCACAATGTAATGTTCCTACTATCTATCACTCTATTAATATTCTTACTCTATGGTATGGTTACTATTTAACAATTTTCTTACAAACCTAGTTTATTTTTGTTGCACATCATTAGAAATACCCATGCATATAATAATATAGCTTTTTCAATCAAACTTTTATTATAATGCAAATCAGAAGAAGATACGTCTTTGTGAATATTTTACCTTATACAGAAAACATCACTCATGAATGGTTTAATTAATAGAAGTCAATTAAAATGTCACTTTAGAATTAAATATCTATTGAGGAGCGCATAATTGATGCCTAAAATTGGTATCTATCATGTCTGGCAAACCAAGAGTTGCACTGAAGACATTGTTACAAACCTATTTTCATTTGCATCTAATTAATATAATTAAATTAAATAGATAAATGTACTGGATCCTTTCTTAAATTATGATGTACCGTAGTTTTAAATTAAATAAATAATATATCAAATGTTCTTTTGCACAGAAATGTTATAAAAGTAATTCAAAAATGACAAATTGAGAAGACAGTCACGTTTTTATGGATAAGGATCTATCATCAAAACCAGACTTTGAGTTCAGTTCTCAACTATTACTGTTAGTTCTTAGTAAGTTGAAGGTATGACATGCATTTTTGTCGCGGTTAAAAAATCCAGATTTTGCTATCTATTCACATTGTTACTGTGGCACTTTATAACTGTGAATTTTTATCTTGTTGCCAAGAATGGATTCAGAATAAGACTGTTGGTTGAAATATTTAGATACAATTCAAAGTCATTGTTTTAAACATAGGTAAAAAGATGTGTACATGGGGATAGCGTATCAAAAATCATTTGCGATATCGTCGGTCGTTTTGTCCCTATCTAATAAACAAATAGAGTGCAAAGGGCAATGCAAAACATAACAGCAGCTTGCTCCCCTAAACTTGGAGAAACAGCTCGCGCGTGCGCAACCATTTTCCTTATAGTCTTTACCGATGTGCACATATAATACTAAGCACCTGTTTTCAATTATTTTTAAATAAATATTGAAGCTAGGAGTTATAGAAGTCATAAAATTAAAATCCGTCATCACAAGCCACTGTAATTATAATGGTTGTTGTTATAGGTAAAACTAAAAGTTGTCTACCTTAACATATAAGTGACGTGTAGGCAAGGATGCGGTGTACATCGGTAATAATTTAAACAAAACGTGCATACCTTTGACCTACAGTTAACGCAAGTTTATTTAAAGGCAGATGCTTCGATTGCGACATACTGAAGAATCCTCCATCTATACATAAATTATATTGAAATCTCTATGTCATTGTTCTATTTCTATGGTTTGAAGCACTGCATATAATATAATAGTATCATCCAAAACTCTTTTCTTATTAGAAAAGAGTTTCATTAAAATATTTTTATGTTGAACAAAGTTAGAATCTTTCCTTATAACTTGAAACTCGAAAACGCGCATGAAATAAGTTCTTTGTCAAAAATTTCATTTTTAAATCATTTTTTTTAGTGACAATACTTTTTGTTGACTATACTTGCATTGTCATCCAATATACTAATTTATACCACATATCAAGTCAATCCGAGCACTGGAAGTGGGTGAATCGACTTTCAAGATTCCACCCGAACAAACATACATACATTGCAAGTTAAATAAAACCTTGTAAAATAGTCAAAATCAAAATCAAAATCAAAAAGTCATTTATTCAGTTTAGGCCCTAGTAAGGCACTTATGAACGTAGTATTAACCCACCCATTATAGAGGATAAAATTATACATGTTATTATGTAACGAATTATTATAAGCTATCTGAAATCTACAGGTTCATCTTATCTGATAAAAACTTTACCGTGTCGTGACTAAAGAAATGTAAAATTTTAATCAAGACTTATCTAGGTCTTTTGTATAACAGTGCTTCCGCAAATAGTTATTTTGAACGCACGTCAGAAACGAGGCATTATTTGCTAGTACGTGCACTTTGTCATGAGACAAATAAAAACAATAAAAATACTATTAGCACACACGAAAATACTTAAAAGTAAGTAAATGTAATTTCATAACTAAATCCAAAATATCGCATTAAAAAGTACCCAAAAGTAGGTCCAAGAAAATCGTACCTAAGAAAAAACCGCAGAAAATTTATTGTATCTAACATTACTTATTTGAATATGGCGAATTTGAATAGTTATGAATAAATTGAACAGGGAATTTCAACGACAAGAGGAAAATGATTGTTCTATCATGCAGTCATTAAAGATAATAGCAAGACAATAAATCAATAGAAATAATTCCCATCAAAAGTTCATAAACATCATAAGCCATTAGCAGCTGTTAGCAAAGCTGAAATTACACTAAGGAAATTGAAAAACAACATCGAATATGCGGTAATTACTTAATAACGCACGATTAAAAGCAAATATAATAACACAAAAACCGTAGCACAAAATGCCTCAATGAAAAAGACATCATCGAGCTCACGTTATCGGCATTGAGTACCTTTTTTATGGTTATCGGTTCGGTACGTTGTATATTCCGGCATAACGTATGTAACGTCCGGCACACTTCTTTTAGAAATGGTTTTTTTTTGCGATTGCGTTAGGTTTTTTTAATGTATTACATTTCATATACAAACAATATACATCGGAAATATTCTACTAGTAACCTTTAAGTAGCTTTATTACCATTAAATATAAGGAGCAGTTAATTTTTTATGATCGAAAATAGCAGAGTTCAGACATCTCGTACTGACAATAAAAAGGGGTAAAAAAGCTTATCTGGTTCCATATTAAAACTTGTTAAACTGTGTATCCAGTTGTAATGATATGGTATTGTTAGTTCATAGCGCACTTGAGCTGAGTTCACGTCCATACCAACATTATCGGGTGCATCTCAGAAACTATTATGTTAACGATGTGAACATTCACGGCGCAAACTCAACTAATTGGCCACAATTGCGTCCAACAGTCTTTGTGCGCTTTACTCCTACATTATCTCTGTTTTATCGCGATTAATTGCTAACACTTACAACAAAAACCTAATTGAATCACATGGTCTATGCTAAAACCATTTGCAAACGTACTGAGCAAAATTATCATTTTAATTCTCGTATATAATATAATTAGCATGGTATACAAATTTTAATTATGTCGAACGTAATTCTGTTTGTCTTTGCATAAGAATTAAGTAAGCTTGCAAAATGATATGCGATGTCATGCTCGGTCATAGTTCTGATGAAATTAAAATGTTCATTAACATAAATGAAACTTTACTTGATGTAACATCTTATGTTTTGTTCTATTGTATTTACTCAAGAAAAATACGCTTGTTATAACTTAATTTACTGGTGATTGAAGACTTAATTAACTTAGTGGTATTTAAGCTGGTAACGCTTGCATACGAACATTTTACTGCTATTGCTTATCTATTTCAATTCATAATAAATGCGCTGAAACATTGTGATGTTAGTTGGGTAAAGCTCAAACAAGTTTGTCAAAGCTTTTATCGTGTTATTCAAGAGCATCCAAATGTGAATATATAATTTGATATCAGATTTACAACCACCCCATAAAAGGACTACAGAGACATCAAATTCGGAATATGTTCAAAAGATATTAAACGACGAAATGACTGTGTAGATAGTTACTTTATATTTTAGTGCTTTTACTTGCGGAGAATGCAAATGTATCGTTAATGTTTTAATAAAAGTAAAAAAATAGTTCTCAAATTATGTACTTACAAATTATATTTCAAGAATACGCCTGCCATCTTTAAAGGTTAGGTAGATGTACAGAACCATGTTTTACATAAATATAACTTCTCCAATTATTAACGATAAAACATCTACTATCCTTCTAATTTTTCGAGTTGGAGTGATCAATTTGGCCCTTCAAGCCGGATTTCAAAATTTGGTCCTTCGAGCCGGATTAATTTTTAACTTTTGTTCACAGTATGAATACAAATACGACGTTGAGGATCAAGAAAAGTTACTCTTCTTCGGTGCCAACGAAGCCGGGGATGCTCAAGGCAAGGTCATCGGTGGATACAAGGTCCTACTGCCCGATGGCAGACTCATGACTGTTGAGTACAGCGTGGAAGGAGAGAGTGGGTTCGTACCCAAGATTAGCTTCGAGAGCAACGCTAATCCTTTCGGCAAAGGAAAATAAACCATATTGAAACAGCAAAAAGACTGCTCTTACGATGATTTTGTACAATTAGTTCAATGACTACCACATTTTGTAGATATGCTTTAGTTTGGATTTCGTGCAATTTTGTGAAAATTAAAAGATCCCGGTATCAAGTTCCATCTTTTTGTAACTAAACTGTTTTGATCGATGAATGAATTTTGTAGAGGTGCACATCCACTTATGTCTTTCAGGTATTTTTTTACTGCACGGAATTTATAAATTTAAGTTTTGGAGACGAGTTTGTATTGTCTTTTAATTCAAACATTAGAACAATTACTAAAGATTATCATTAATTTGAGGATAATTACAAGGTATAATTACAATTTTAACTAAAATTACCCATTTATGTTTGAAATAAAAGCGAATACATACCACTATAACGTTTTTCCTACGTTTCCTTATTACAAAGAGAAACTTGCTATGTAATCCTTTTTTTTTCATCAAACTGCGATCTCTGCTCATTAAACAATAAAATTATATATTGCATGCAATATAATAAAGTTACCATTTCTGTGATGAAATTAGGATGACTTTTTCGTTAATATAAGGCCACCATTGCCATTAATTTTAGATTTTGTATACGATAAATACTTTTTTATACGAAGATATATGATTTCATTTCTGTTTAGTAAAACATTTTCCTATCCAATGATGAAATAACCCTATCTTGTTCAGTAAACATTTGGGAGAAGAACAATTTCAAAATGTATTTCTTAGTTGAAACGCATTTCCATAAACTCAACAAGATAATACTTCAAATACTTAATTGCCATCTCAAAAAATATGCCTGACAGACTTCCGTGAAGGCCAACTACATAAACATATTTAAATTATATTTAATGACCCCTGAAATTGACAAGTACCGGATATTATAATTTATTTAAATGTGATACTGTTACAAGAAAAAATATTGAAAATTTGACATAAACAAGGCAAAATAAAAAAATCAACACATTATCTAAATGTAAAAAAAAGCCTAGATGAATAGAGAATGCTAGTATAGATAGATAGATAATACTTTATTGTTACACCAAAACATATTATTACAAACAAAACTTAAAACTAACAGTGAAAGTGCTACAATGGGCGGCCTATAAATAAACGAATCACTAAAAGTGATCTCTATATCAGTATATTGGTATCGCAAATGTGAAGAGCGCAGAAAATAAATTAAAAGCGGATAAATTTGTGCTGTAAATAAATAAGTACAATATAAGGTTACTACCACATATGCATTCTATATAAAAAGTTCTAAAAATAAATAGACCTTGTCAATGAGGCGGGTCATGATGACCGCGGTCGCTTCAGTGTCGAACTGTGGTCTGCCCGCGCGCCCCACCATCTGTAGAACTGTGCTGATACTGTACTCCTGCGCACAAGGTTATTGATATCATTAACCTATATATCCGAAGAGGTAGGAAATGATATGTAATAATTACCTGATAAGCGCCATTGACATACTGTTGAGTATTTTTAACGATGACAAGATGAGCTGGTAAGTTGACTCCCATTGCTGAAATATTTATCGACTACAGTATTTACACTTATGTTATCTTAAAATAAATTAAAGTGATACATAAATCTTTTTTTTTTCTGGTAGCTGAAACCTCAATGTTTACGCTGTCCATAGGAAGCTCGAAGGACCATATGGTCCTTCGAGCCGAACATTATGTTTAAACTTAAGTATAACAGATTTTTAAGAACATGCTGAAATATCATTTGGCACTGATATAATAAATTTTAAAGTTTATTGCCTCTTAACGCCTTAATGGAACAACCAATCACAGATAGATCGTAACCTAGAACCCCTCGGGAACGCAGGTGAAACCGCGGGGCATAAACTAGTTGGGAATAAGAATACAAGTTCTCATTAATCGCTTGGCTCGCGATTAAAAATATAACAATGACATCAATAGTTATAATAGGACGCGCGTCCCTCGCGAAAACCAACGGGTTAAACAATGTGAAACCTACTTAGAATTTCTAATGTAGACAAGGTTTTAAACGTTACTAAAACTATAAATTATAAATTAATAATATAAAGCTACGTACCCAATGTAGTGGTCGTGATAAGAATAGGAAGGTCTCTATTCCTAAAGGCGTGTTCTATATTCATCCTTTCTTCGAAGAGCAATCCGGCGTGATGACACCCCACACCGCTAAGCACTAAGGACTACAAAACGGAATGGGTAAGGGAACATTCTGAAGGTCTTTGATGATTTTATAGAAACGAAACAAGAAAGAAATAAAAAAATAAAAAAAATTGTTGCAGGTAATGAAAATTAAGAAAATAGTAGGTACTGTATGCCAGAAGTCAAAAAAAGTATATATGTAGTTAGTCACTCTGCCTAGTCTGTTTGGAATCTCTTACCCTTGAAGACGGGGACATGTATTAGCTCCAATAGTAGATCCAATCTGTCTTGATTATACCTATTTATGTGGTAGCTATGATTATTTGCAAGCAGTTAGTCATAGAAAATGATTTATTGGAATGTTGATCTTTGAAGGCAAATAGCGCAAAAGACCACGTTACAAAATTATTTTATTTAGTGGTGTCTTTGATTAGTTTACCTGCAACTTTTTATTCTTAATCGTAGAAGCTAACGCGGCTAATTTCGCTTTCTGCTCCGGATTGAAAGTAATTGTCAGTTCTCGGGACAAAGTCTCCGCTGTTAGTATCACGCTCTTCCTCGTATTGCAGAATATCTGCGAAAATATATCTTTTAATTTACTAAAACAAACACATAATTCGGTATGCAGCGGTAAGCATGTCTTTTCGGTATCACAGCAAAGATATCCACACTTACCCTCAGTAGTGACTTTCGTATTCACAATGGCCTGAAAGTCCGTCATTTACATTATCAAAAATGTTAGACACGTATATTTTCTTTTATCAATCAAAGAAAAAATTACAAAGATGTGGTGTGCTGAAGTTCCGCGTGACGTCACGCAATGGTACACTTTTCACAAACAAGTGTCGTCACGAGCCTCCACTTCCGAACTTTGACGTGCTTTATCTTAGTAATTAAATTAAATTAAATACGTGTCCAATATTTTTTGATAATCTAACTGAAGAACTAATTAAAATACAATAAAATTGTACAAAATACAATCTATAAATAGAAAATTTCCTGAAGCCTGCCGCTGCTTCCGATTAACGGCAGGGTTCCCAGAAGGCTGGCAGCGTTTCCTCTTTGAATAGCCAAGCTGATACATTAAAAAATGACTCCTTCGAAGCTAACTACGATTACGCAGTATAATGTCTTCTATATTTTTTTTAAATTGTAATTATGTTATCCAGGCCAGGCCGCAGCCCTATTTACGATGATGATTACTTTTGATAGGTATTATAGGTAATAAAGTATTTGTGGTAAATACATACCAGTGTTGGTTTCCCATCATGGTACTTCTGTATGATAGGCCAAAGTTTGTAATTGAGTATAATGTCGAACTTAAATATGCTGGTCCCATCTTGACAAGGGTAGCCCTCTACAACCCTTTTTAATTTTACTGGACGACACTCGTCGCCATATCTAAAATAAGATAAATTTGCTACCATTTGTCACTGCAAGGATCAAGCTCCTAGTTCTTTTGTTTGTACCTACCACTCTCGGTCACATAATGAGTTATTACTTTAAGATTGTAGAATAAGTCTAGGTAACACAGTTGTCTGATGAAAGCAGCATATAGATACATAGCAAAGGAAAGGGTTTTATGGCTTAAGTAAGAAAGCCACATATTTTGACTACGGTGTGTAGAGTTTGTGAAGTTAGGGCTTGTAGAGTAAGTGCATGTAGAGTTATAAGCTTGGCTCTACATGAGATTTGATAACTTTTTGACAGTACGAGCTATATGTCTTGGCGGCAAAATCTAATAATATATATAAAATGCTTTTGTGGGTACGTAAATACGCAGTTTTCTCAATCACCACCAACTCCAATCAACTTCCCGTTGGGGTGGTAAATACCCCTTGGTCTCCAGGTGGTAGTAAGGTAGTTTGGTCGCGGTGGGTGGAAGGGAGTGGTTGTGGGTGGCGAAAATGTTAAAACATATATTGCTGTCCTTTTCTAACGCATGAGGACTTCTGAAAAGATCTCAAAATTTCTAATGATCTAGAAAGTTCCAAAATGAGTGAAGCGGTTATAATTGATCTGGAATGTTGTAGAAAGTTCTAGAAATATCTGGAATTATCCAAAAAAATTTAGAATGAATGCAAACTATTATAATCGATATAGAATGTTTGAGAAAGTTCTACAAATTTCTGGCTTCATCTATAAAGTTCCAAAATGTCCAAAACTGTTATTATCGAGTTAGAATGTTCAAGAACGTTCTAGAAATTTCCCGAATGATCTGGAAAGTTCCAAAATGAGTGCAATTTATTATGATTAATTCAGGATGTTTGAGAAGGTTCTAGAAATTTCTAGAATGAGTGAAATTTATTATGATCGATTTAGAATGTTCTAGAAAATTCTAAAATGAGTGCAATTTATTATAAGCGATTGAACATGTTCTAGAAAGTTCTAAAATGATCTAGAAAATTCTAAAATGAGTGCAATTTATTATAAAAGATGTAAAATGTTCGAGAAAGTTCTAAATATTTCTAGAATAATCTAGAAAATTCTAAAATGACTGCAATTTATTATAAGCGATTTAAAATGTTCGAGAAAGTTCTAATTTTTTTTGGTTTGACCTGGAAAGTTCCAAAATGAGTTACATTTATTATGATCGATTTAGAATGTTCGAGAAAATTCTAAAATGAGTGCAATTTATTATAAGCGATTAAAAATGTTCGAGAGAGTTCTAGAAAGTTCTAGAAATTTCTAGAATGATCTAGAAAGTTCCAAAATGAGTGAAATTTATTATGATCGATTTAGAATGTTCGAAAAAGTTCTAGAAAATTCTAAAATGAGTGCAATTTATTATAAGCGATTTAAAATGTTCGAGAAGATTCTAATTTTTTTTGGATTAATCTGGAAAGTTCCAAAATGTGTACGAGTATTGATCTAACTAAAAGAACCAAATCGAAATCGAAAATAGAAATCTATAATATCTGTTAAAATAAAAAATGTATCCTTATATATTTTTTATACCACTAAACATGCGATGTATTTTAACCCGAGCAACGCCGGGTTTCGCTGCTAGTTTTACATAAATATGTTTTTGGTGGGATTTCACTTCTTTTTGTAAGTTGCTTATGTTTTTTTTTATTTGAAATTTCCAAGTTTTATAATTTTTTTATTGTTTGTGTACTAATACAAGCTTACATACCAAATTTCAGCTTTCTAGGACTTCAGGAAGTACCCTATGAGTTTTGATGATCATCAGTGAGTCAGTGACGAAATCGGGGTTTTTTAGATATCAATAAAATCTAAAGTATAAGAGCTATGTTATTGAAACTTAATATGTTTAATAAGTTTACTATTGACATCATGTCCTGAGAATTTTGTTTATCTGGTATAATCCAAACCCAAGTTATGAGGGTTCAAAAAAACGACGAAGCGCTTCGAGAAAAGGTAGGTAGTGCCCTTTCGCTTCGCTTGGCTGTCTTGGCGGGGGGCACTCCCGTGCCCCCAGATTAATAAATTTTTCTCTTCTATAATTTTTTAAAATGCCTGAAGCATTTTCTATGAAAAACTATAGAATCAATACATTAGCGCACAGCTCAAATTACTGTCTAGAAGCAAAATCTAAGCAATTATACTTTGAAAATATCTCAAAATAATACTCACTTATGATATACCGCTGGTTTATCGCTGTTGCTCAACCAATTTGCAACATCTTCAGGATTGCTAACAGTTGCTGACACGGCAACAAATCTAATCCTCGGTGGAGCGATTAATTCGGCTATACATTCATTGCCTTGATATTGCTTTTGTAGTTGCTCTATACGATGGGCTGATTGAGCTGATGACTAGAATGTTTTAATTTAAAGAATGAATAGCTTTAACGACCAAGATCTCAGGGCCGCCAGACCTTCCTTATTTTCTGATGGACAACATTTATAGAATTGAGTAGTGTTAGATGGTATGTACTTTAAACGTGTACATACATGCCGGCTAGCTTATCCCGTTGGCCAATTTATATGTACCAGGTATGAAAGAATCATGGCGAGATTTGTACAAAATAAAATTTTTAGAGACGTTTAAATAAAGTTATTATTATCTTTGGTATCTAAGAAATAACTTGAGGCATTTAAAATATTTTTAGATCCCCGGGATAAAAATGCGACATTCTATGCCATGCCGGCGAATCGCGACCGAAATCACTATGTTCTTGTTATGTTTTGCGGGGTTTATAAGTTATTTCAAGTATATTAATATATTGCTGGTAATGTAATCTCACCATTGGAAGTTATTCAAAACTCTCTAAAATGTTTTTTTTTTCGTATAATTCAATGTATGGATCTCGCCATGATTCTTTATGTTTTGATCTCGCATTGTATAGGATTTCCGTACAATGAGAGGTCAGCTTATATTGGAAATGTATAGCTTGATCTGTAGCTGTGTGTACATAACATACTTTTCTTAACGTAATTCTGAGTGTCGATTTTAGTATTATTTTTAAAAATTGGCTATCGGGCGGGACAAGCTAACGGTATGCATACGTTTGATACGTACTAACACTACTCAATAATATAAATGTTGTTCATCAGAAAATAAGGAAGGTCTGGCGGCCCTGGGATCTTGTAATATTCCACAGAAATGAAGATAATATGCATATTTCCTATAACCTCAATAGTCTTCATTCTGCTAACGACAGCTTCAAGCACCGGCCCGCGGGATTCATCGTTCAAGATATGCACTTCATCAATAAGGAACAGCTTGATAACTTCCACTAAACCCTTGTGGTCGCGCCACCGACGCGTTAGCATGTCCCATTTCTCTGGGGTTGTTATTATTATTCTGAGATGGGAAAGTGTAGGTATTCAAATATATAATTATGTTATAAATAGTCATATTAATAAATATTAATATCGTTAGCCAAGTCTTAACTGTGTTCTAAGTTTGTAGATTTAGTCATACTGTATAACTTTTAAAATTGTATAACCGCGATATGGAATGACTCTACGTAAATGCTGATATCAATAACTCAAAATGTTAGAGATATACCCCCTTATCTTTATATATAAAATTCTTCTGCACGTGTGTATGTCACTGAACTTTTTGTATTTTTTGTATGCGTTTGGATGGCGCCCTGGATGATTTAGATTCACAAATAAGGTAGGGTAGGGTAGGGTAGCACCACACGAACGAAGTTGCGCCGGGCAGCTAGTTCATAATAAAGTTATCAAACGTTGATTAGTTAAAATTCCGAAGTCTTTATCTGACAGGTGACATTTGGTGATCGAAAGAGTGAGACGGGGCACACTTTTATACTGATTAAAAAGCGATTATGAATAAGGGGGTGTGTCTCTAAAGACCATATTCGCGTGGCTTCAACCCTTAAGGTAGTTTGATACTGACCCATCTAAAAATTCCACCTGTATTAGGTAGGTGATAACAGAAAGTTCTACTGGTAGAACTATCCGGAACTAAACCAAAAAGGCTTTAACAGTTTACCAGTAGAACTAAAGCCTGCTGCCTTACATAAAAAAACAAACTAAAAGGAATACTCTGATAGTTGTTGATGGAGTTAATTAGCGAGCAGATTACAGCTTACCTGTAAGGCTTCAATTGTGAAAAATCTACGTCTGTATCTCCTGTTACTTCGATACACAAAAGGCCTAGTTTCGTGAATTTTGGGTACCACTCCGATAATCTTTCGGTACATAGAGCCTTTACTGGTGCCACTGAAATAAGAAAGATATATCTACCTATGTTTTTATAAAAAATAATACTACAATTGCCATTCATAAGCAGGTTGAAGCAGTGGGATCGATCCAAGCTATACAGGGCGAATTTTTATTTCTAGCCAGTGTGGGCAACTTCTGAACTACAGGTCTTAGAGAAAAACGCTGAAAGGAACCCCGAGCTGAATTTTGAAGAAAATTAAAATGCAATTAAAATTTATTAAAAAAAAAAATCAAAAAAATTTTTTTTTTTTCTAAATTCTTCTTCTTCGTCACCATATGAACAAAATTAAGTAAGACAATCTTGCTCTCAAGTTGCTAGAAGTTATCCAAAATATTATATTATATTTTCCTTGACCATGGTTTTATGCTGCGTAAAGTTTGACGAGGTGGAGTAGATCTCGCAGGGACTTCACTATGTTTAGCCATAAAGAATTGGCTCTTAGCATTCTGACAAAAAATTTGAGGTCAATTTTGATAACTTCTAGCAACTTCAGATCAAGATTGTCATACATAATTTTGGTCGTATTGTGAAGTAGAAACAGAAAAAAAAAAGTGATTTTAATTTTTTTTCATTTTTTTTAATGGCATTTTTATTTTCTTCAAAATTTTGCTCGGGGTTCCCTTCAGCGTTTTTCTCTAAGACCTGTAGTTCAGAAGTTGCCCTCAATGGCGTAATGAGCATAACGTTTATTCGCTCAAAGAGCAGCTCGACTGGGGAAGTACCTCCACCTTACAGAATACCGCAACCAAATAACTTTATGTCGTGTAAAGTTGTGTTCCTGCGCGTGAGTAAGGTCGCCAGAGCTCATAGGTAGGGGGAAAGGTTGGTAACTCGTGAGCGATGCTTCGTGTGTTGTAAGCGTTCATATGACTACGGTAACCGCTTACCATCAGGCGGGCCGTATGCTTGTTTACCGACATGTCATATAAAAAAACCATTGAAATATACCTACGATCTAAAGCAGTCAAGATCATGAGTTTGCCGAGACACTCGCTAAACTGCGATGAAACATTTTTATGGAATACTGTGTCACAATACGGCCTATTACATATTATTATAGTCTTATTAGACACTGGACATATGTATGGGCGTGTCTGATCCGACAATTCTTGTAATATGTATGGTCTCATATAACATCCAATGCTACTGAATTTCTTATAAGACACAAGATTTTTTTTTATAATGTGCATTAAGACTAACTGTGATTCCAAAACTGTCTACTGAAAGAACCAAAACCGAAAGAAAAGAAACTCAAGGTAGGGGTACTGCACTCACATAGAAGCTATCATCACCGGATAAACTATCGAAAAATTACAAGATTTGGTTTTACATGACTAGGTAACCGTACAAGTTTAACAAATCGGTCAGTATACAATCTGTGACGAGACTAAAATTCCGATCCGATCGAGATCAGCCGGTCCGGTAAGAAATCGTTTCTTGCGCGCTAAAGTTGGCCCGGATGAAACAATATTTCGCGCAGACGTGATCACAACAGGTAAGATTGGAAGCTAAGCTTACCGGTTGTGTGGTGTTTCTGGATCACCCATCGGGCGCGTCCCCAGGTTGCGGATAGGGGAACGCCCCCCAGATATGGGGGGTACCGGGTCTAAAGACTCGGCGCGGACAAAAACCAGAAGGGAGAAATTACCCCACTGATGGGGCGAGGTGGGCCTGTGTGGCCTCTTGGTTGCTCCTCGTATCCCTCTTTGTATGAGAGGGGACAGAGGATGTGACAGGTGCGGTGTGTTTGCCTAGTGCACTCGGCTTTTGCCGACGCCGGACAAGAGGAAGGAAACCTCTCTAAAAACCACTCCCTTGTGCGACGATGTGCCAGGTGCACTCGGCTCATGCCGACGTCGGACCATCCGTAATCCCAGTCGGGACCGGGGGCCATGCAAGGCCATGAGGTAGAAAACCTCTATAAAAAATTACCCCAATCCCAAGGTCTAGCGTGCCGATGGGATGAATGGCTGGTGGGAGTCCAGTCCCGAGCGCTCGGTCCAGGGTCCTGACCCTGTTAAAAATGGAAAAAAATGGCAGATTCTAATAAAAAAAAACTACCCCAGGGTGGTACCGGCATAGCCGGAGAATCCACCCCCGGGCCTAGCCCGGGCTGCCCCACCGTATCTGGGGGGGGCAAAGATCTGCTTGGCGAAAATATCGCCACTCAAGAAGCCGCTCCAATGGGAGCCGAAAAGAAAGGTGTTGTGCCGGGGGAACCAGTGGTCCCGGCTCGAGGTAAATGTGGGCGTTTTAGGCGTCCTAACACACCTGTCAACCTAGCTGGTGTGAGCGATGGGGCTGAGTCTGATGGCTCAGTCAGGTCGCTCACATCAGTAGCATCGGAGGCATCAAAAGCCGGAGTATCTCGCGGTCGCAAGCGATCCTCACTGCCCACAAATGCGGACAAAGCGCGGGGGCCCAAGGTGAGGGCTATATCGGCGGCATCACATTCCGGTGAAGATGGAACAGACGTTGACATCGAGGATGATATGTTGGATCCCTCGATGCAACCAAAACATGCTCGGGCCAAGAAGAATCTCCCGACTCCGGAGTTGCTGGCTCCAGAAATGCAGTCGCAGGCGAGTTTTGAGCTTGGCGACTGCATCGAACAGCACCTCCTTAATCTGGAAAACGTTGCGGACAACTCCAAAAACTTGAAGCGTGACTTCGTCCGCGCTATACGGGTGGCTGTGCGGACAGTTAAGGCCGCAACAACTGAGCTGACTCGAAGAACCACCACCGATGACAACGTGGCTAGACTGGAGAAAGAGAACGCAGAATTGCGTTCTCAACTCTCAACCCTTGCCAATAATATGGACAGGCTAACGGAGGAATTAAACCTTCTCCGTAGGTCTGTTGCTGGCGTGAATGAGGTTACCGCAGAGCCCACTTTGGCTACTCAACTCGCTCCAGCCACTGAGCTTTCTTCACCCGCTAGGCTTACTTTACACAGTCGGCCAGCTCGGGCCGCAAAGCCTCAACCGGCAGTGATAGAATTGGCGTCTCTGCATCCACAAGATGGAAGTGAAGAGCGGCTCTTCGAACGGATTGCGGCGGTTGTAGATGCTAGACTGGCTGCCTTTCGAGTCGAAATCTTCCCCGATAGGGCCATTAGGCCCCCACTGGGGAGGCAAGCACCGGTGGGGAGGCAGCAACAGCCGCAACCTCAGCCACAGCCACAACCCCAGCCACAGCCGCAACTTCAGCCACAGCCACAGCTGCAGCCAGGGAAGTCTAAAAAGAAGACGTCTCAAAAGAAGAGCAACTCTTCCCATAAGCCTTCCTTTGAGCCGGTAGAGGAACTGCCACCCATTCAGCAAATGGTGGCTTCAGGGCCGCAGGCTAACGCCCAGGGGAGCGCGAGCTGGTCGACTGTCGCCAAACAGCCCAAAAAGAATGGGACCCAGGGTGGACCTGCTGCCAAGCCAGTTCCCCCTGAACCCAAGCGAGGAGGCAAAAGCAAAGAGAAGAAAAAGGTGCCCAGGGTCCCAACGACCGCTGCTGTTACGGTGACGATACCGGAGGGCTCCCCGGTAACATACAACCAAGTCACAAAGGACGCCAAAACCAAGATCAAACTTAAGGATCTTGGCATCCCTGGCGTCCGAATGAAGCGATCGGTTACCGGGGGGATACTCATGGAGGTTGACGGCCCTGATTGCTGTGTCAAGGCAGACGCCTTGGCGGCAAAATTAAGAGAGACCCTCGCAGACCTTGGGTTGCGCATTGCCCGTCCTATCAAGACGGGTGAAATGAGGCTGCGAGATCTCGACGATGCCGTCACTCCTCCAGAAGTGGCAGCAGCGGTTGCTGAAGCAGGTGGGTGTGCGGTGGACGACGTAAAGGTGGGCGAAGTCCGTCGAACTCCCACCACGATGGGAACCTGCTGGGTGCGCTGTCCCTTAGCGGTCGTCAGGAAACTGACTGATGCTAAGGGGATAATAGTGGGCTGGGGGACAGCGAGGGTTGAGGCATTGGAAGCCAGGCCCTTACACTGCTTCCGATGCCTCGAAAAGGGGCATGTGGGCTGCAGGTGCAGCGCAGGCGTAGATAGAAGCAATCGCTGCTACGCCTGTGGAGAGGCGGGTCACAGAGCCCGCGACTGCACCTCAAATATACTTAGGTGCCCCTTGTGCGCTGATCTAGGGCGTCCCTCAGATCACCGCCTAGGACGAAAGTGTCCCGCACCCATAAAGAAAAGGAGCAAGCAGGCTCCCATCGTAGAGACGGCCGCGGCAACCACCGCAGAGCCAGGCGCTGGCCTGGAAATGGAGGTAGTTCCAGAGGCCTAAAATTTCCGCCCCCAAACAAGATCCTCCAGGGCAATCTTAACCACTGCCGCAATGCTCAGCATCTGCTTATGCAGACCATTGTGGAGCGGCAGATTGCTCTGGCAGTAGTAGCAGAGCCCCATAGCGTCCCCGACCATCCTCGCTGGTTCGGTGACGATTTGGGCTCCGTTGCGATTTACTGGGGGGGCGGAGAGGGTGTTCCACCCTGCGCTCTTTTGAGTAGAGGGCAGGGCTTCGTTGCAGTGCAATGGAGCACCCTGGCCATAGTGGGCTGCTACTTCTCCCCTAATAGGTCCCTTACCGACTATGAGGCGTACCTGGACGAGGTGGCTGACTGCGTTCGCAGATGCCCGTCTCGTCCACTGATTGTCCTGGGGGACTTCAATGCCCACGCAAGAGCGTGGGGCAGCCCCAGGGACAGTCCAAGGGGAGAAGCAGTACAGGAGTGGGCGGCTGGTCTGGACCTCCGATTAGTCAATCGGGGGTCTACGAGCACATGCGTGCGCTGGCAGGGGGAGTCGATCGTGGACCTTACATGGGCGACTCCTGCTGCCATGCGCATGCTGTCGGGATGGCGAGTTGCAGAGGAGGTGGTCACTCTATCTGACCACCGCCACATCCTCATGGATGTGGCATTCCGCCGTCCCAACACCAGTACCCTCCATCACGATGGCAGCCCTCCGCGACGTTGGTGTCTCAAGCGGCTAGATCGAGACATGCTCGAAGCCGCCGCCAATGTCGCGGCCTGGCCAGAAAATGCCGAAGAGATTCCGTCCGATCCGGAAAGAGAAGCAAACTGGTTCCGCGGTACGATGTCGCAAATCTGCGATGCATCAATGCCGCGGTCCAGTCGCCCCAAGCACCGGGCGGTGTACTGGTGGTCGGCAGAAATCGCACAAATTCGCGCGGTTTGCTTGCGGAGCCGCCGCCTGTACACCAGAGCCCGGAGACGAAGGCGAACTCCTGCCGAGGAGACAGCCAGTCTCTATAGGGCATATCGAGCGGCTACAGTTGCGATGCAGATCGCCATCTCAGACGCCAAAAAACGGTGCTGGGATGAGCTCCTGGAGGGACTCAACACGGATCCGTGGGGGCGCCCATACAGGATGGTCCTGGGTAAACTCAGGCCATGGGTGCCTCCCCTGACGGAAACCCTAGATCCGGGCTTGCTGGGTCGAGTGGTGAACACTCTCTTCCCCGCGGGCCGGTCAAGTCCCTCAGTCCACCCCCTAACGTCGTGGGAGTGGCATGACGAAATGGGGGTGACCGTACAGGAGCTAGATCGAGCCGTTGGCCGTTTGAAAGCCCGAAACACCGCACCAGGACCCGACGGTGTACCGGGTCGGGTGTGGGTGTTGAGTCTGGCTGCCCTGGGGGATAGGCTGAGGCAGTTGTTCAACAGCTGCCTTCTTTGTGCCAAGTTCCCCACGGCCTGGAAGGAGGCAAGTTTGGTCCTTTTGAAGAAAGAAGGCAGACCCGCAGATTCTCCCTCTGCATACCGTCCCATATGTCTGTTGAACGAGGTTGGCAAACTATTCGAACGAATACTTGCCGCTCGTCTCAACGGGCATCTGTCGTGCGTCGGTCCCGATCTGGCTGATAGCCAGTTCGGCTTCCGACGGGGGCGTTCAACAGTAGACGCGGTCTTGCGCGTCCGCTCCCTGTCGGAGCAGGCTGTGTCCCAGGGTGGAGTGGCGTTGGCGATAAGTCTTGACATCGTCAACGCCTTTAACTCTCTGCCTTGGGACGCAATCAGGGGGGCTCTTGCATACCATCAGGTGCCCTCCTACCTGCAAGCTATAGTAAGGGACTACTTGCGCGACAGGTACATCTTGTATATGGACCAAGACGGTAGGAGAATCCGGAGGGAGATCACGTGTGGGGTTCCACAGGGGTCGGTGTTGGGCCCATTACTGTGGAATCTCGCATACGATGCGGTTCTGCGAGCCTATCTCCCCGCTGGCGTAAAAGTAGTTTGCTATGCATCATAAGACCGAGGCACTATGGTTCCACAAACTGCCTAGGAGCAGGGAACCACCCGACTCGTGCGTCCGAGTAGGTGAGTCAGAAGTCAGGGTGGGGCGGTTAGGGAATGCAAACCGGTTTCACCGAAAATCGAAAAACCGGTTATTCGGTACGGTTTTGACCAACAAAAAAAACCGGTTTTACAAAACACCAAAACCGGTTGTTCGGTTATTTTCGGTTTTTATATAAATGTTTGGAAATACTAAAAAAAGGAAGATTTGCCGCCGTTTTGTAAACTGAGTGCAAAGCAGTGAGTATTTTTGTGATGAACTGAAGTGTGTTGATGTGTAGTGTGTTGAGCTGGTAAGAAAATAACTTATAATGATTATTGTTTTTATGATATAAAATATGTTAAACTTTGTTTTACAATACTTATCCAGCAAACTAGCTTATGTTACGGGCTACGGCCCGCCTGATGATAACCAGTTACCGTAGCCTATGGACGCTTGCACTGGCAACATAACGGTTATCACTCGCACGTTGCCAACCCTCAACCTTTTTGAAGCGGGGAGCTCATTCCACAGCCTGAGCGTCCACGATAGGAAACCGCACAGTACGAGACCAGTTTGGTTCCAATGTGTGTGGATGGACTCCCCGTCGGTGACTACAAAATTGATAAAAGGTAACTGGGCATCAGGTCAAACAATTCTTCAGAACACTGCCCGTTGGAAAAGTGTAGTAAGTTAAAACACTTGTGAGCTCGGGATCGTCGACAATTCTAACGGCACGTCGCTGAACTGAGTTTAAATACCCAAGCTGGTATCCAGGTGCCCAGAGAAGACAGAAATACTCCATTTGGGCCACTTGCGACTTATAAAGTTGCTGTCTTTGTCTGGATAAGAAGTACTGCTTCGCTCTATTTATCACACCGAGTTTTTTGGATACCTTGTAGATGACTTTGGAACAGAACGTCTCGCTATAAATATTAATGCGAAGGATCCCAATGCTTTTCGTGATGTTAAGGGACATGTTCTAGAAATGAAGAGTCACAGCAAATGGACTTTTCTCAACGGTGAATGGGCAGGCTTGTGTGTGACTTAGTAGGGTTGAAATAGACTAGGTTTAGTCGACCCCAATCGAAGTCACTAGTTTGTGTACTCTCGATTTAAGACGTAAGTCCTTCGCGCCTTTTCTCCAATATAGAACGAGGGATATTTGCACGGCTCGTGTAATGGACAACATTCGTATAGTAATAATGACGTTTTTGTGTACATGCAAGTTGCTGTGCCGCTATAATAAGCCATGTTCATAATATTACGTGTGAAATGAATATTATAACGTACGAAACATAATTTAATAAATGTTTAAATAAGTACTTCTTAATTACTGATCTATTTTTTAACATAAAGTCATCATATCTCATAGCAATTAAAATCCAAGCAAACGTGATATGTTTTTATGATTTCATTCGTATAAAATAACATCAAAAGCAATGAACCGTGTAGTCTATATAAACGAATCTCCGATGAAAACGAATCTACTGAGTTAAATAAACTATTATTTCCATCAATTTGATGAAAAAGAGATGGTTGAATTGTATGAAAGATGATAACGGATAGAAGGGACGAATGGAAGAAGCGTACATATTGCGCCGATCCCAAATGATTGGAAACAGGGCAGGCAGATGGTGATGATGTTTCTTTTATACCCACTTCATTACCTTTAACTGATAATAATTCCTCAGTTTGCGATTTTTACATCTTAGGCACGGTTAGTATCTATAATTCGAGCTATAGAAATAACGTGAAAAAAAAAACGAGCGAACATTAAAAAAACCGGTTTAAAACCGGTTAACCGGTTTTTACGTCTCATAACCGAAATAAAAACCGGTTTTCATTTTGCCACGGTTTTGCATTCCCTAGGGGCGGTACATGAAGTACCTGGGCCTTACCCTGGACAGTCGCTGGGGCTTCGAAGAACACTTTGATCGCCTAGTCCCCCGGATTGAGAGGGTAGCGGGTGCTATGCACAGACTGCTGCCCAATCTCGGGGGACCGAGAGAGGAAGTTCGCCGCCTCTATGCGGGGGTCATACGATCCGTAGCTCTTTACGGGGCGCCCGTATGGGCGAAGAGGCTGGCCATCCGACGCTGTAGAACGAAAGTATACAGCGTCCAGCGTAAGATGGCCCTACGGATCGTACGGGGATACCGCACAATATCCTTTGAGGCGGCAACTGTTCTGGCTCGCTTTCCACCGCTAGACATTCTGGCGGATATGGATGCGAGGGTTTATGACCGGATTCGCATCATCCGCCAGAGTGGTGGAGGCGATCCAGAAGAGGCGATCAGACGGCAGGAGCGACTTATCGCATTCGCAGCGTGGCGCGCAAGGCTCCGCGAGGAGCGGTTTGCGCGCAAACGCGTCGTCGAAGCAGTCCTGCCGGTCTTCGAGGCCTGGATGCAGCGAGAAGGTGGACGACTCACCTACAGACTTACACAGATAATTACCGGGCATGGGTGCTTCGGTGATTATTTGTGTAGGATCGGACGTGAGGCGACGGCGGCCTGCTTCCACTGCGGTGGAAGCGACCAGGACTCCGCATCGCACACGCTCGCGGTGTGCCCCGCGTGGGAACCCGAGCGGCGGATCCTGGTCGACCTGATTGGGCGGAATCTCTCCCTGCCAGCAGTCGTGTCGGCGATGCTGAGCGGGGATACGGCGTGGAGGGCCGTAGCCTCCTTCTGTGAGACCGTAATGGTCCAGAAGGAGGCGGCTGAGCGGGATCGGGAGAGGGCCGATCCCACCCGGAGGCGAAGCCGCCGGGGCGCAAACGCGCCTCGTCGCGGCCCCCCTGCCCTGTAGCTCGGGCTTAGAATAACAGCTACGGTGTTCCCCTGCCTGTCGTAAAAGGCGACTAAACGGGGCCTTTGGGGTCGCGGGCAATCAGAGCGGGGGCTCGGTGCGCCCAGAAGCGACCCCAAGGAGGACGATGAGTCGATGTGGTCACGACTCATCGTGCGATAGCACAGCGAGGGTGCTGGGGGGAGGTGTCAGACTTCCCCCGGGACGAGCTATCAAAGCGCCGCGCTTGGAGGGGTGAGCAGGTACGCGTTCAACACGAGAGCCCGCCCCCCTCTCTATAGCGCAGGTGGCGACCACCGTGGGGTTTTAGCCGGTAAAAGTCCGGCATAACCTGGCCGCTCCCCCCCAGGGCGGCCGGGTATCCTATGAGGATTTCCCCACGCTAATAAAAAAAAAAAAAAAAGCTTACCGGTTGTGATCAACGATCAACGACGTGATTTGGATGCACATCCAAAATTAGAGTTTTAAATAAAAACATACTGTATATAATTTTGAAGTCTCCAGTGTAGTTCTTGTCATCTATTTCCATAAGTAATTGTACAATAGCCATTTCAAAAACAACCGTTTTTCCTGAGCCCGTCGGTGCACACACTACTATTGATTTGTCTGTAAATATTTCAAAATTAAGAATAAAAGGACTGATCAAAAAATATAACAAAATCCCCCTTATTTAGACCTACTCGGTTACGGTAAGAACGATTTTATTTCATAAAAAAAATATTTGACGCACAGGCATATATAAGAACAAGGTTTGACGCAGTTTTTATTTACCACCTCATAGAGATCAAAACTCAGATCAAGTCTCAAAAAACTTCATATTATTGGTTCCAAATTCAATTGTTTTAATCTCAACTCATCACTTGACTTGAGCATCGATTGACGCTCTAAAATACGGATTTTAAATTGGAAAATATATCCATACAATTCGGAAGATTCTTCAATCGGTGTATCATCCGAATAGGGTCCATAATTACCGTACCGTACCGTACCCAACTAATATGGCTTACCGATGTACCTGCGCAGAAGATACATTTTCAAAGCGCGGGAAATGCTATTGGTCGGCAGCTGCCGCCATTTTATCGCGCGCCGTGCGGAGGGGCGTGACTTGCGAGTGAGACGGAACTAACAGCTGCAGTGTATTATGAAACTTATAGTAGTGATCTAAGGTTGATTGTTAGTTTTAAGCATTCTTTCGTTAATCTTCGGGGCCATACTTTCTTTTCTGTGCGAACGAAGATTCACGACGAGCCATATCAGTTGGGTAATACTGTACCGAGTAGGTCTGAATAGCCCCGATATCAATGATTGCGTAAGTACCTGAATATAAAGCATCTTCGATAACATTAGATTGCACCAAGTTGAAATATGGATAGGAAAACACGTTACGATATTTTGGATCTGAAATAATTGCAACAATAAGTAGTTGAAGGCTTGATTGAACGATAAGCCGTGAGATCAAGGGCGGATCCAGCCTTCATCAGGGGGGGGGGTCACGACGCCCTGGAGTCGTACTTTAAATCAGTGTCACATCTACCTATTTCTTCAACGCTACGAAACTGTCCATACTGGCCAGTTCTTTTCGCCGGTCGATTTATTGGCCCTTGTTTGTTAATGGTCACAGTTTCTTGTTGATCAGACGATGACGATGGCCACGATATCGGCTGAGAATCGCATATTTCATCACCCAGAACATCTGTGAAGTTTTCCCTGAAAATATTTTACATGTAGGTACCTATAGTCTAAGATGGATTTCATATCAAAAAGAATACGCGATATGGTCATTATTCGCGAGGAGTAAATGTTTACATGTCGCGGAAATGTGCTAAGCCCGCGGGCGTAAGATACCCATAGATATAGAATACTAGCTGTCTCGCGCGGTTTCACCCGAGTTACCTTGATAAGCAGATAGCCTATAATACTCCGGGATAATGTAGCTTCTTATTAGTGAAGGAATTTTTCGAATCTGACTAGTAGTTCCAGAGATTAGCCCGTTTAAACAAACAAACAAAAAACTCTTCCGCTTTATTATAGTAGTATAGATTAATAGAGCGACTGTACTAGAGTACGTGCCGTGAGTAAGGGTATGTGCAACGCCGCATTGAAACGAACTGCGCGTTCATAGTTTGAACGACTACATACATTAATGAATTCCAATTTCTCGTTTTTATGACAACGAACTCATATCGTCATTTTTTCTGATAGTAAATCACTAGTGTACGAAATATCCATGAATGCATCTATATGCAAACTGCTCACGCTGTAATGCTGTTGTTGTAAGTTCTGCACATTGCACTTTATCATATAAAAAGCCCTTGAAACCTTTTAATGCTCATTAACATCCATTTTTATACCCATTCTGATTTATACCATTACTAGTTTTTGCCCCGCGGTCTTACCTGCGTTCTTTATATCGGGAGGTTATGATCTATCTTAGATTTCATCACGATTGATACCGTTCAGGCGTGGAGAGGTAACAATCAAACAAAATCACTTTCGTATAATATTATATTACCTAGTACCTATCTAGCATTAAGCAAGTATACTTACCTAATTGAAGGAAAACATTAGGTAGGAAATTAGGTAGATCATAGGTAAGATTTACGTAAGGAACATAATATCATGATCATGATTCTCCACATGTAATATATACAGGGAATTTGAATACTTATTCTTAGCGGAAATCTACGAACATAATGGTCCAAATAAAATTCTACTCCTAGAAATAGATTCAACATTGGCAAATCATTCAAAATGTACTTACAAATTAAAACTCATAATTAATAATCCGACTGATGAACAGTTATTATTTTGTAAACGCTATTTTATATAATCACACCTATTATCGAATCGAATCGTTTGGAAGTAAAAAGATGATAAAAAAGCAGAACTTTATACTTTCCTTTTTTAAATCTACCGCCAAGTGAAAAACAATCTTTTATCTATGGAACATTTAAAAAAATTTAGAATGGACGTGCCAAAGAGTATACGGACTTTTCGGCGGGAACTTACAAAATGACGTTGCATATCCATTTATTTTCATAAATTCATGTATTTTGGGTTTTATTGCATATTATCGGTGGTGTTTTATACTACATTATTATCGTAGGTATACCGTGACTATTCAAGCTGTCTCAAAAAGTCCATGAAAAGTTTTAGCTAAAATGGTGGTAAATTATACTAAAACTTAGTACAATTGACCACCATTTTACTAAAATATGACTTTTATGGGAAATATAGTGCGGACTATGTGAAAGTGAATTATTGTGACCAAGAATCTTAGAACTTATAAAAACTTGACACTGGCAAAAATAAGCCCCAAAAAGAAGGATTTATCTAGCGGAAAAAAATCTGCTTTATCTGGCAACACTGTACTCGGAGTACTTCACTCCGTTGCTAAATTAATTTCATACTCTATTGCTACTCTAGCGCCATTTTGGAAGGATTTGAAACTTATTTACTGCTCACGCTGTGTCTACGCTGCTCACGGAATCCTAATGTGGGGACTGGAGACCGCAATATTTATCTGTAAAAGTTATTTTGAAAGAAATAAATATTATTATTATTAATAAAAGAAAAAAGAATATTGATTTTAACGCATTTTAAGGGACACTCTTGGATATATGTAGATTGTTTTCCTTACTTCTACTGGTGTACAAAATGTATGCGACTGAAGGACTAAGTTCCATGGTAAGGAACAAATAATAATTTAAAAAAAAGTCAGCATAGCATAGATAAGATAGAGTACCTTTTTATCTCCATTATAGTCACAGACTTAGTAGAGATGCTAACGCATTTATATAGTGTATACTGTATAGGCTATTTGACAGTGTGAAAAATAAATGGTAAAACACTATTCAGTGTATAAGACATCAAAAAATACACCAAAACGTCATAAGTTGTACATTTTAAGCTTTTAATTATTATTTTTTGCCAGATAAACCAATAAGAGTAGGTCAGTTGACGCTGTAAAATTGTGACGTCACCTGCTTGTATTTCATACAAACCTCCATATAAACCTTAGATTCAGGATTAGGTAGATATGTCACTAAAATAATAATAATTACGAAAGCGAGATACGTATATGGCAAAACGTGTATGTGTGAGCAGGACTAAGCATATTTTTTTGTCCCTATCTCGCGTATAGGTTTCTATTCTTGACATCAGTGTCAAAATCGGTGTCGTTGAACTCGTTGATGGCAAACAAGTTTCTGGTTCCAAAAGATATTTTGTTGATGAGAGCTTTGAAATCCTAATTGAATGTTATTTGTGCCTTTTTTATATTCTCAAAGATATTGTTTAGTGTGCAATGATGGTGAATTGTTGTGTAATTGGTTGTAAAAGCCGTAGTGAACGAAATTAACCAAACATAACCTTTCATCGGTAAGTAGATTTTTTTAATTGATACAGTAAGGAAATCAAAGGATTACTATACTCAAGTGTATTTTCTGTCAATATCATGCAAATTTAATAGATAATTTCGTCGAAAAACGATGATCAACCAAATTTGTTTTTAGTGCTAACCGACCAAAGTGTGAGGCTTATTATTGTGGGGTGGTTAACTATGGTACTACGTGTCATTCGTAAATAGTCGGATTATAAGTTGATGGGGATACCAGCAATTTATAAATTATACCACTTTATTAATTTTAGCACTTTAAATAGCGTGTTTTATTTTTTGTAGTTTTCATAAAGAACCATTTATAGTTATATTTATAGGTAAGTTTGATACATAGAAAGTAATTGTTTTGAATTCGTGTGACGCGGAAATAATAACTTACAAATAACGACGATATATGTCATGTATTATGAAATCAAATATAGGTATTGTCAGCGACGCGAACTGATTATGTGAAGTGCCTAAGTGTGTGTGTTTTACCTAAGTTGTATATAAGAAATAATTTTAAGTGTGAAATGTAAATATTTAAGTGCTAGTATTAATTTAAGTGCGAAATTATTCATATTATAAGGTCTAAAGTATTAATTTAAGGTTTTAGGTAAGGAAAGAAAGGTTTTTAGTTTTGTGTTAACTTATTTCGAGAAAAAGAGGGCCTCTCAAGTAGTAGCACCGTTTAATGACGCGGCGT
The DNA here is from genome assembly GCA_951394255.1 of Polyploca ridens. Classification (NCBI taxonomy): domain Eukaryota; kingdom Metazoa; phylum Arthropoda; class Insecta; order Lepidoptera; family Drepanidae; genus Polyploca; species Polyploca ridens. The sequence continues at coordinate 6,231,118 of OX596243.1, read as the reverse complement.
TACCGACATGAGAGCCACTTGAGGTTTTTCAATTTTATCTCTTAAGAAAATAGATATATTTATGTAATTCTTTTTATATAATGTGTAGAAAAGTAAGGTCTATCTAGTAAATAAGTTAATGTTGTAATGAGAAAGCCATTTCCTAAGGAAAATGCAATTATAAGGAAAAACCGCTATAGAAAGAGATAGGAACACGGTTAGAAAGGGACAGAACATCCCGCAGAAAGAAACGGGACTAAGTGGGAAAGAGATAGCATCAAAACAAACCGCGAAATTGTGTCAAGGTTGCGACCTTCTTTCTGATTGGTTAAAAATAAATTATTTCCGGGCTTCTGATTGGTCACAGTACATTGGCCGAAGACAGTATAAAAGTAGCGCGGTTTCCTTCGGAATGGCATTCCCACGGCACTCAAGAAAACTGGAAGAAGAAAAAGGAAGAAATATAAGAAGAATTAGCTGTTTTTATTGGGTGGTTGGGAATCCTTGGGCAAAAGAAGAGCCCCACCGCGTCTCGCGTGTCCCGCGCCTTCTGCGCCCCCCCCGCGCGCCCCTTGTGCAGCGCCCACGTCCCGGATACGTCCTACGTGTCCCGCTCCTATTTTAATCGTGTCCCGGGACGCCTCACGTATCCCGATCGTGTCCTGATTACGTTCCAACCGTGTCCCGATCGCATCCCGCACACGTTCCGTGTGTCCCGCGCGCGTTCCACGTGTCCCGAAAGTGTCCCGAATACGTTCTACGCGCCCCGATCGTGTCCCGAGTAGGTCCCACACGTTCCGCCCGTGTTCCAGGCACGTTCCCGCTTGTCCCGAAAAGTCCCGCGCGTCCCGCGCACCCCGTCTGCTCTTGCTACGCGCATCACCGCGCACCCCTCACCCCTCCCCCTTCGTGTTGCTACTCCGTCCCCGTCTCTCTCTCCTGATTCGCCCGGATCTGGTCGCATCCTGAGTGACTTCGTCCAGCCGGTAGTCTATGTTTTCGTCGTTAATCTCATACAGTCCACTCTAAGGTTAAAGTAGGTCAGACCAAGTGTGCTCGCCACAGGTATTTTCTCTTTCAGATCCGCAAGGCTACTCTCTAAATGTGAAAATTTGCGAGTTTATATGGAAACAAAGGATAATTAGTTATGAACACTCTGATACGGTTGAGGTTTGCTTGATTGTATATTTTGAAATAAAATGCGTGTGTTCCGTTCAAAGATGTAATTGACACTGAGATACTATAGCTACATACTAATACATATAACAAATCATACATACCGCCCACCAAAAGGGCTTAAAGGCCTTTTCTAAATAAACAAGAAAACTAATGAACAGTAAGTTATCAAATTAAAAGAATACTAAATTTTTATCAACATTAACTATTTAGGAAAACATGAAATTAAAGTTACATATCTCTTATTGAATGCGGCTTAATTAAAAGAAAAGTAATATTTATTATAACTAAATAACATAACATTATAACAAACAGTAGATACCTTAGCAATTTATTAGTTATACAAATATTGAACAAAGTAAGTGAAAGTTGATATTTATAATATCAATAACATTACATATTGAACTATATAACTAAATATTAACAAAATTAATATTGAAAGGTAAGTATATGGAGTTAATCTTTAGTAGAAATTGGTAAAGCACACAAATTTGCTATTGATCTACGCGTTGATTTACCATTATAACGCACTGTATAAACTCGCGTTATGTTGTCTTGTCCGGGATGTTTTTCCATTATACGTGCCAGCGCCCACTTACTAGGAGGCATATTTTCGTTTTTCAGCAACACAATATCTCCTACTTCAAACTCTGGTGCTCTTTTTTGCCATTTGTGGCGCTGGTTGAGTCGCGACAAATATTCACATTGCCAGCGTTTCCAAAATCCTTGAACTAACCGCTGTGTATGTTGCCATCTTGATAACATGTTGAGATTAGCAGTAGTATAGTCACGGTCTGGAACAGTAATCAATGCTTCTCCTGCGATAAAATGTCCAGGAGTTAATACCTGTATGTCGTCGAGTAGATCCACGTCTGTTGATATAGGTGTCAGAGGCCGAGAATTCAAACAGGCTTCAATTTGAGTGAGCACTGTTGCAAATTCTTCAAATGTTAAATTTGAAGTTAGTGTCTTTCGTAAGTGCTGTTTTACGGACTTAACTCCGGCTTCCCACAGTCCTCCGAAGTTAGGACTATATGGCGGTATGAAATGCCACTGCGTGCCATCATTCGCCAGTTGATCAGCTATGTGACCGGGCAATTCAAGTCCTCCTTCTTTCCACATCGCACATAGTTCTTTGTTGGATGCTACAAAATTGGTCCCGTTGTCGCTCCATATTTCATTACATCTTCCTCTTCTGGCAACGAAACGTTTGAAAGCTGCGATGAATGCATCAGATGTTAAATCGCTGACCAATTCTAGGTGTATTGCCTTTACAGCCATGCAGATGAATATGCAAATGTAGGCTTTGCTGGTCTTCGCTCCTCTTCCTTTGGAATTCAATACAGATATAGGGCCAGCAAAGTCAACTCCACTTCGAAGGAATGGACGCGATGGAGTCACGCGAGGTGCAGGTAAGTCACCCATCATCTGTTGTCTACTAGTAGCTCGCTGCCGTGCACAGGTAAGACATTTGTGTATATATTGTTTCACCAAACTCTTACAGCCAACGATCCAGTATTTACTCATCAGGTAAGTAATCATCATTTTAATTCCTCCATGCATTGTTTTCAGGTGTGCATCAGCTACTACGAGTGGTACGAGGGTATTTTTCTTTCCTATTATTACAGGATGTTTCAGGTTCTCATCGGCGTCTGCATGTCTCAATCTACCGCCCACCCTGAGGATATTCTGGACATTAATGAATGGGTTAAGTGTCTTCAATATACTAGTATTCTTAACAGTCTTGTTTTCCTTTAGCCTTCTTATCTCGTCTGAAAATTCTTCTTTCTGTACTCGTCTAATGCAAATATCTAAAGCCTCTTGTATTTCTTCTGTTGTTATTCTATTTTGTAGTTTCTTTGGATCTTTTTTCATATTTAAAAATCTTTTACAGTATACTATTACTCTCAACAGCTCATTAAGTGAATTATATTCTTCATATTTAATGGCGTTTTCTTCACTTTCTGTAATATTAATGTAGGACTGTATGTTATTTTTTCTTTCTATATCTGTTGGTGGTATAGAGATTCTAGTAAAATCGATATCTTTGTTTACCAGCCAGGTAGGTCCCTTCCACCATATTTTTTGTTGTTTTAGCTCTGATATAGACGAACCTCTTGAGGCTATATCAGCAGGGTTATGTGATGACTGTACATGAAACCATTGCGTATTGCTAGTCTGCTCGAGTATTTCTACTACGCGGTTCGCAACAAATGGCTTCCATCGATTGGGTTCTCCAAAGAGCCATGCTAAGACTATTGTGGAATCAGTCCATGCAAATACACTCTTTGATGGTATCCTCATAGCTTGGCTAACTTTATGTAATAATTTTGCAAGCACTGTTGCACCACTTAGTTCAAGTCGTGGTAGTGAAATTGTCTTAACAGGAGCTACCTTCGTCCGTGCTGCGACAAGATTTGTCTTTATGTGTCCATCTTTTGTTTCTACACGACAGTATACCACAGCTGCGTACGCCTTTACAGATGCATCGCAGAATCCGTGTAGTGTGACACGATCCATATCTGTGCTTATAGTATTCAGCCAACGTTTTATGCTTATGCCATTAACATTTTCTAAATCTTTTCTAATGAACTTCCATTCTTCCGTTATCTTTTCATTAATCTTTTGATCCCAACCAATTCCTTCCAACCACAATTTTTGAACTAGAATTTTCGCTGAAACGATAGCTGGTGCTATCCATCCCAAGGGATCAAACAATCTCTGTAAATCCGATAGTATGGTTCTTTTTGTAACAATAGGTGATATGGGTTCTAATTGAAGTTGATAACGAAACTCGTCTTCTCCTAAATTCCAGGATATACCAAGGGCTTTTATAGTGCCATCTAATTTTAGATCCATATTTGCTCTTGTAGTTACTTTCTTGGTATCAATAGATTTCAGGAACTCGGTATCATTTGAAGCCCATTTTTGCAGTTCAAAACCGCCACATTTCAGAATTGCCATAATCTGCTTGCTGACACGGATTGCTTGCTCAGAATTATCGAAGCCTGAGGTCAAGTCATCTACGTAGAAATCTTCGCGTATAATTCTAGCGGCCTCAGGATAAAGTCCACCTTCATCATCAGCAAGCTTAATTAAAGTTTTGATGGCAAGATACGGTGCAGAGGCTGTTCCAAATGTTACTGTTTTTAATCTGTAATCTTTAACATTTGCTATCTTGCCATTGTTGTCACGCCCGTCATCACTTCGTGTAGGTTTTTCATATTTTGACTCTTTAACGTTGCGACGCCAGAGTATTCTATGGTAATCTGTATCTTTTTTATCTAGAAGAACCATTCTGTACATTTTCATGATGTCACTTGCAATGCACACTTTAAACATTCGCCATCTTATTATAATGCTGCGCATATCTTCTTGTATCACAGGTCCAGTCATAAGCTCGTCATTCAAAGAAACACCATTACTGCCTTTGCAAGAAGCATCAAAGACGACTCTAATTTTGGTTGTTTCTTTGTCTTTTCGAACGACAGCGTGATGTGGTAGATAAACAGAGCGGTTTGTTACTTCTTCTTGTGGAACTTCTTCCATATGTCCCATTTCTAAATATTCTTCTAGTACATTGTCGTATTCTTGTTTCAACTCTGGTGTTTTTTGTAGTCTTTTTTCTTGTTGTATTAGTCTCTTCATTGCTATTTCTCTCGTATTCCCTTCCGGTGATATAGGGTCACTAGTGCGAAATGGGAGTTTAACGACATATCTGCCTTCACTATTTCTTGTGTAATTCTCTTCATAAAAAATATCACATTGTCTTTCTTCTTTTGTGTACTTTCTCTTGGAATCATGATCTACTTCCCATAGTGTTTTTAAGAAGTCTTCACCTATAATCTGGTGATGCATGACGACCACTGATTCTTGTTGTTGTGGTTTATCTTCAATCTTCCCGAATAGAATCCAGCCGAGGTTTGTTTTATGAGCGCACGGAGAACCTGGCGGACCTTTGATAAGTTCATTTTGTACTATTAATGCGTACACATCAACACCTAAGAGCAAATCAATAGATCCTGGCTTGTGGTAGTTCGGATCTGCTAGGATAAGCCCATTTAGGTGAGGCCAATTGCTTGTATTTATGGTATGGGATGGTATTTTAGTAGTCAGTTGCTTTGACATAACATATGTTCTAACCTCCATGTTGAAAGGTTCACATCTTGACTCCACTTTGATCTGAACTACCTGTTTGATGTCTTCTCTAGTAGATCCCACACCAACAACAGTACCCTTGATTGGATAACGCTTGACCTTGAGTAATTGTGCAGCTCGTTCACTTATGAAACTCGCTTGTGAGCCTGGGTCAACTAAGGCTCGCAATGTAATAATGTAGTTGTCTTCACTTCTAACTTGTACGATTGCTGTTGCTAATAACGACATGCTGTTCTTAGTTGAAACGTGTGACGACACCAAAGTAATGTCCTCTTCTTCTTTTTCAATGTTCTCCACGTTTGTATGTAGTGCCACTTCGGGTTGTATTGGTTGTTCGTTCTCAGTAGTGCCCGATGTGTTACTTGTACTTGCATTTTCTTCAATATTTTCGTGAAGGAGTGAATGGTGACGCTTCTTGCATATTCTACAGCATGTTGGAATGCGACATTGCCTTACAGAGTGTCTAGGTGCAAGGCAGTTGAAGCATCGATTGTTTGTTTTGATAAATTCACTTCGTTGTGATGGTGTATACTTCCCGAACACTTTACAATGGCTGAGTGTGTGATCTTCATTGCACAGTTGACATTTCTTATTATTCTCAACTTTAGATGTTATATGAAATGATTTTTCACGCAAGGAAGGATAACTTGACTTCTGTTTTGAAGGTTCTATTAACTCGAGTGTACGGAAACGGCTTTCGAGGAACTTGCGAAACATATCGAGCGATGGGAGGCTGTTGGAGTCTTGACTACTACTACTCACATGTTCTTCCCAGTCTTTATGTGTCTCGGAGTCTAATTTCTGCACTATCACGAATATTATCAATGGATCCCAATTTTCAGTATTGACTTCTAAGTTTTTAAGATGATGTAAGCATTCAAATGTGGTATCTAGCAGGCTCTTTATATTACTTGACATATTTGTTGCCATTTTCTTTTGTGAAAAGAATCTTTTCATGATTGCATTAATACCAATCCGTTTGTTACCATACCTTTTTTTCAATATGTCCCATGCTTCCTCATAGTTGGAATCGGTCACTTGTATATGTTTCAGTAAGGACGCAGCTTCCCCAGTAAGGTTAGTTTTTAAATAATGTAGTCTTTGCACGTTATTTAAGGACCGGTTGTTATGCACAAGTGTATGAAATAGGTCATGAAATGATAACCAATCTTCGTATTGTCCACTGTAGGTAGGTAATAGTATTTTAGGTAACACCACTCGAGTATTTTGAGATTCACTAGATAATATCGGTGACGTCACTGACGATGCACTGGCACAGACTTCTTCCGACAATAAATCCTTAAGTTCCGTTTGGAGGCTGATATATATTTCTTCATGTTCATAAAACTCATCGTTTGCGATATATGGTATCTGATCCCCCTTTTCCTTCGGCGTATTGCTGATAATTTCACCATAAGCTTGTTTGTATTTGTCCCAATAGTCTTCAACGCATTTAAGGCGAGCTTCAATGTAATTTCGTGTTAATCTAACCTTAGGAGTCTTTTTGAAGTTTGTTCTGGTCTTTTTTAATGTCGCGGCAATGTGGTCTACGGCATTTAACGCTTTTTGCACTTCAGTATCCATTGTAAACACTTAATAACTTCAATCGTAGCAAAGTAATGAAATGAATAACTTTTATAATCACTAATAACTTGCAACTGCTTCGAGTACTCGGTCATCTATTGTTCTCGAGCGCCGGCTCGGCCGGCCGGGTCGGATTAGTGATTCAGGTAGGCACAGGTATGCGGCTCGAATTTGGACCATATGAACACTCTGATACGGTTGAGGTTTGCTTGATTGTATATTTTGAAATAAAATGCGTGTGTTCCGTTCAAAGATGTAATTGACACTGAGATACTATAGCTACATACTAATACATATAACAAATCATACAAGTTATTTAATTGTGTCTTCAGAATACATCACCTATCAGTACAGTATATACTCCGTGGTATAAACAATCAATAACTGAGGAGGTTGCGGTCAAAACGTGATAAGTCACAACTCATACAAAAAAAATCCTCTAGCCTGTACGAAACTATTTATTTTGTATGTCTAGGGTCTTAATTAAACTATACTTCATCAATCCCGTGTTTTATTATGACTTTTATAAAGTTATAACAATATCACCTGCCACACCATTGATAAATTACGACTCGTAGTAAAACCTAAATGCCCAATACCAGTTTACCCACAAAATGGGGTAAAAGTGTAAGTATGGCAGTATTAATTGTACGTAGCTGTATTATATGTAAATATGTCGAACTATAGCTATCTTCTTCGCCATTCGCTGACTGCAAATCTACCTAATCTTCAATCTACGATATAAACTATCGTTTTTGACATTTAATTAAAAGTTGCTGATTTGACTGTCGTCAAATACCCTATTATCTATGGTCGGTCAGTTAATAGTGAACTTTGTGACTGAAGTGTGTAATTTAGCGTAATAGTTTTTATTTTTAGTCAGTTTCGTTATTCGTTACTGTAAGATAATGTTGTTATAGCATTCATTTGTTCTAATCAAGAAACTATTTCTATAAAAAACATAATCATGTAAGTTTTCTTAGATACTGCGATTTTATCACTACATTTTCCTTATTTACTTCATAATTTTTGTAACGTGTTATTTTTCTAACTTCTAGGGAATTGATGAAAGACAATGATACTTGTGGTGCTTTAAGTTTTGATACCTTAGCTTTAGAAGAACTAATTAAAGATGACAGAACAAAAGAGATAACTCAATTGAATTTGCTGCCTACAAAAGTGTACTACCTTCACACAGATCTACTTTATTATCGAAATGCCAATACTAAGTTGGGAACTGCTTGTTACGACGCTTGGAGATTGCTAGTGAAGAAAGTGGGAGGAACACGCAATGGGTGGAGAGATCTAGGATATGCACTGGGCATTTCACAGGATGACTTAGATGTCAGTATTTTTTCTTATCTTTTTTTGGCACGTCTTATCTTGGCAGTGAATGTGAAACAGGTTTTTCCTGTTTACTATTTTTTTTTTGTTATAACTCAGATTTAGCACTGTTTACTTGTCAGTCTCCCAATACTTTCAATATGTGAAGTAATCTAACATTTTAAAGGTTTTTAATGAAAAAAAAAGGTAATTATTGATGTTTCTGCAATGCATTGGCTTCTTAATTATTTAAGTAAACAATAGATCTATATAATATAGACTTAATAACTTACATGGATTTTAGTAATATTTTAAAATATTAATATTATTAACCAGTTGCATTACCCAGTGTATCAATCATATGTGTAAATGTAATGTTCTTAATATGTATGCATAATTTTTCAGTACATCATGAACTCGTTAATAGATGACCGTGCAGACATGGTACTCAAAGTGTTTAGACAAAATGAAAAGGCAACTATAGACAAAATATTGGATGTATTTGTTAAAATGCAGAGATATGATATCCTCAAATCAATTGAAGAACCACTTTGTACAATAGCACAACACTTCAATAAAGATGATAGTGGTTATCATAGTAACAGTAATGGCAAGAGTAGTGGCCATCGAGAAATAGTAACATTAAAGAATGTGCCTAATGATCTGCCTCCAGCTCTAAATAAAAAATATGTTGTAAAAAAGAAAGAGCCAAATAGACCTAAGAAACCTTCACTACAACCACCTGCTGCAAAGACTGAAAAAGTTGCTAATGACAATCCCATACTATTTTTGACATTTGCATCAGATGGATTGCCAACAGCTATTAATATTCAAGAATATGTTGAAAATTGGGATATCATACCAGGTGTTAAAGTTGTAACACTAAATGCTAGGAGAGATGAGATATACCAGAATCCTGAAAAGTTCATTAGGGAGTATTTTGAAAAGGTATGAAATTATACTTTCCTATCAACCAAGAGCAGTCTAAAATAAGAATATTTATATCATACCTGATCTAATTATCTTCTACTTATCTTGTTGTTTTTATTTTCAGGCAGACTTCATTGTTCCAATTATAACCCCTGGCTATTTGGATGAAATTAAATCACATAATGTGAACATACCAAACACAACAGAAAGTTTGGACCACAAATATGTAAATTTTATTTATAATTTGATTGTAAATCAATATATTCATGCATCTGGTTGTATGAACATGAAAGTTAGAAGTGTATTGCCACAGAATTCAAATGCAGATTTGTTCAAAAGCATTGTTATGTACCCAGATTTGTTACCCTGGACTTATGAGATAAATTTTGATGAACAATTTCAGTCATTTTTTGAGAAAGAGTCACTTTCATAGCATTTTTAGTCATGTATTATCAACTTGCCATTATGCATTAGTTTATATTAAGCTTTTATTTGTAATTGGTTATGTAATATTGGATTTGTACCTGATGTTTGTGTTTTCGTAATTAAATTGTATTTAAATAAAATAATTTTGACTTTTATATACTTTATTTTAATTATAGAAACTTTTAATAAAAAAAGAAAATAGTAGGTACTTATTAACAAAAAAAAATTGAATTCCAATTCTTCAATTAAGCACATTAAATAATAATAATTAATTATGATAGAAAATTATTTGCCCCATAGGTTTCATAGCTAAATGCAAACTTATAACTGGACAAACCTAAGTAATTGCAAGTTTGTTACTAATAGAATTTTGAAAATTTTTATATTAATACTTTATTATAAATCAGTCCTAAGTTTTCAAAATAGACAACAGATTGCTAATATACAAGAAGAATTAATAGTTCATTGTACTGAAATGATTATGAAACAAGAAAGTTATATTAATTATGCAACTATAGTTACTATAAGAAAATAGCATTACTTCATTTAAATGAAATTGTAGTCATACCTCTGCAATGTATATGCATAGGGTGCAAGACATGTTTAGCTATGGACAAAAATTGGATTTGACCTCTGCATCTCCAACACCCAGAGATCAGCTTTGAAACAGAAGGTATACCTTAAGCAGCTATGTTGCAAAAAAAGCTTAAAGTTATTTGGTTTAGAGTGCTTATTGTAGTTGGTGTATCTATTCATCCTGCGAGGTGTTGTTATCTTCAGCTGTTTCATCTGCTGTGCTAACGTCATTAACATCAATGCCGGTATCATCATTTGTAGCATTTGCTAGCTCCTCCTGGAAGATAAGACAATAGATATTTTGAGATAATATTATTATTAGGTACAGTTTTAATTTTCTTTAGAAAAAAAAATATTAATATTTATTGCTTATAGTATTAGAAATGTAAGACTGCATATTTATCCATATGCCAAAGTGACAAAAATAAGCAAAGTTATTCATTGGCTCACTGATGAAGAAACTCATCCTATATCTACATGTGAAGATAATAGAAGTCCAGGAAATGCTATTCAAGTGATTAATTTGGGTGGAGATTGTCTTCTTGTTCAATCCAGGTTACAAATTGTTCTCAAATAATTGAGCATTTTTCCACATTTAATTAACATGGCTCTCTTGTTTCTTCTTTTCTTTTGCATATTATAATAAGATTACGACTATTGTTACATAATGTATGAATCCTAAATATTTATTTAATAATTCTAAAGAATGTACTAATCAAGTACATTCTTTAGTTATAAAGCTTACCTTGATAACTTCAACAAAAACGTTAGCTTCATCCAGCATCTGTTTGATGCGAGTATTCTCTTCAGTCAGATCTTGAATGATTTTATGAAGCTTTTCATTTTCATCTAAAGTCTCTTGCAGGGCAACTCTGAAATAAAATTAAATTATCATTGGACTTGCAAATATGGTTTCAGGTTTCTATTAATATGTATAGGAACCATTTAGGCTTAAGTCAGTCTGTCTAACTTCTTGACACAAGAAATATATTGAGAGGTTGAGCATAGCATTTATTTGCTCAAAGAACAGCTCGACTGGGGAAATACCTTCTCCCCATATCACAGCCAATAACTTTTTTGTGTTCCTGTGCATGAGGAAAATCGCCCGAGCCCATTAGGAAGGGGGAAAAGTGTACATAATTTGTGTGATGCCTTGTGTGTTGCAAGTTTTTATATGCCTATGGTAACTGCTTACCATTAGGCAGGTCACATTTGACTTTATCATATGAAAAAAAACTTTGCAAAAAAAGGCAGTTCAAAGCTTCATATGCCACTTTTGTCACTTCTCACCACTGAGAAATTATGACCAATCAAACATACCAATTTGATGTAAAAGTAGTAACCTATTTTCTCATATTTTACTTACTGCCGCTTCTCTGCTAAGATTTGCCAATATTTCTCTGATGCTCCATCAGGGTTTGTGAGGTCTTCTATAGATACTTTAGTATCTAAGTTTACTTGAGTCTCTTTAGTTGATAGATTTTTCCTCTTGATTTCTACATCACTACTTCTGTAAAATAATTATTTCAGAAATTGATTATTGGAGAATGAGGTGCAAAGGATATCAATAGAATAAAAAGTCTGCAATGACTGGGCTTAAATGTATTGCAATCCCCATAAATAAGAATGTTGTGTAGGTACTTTAGTAAAAAAAGAGGTTTTTAGGTTATTTAGTAAGTACTTCAATAAAATAATAGCTTGGAATATTAAGCTTACACAGGAGATTCTTGGCTGAGTTGATGCTTTAAACTTTTCGAAGGTCGCCCCACTAAATTTTCTCTATCAGTGGCGGTATGCTGCAAAGTTTTAAGAGATTTTCTCGTAGCTCTTGTGGTTTCCTGTAACATATTTCACATATCTATCAGATACAACCTTTTAGAGCAGGTGGAAAGGAAAATAAAACGGCGTTTAACCTGTGTTTCTTGGCTCATGATGCTGATCAAAAGGCGATTTTATATTGCAATACAAAATTAAGTACAGATAACTTTAAGGCTGGCTGATATGCCTGATCACTCTTCCTTATTCACTTTTTTGGCAACAAAAACCAAATCACAATTCACAATAACACACACACAACATAGAATCCATCCAAAATAATCCAAACCAAATTCCATCAGCTCCTTAGCATCGCAACAAAATTGCAAGATTGACAGCTAATATTCCCGCCATTCGAACGAAAGGTAACTTATCTATCGTTTATTTAGGCAAAGGTTTAAAGACATACAGCCTTATTTTTTTTAGTAAGTTCTATTATAATTTTCACTCTGTCAAGGTAACCATGGTCGCCTCGCTACTATTATACTACTATGTACGTTTATACTAGCCACTAACAAAACCAAATTGATAATAATTGGGTGGAACCATTAACATAGGATTTTTTTCACTAAATAAATAAATAAATATCCTGGGACATTCCTCACACACGGTCATCTGATCCCAAACTAAGCAGAGCTTGTACTATGGAAACCAGACAACTGATATAATACATATACTACTTTTTGTTTGTAAATACATACTTAATATACATAATTATACCCAGACTCAGGACATACAGACATGTTCATGCACACAAATGCATGTCCTATGTGGGAATCGAACCCACGACCTGCGGCGCATAAGGCGAACCTTAACCAACTGCGCCAACTGGCCCGTCAACCAACCTTAACCAACTACGCTAAAAAGACCAACGGAGGGTGGTTAAGAGATATTACACTCCTTATGAACATTTCGCAAGAGATAAAGAGTCGCATACAAACAAGTTTACGAACGAAGCATGAACGAAGCAAACGCGGTCAGATGGCTTGTTACACAGACCACGGAGAGGTGCTAGCTTGATATTTTCGCGCACGTAGGACAAAGTCACCGCGTCGCACCGTATCGCATGGAATTCGTGCCGCACCGCACCGTTTCCTGTCTCCATCGAGGAACAATCCCTTTCGATGCCTGTCTCTGTGTAATTTGCATCCTCTGGGGTACGTTTAAAGTGCTTATTACACCTTCCTATTTGTAGGATCCTAACTAGGATCCTAAGTAGGATCCTAACTGGGATCGCTCTGACTAGGAAGCAGAAGCTGTTCTAACTTCGATTACACCTTCCTATTTCCTAGTTAGGATCCTAAAAAATAGGACGGTGTAATAGTTACTTAAGTCAATTATGCAGTATAAAATATAAACTGACTAAACGTCAAACACCCCGTTCAAGCACACCGCGAGGCGAAAAATTAAACGGACTAAAATTTAATCTACCCCGTTCAAGGGCGTCCGCTGGTATACGTTTATGGTCAAGATTATTTAAAAACATTTGCCCCAGTAGGCAGATTTACATCGATGCGGCTATTAATAGGATTGGCAGCTGAAATGAACGTGGAGATTTACGTTTGGAGATTTACCACATTGATGTCATCACAGCGTTCCTAAACGGGGAACTGGATGAAGAGTTGTACACACGGCTACACATCAAGCTATACAATTCCAGTATAAGCTGATCTCGCATTGTATAGGATTTCCGAACAATGAGAGGTCAGCTTATATTGGTAATGTATAGCTTGATGTGTAGCCGTGTGTACATGGAACAACCTGAATCATTTGTGAATGAAGGCAATGAAGGAAAGGTCTGTAAGCTTGTTAAAGCTATTTATGGCCTTAAGCAAGCAGTGCGTTGCTGGAATGAAAAAAAAACACAATTATTTGTTGGAGTTAGGATTTACACCATCCAAATATGACCAATGTGTATATATGAAGAAAGTTACAGAGGGATTTTTAGCTATAGGACTTTATGTGGATGATTTCTATATTTTTGCTAGTAAACCAAGTTCGGTCGTTCGCCGCACGGCGTTCGGTCTGTTGATGTATCTATTGAAAGTTCGTTTGGATGGATATGTTTTCAAGAAATTAAACGATATTTTATAGAACGACGTAATTTTATTAGAAGCCACGGCAGCAGAGAGAGCGACCATAGATTACAAAGATTACCAAAGAGTATAAAGACTTACATACTACCTAGCGCCATTTAGCGACGCGCGAATATTATTTGAAACTATATTTGTTGCATTGATTTTTAACACCCCCCCTCAACAAATATTTTGTTACAATACATAACTTTCTTACATAGTACAATTGTTTTATTTCTATTTCCTATACTTAATATGTAACTGAAACTATGACAATTATTATTACCTTCACAATTAACAAAACAACTAAAAAATTTACTTAACAAACTTCTCAAATAAAGTTTTGCCTAAGGGCTTAGTTAATAAATCAGCTAAGTTATCCTGTGTTTTAATATACTTTAAGACCATACCCTGAAAAATAAATTCCCACGTTCGCTCCGCCTACACACCCCGCCACCCCTCATATATAAGACGCGCTGCTGTCTGTATCGCGATAGCACGACCTAGTGTCCGATAGAAATTTGCGCGATTGATGACGCGCGAGTAAGAAAATAACACAAAAAGAATGGAGTAGTTTTTAAAATAAATATTTTTCCATCGTCACGCTCATTATCCCCGAAGAAGTAGCCTCAAGAGCCGCTTTTTAATATTCATTTACTACAAAAACTCTACTAAAAAGAGTAAAAATAATAAAACTATAGGGGAGAGAGGGTCAGTGTGTTTTTTTTTTTAAACTGATATCATCGCGCTAGTTTCGCTTCAAAAAGGTTAGTTTTATTCTTAAAATATACGTTTAACATCTGTGTTAGAAAATCAAAGACAAAGATAGGACTTGGGAAGTTCAGTAATACAATATATACATTTAAAAAAGATGGTGACGTTATCCACTGTAACCCATGGGTGGTTAATACTGAATCAGGGATTTTTCGTACTGAGTAATTTGGTTAAAATGTTTCAGTGTCAAAAACCCACAGCTTTGGATTAACAAATTAATAAAGATAAATGGATTAAAAATAAAGATAACCTACTAAAAAATAAAGACAACATTTAGAAATGTAACACAAAATAGGAATAATTCACAGAAGATATTATTCTTAACAGCTTACCTAAGAAAAAGATTTGACTGAGTTTGCGCCTTACTGAAACAATGCTCGAATCAAACAAATCAATGTCATGCTCATGTGCAAGGCCTATTATACCTGTCGCCAGCTCGCAGAAGTAAATAATAAGTAAATAAATAAGTGGCAAACTTAGGCAGACGAGAGAAGCGCGTCAGCATCAGAAACAAAGAACATGAGAAGTCTTAATGCACCGTTTTCGTTAATTTACAAATATTATCAATAGCAAAGGCCCCAGTAATGAACCCTGGAGAATGCCACTACATATGGGAACCTAGCTTGATATGTAGTTATTGACAACAACAGCATGTCTCCGATTTTCTAGGTAAGATGAAAACCATCGACACCTCTTATGCCT
Organism: Polyploca ridens; assembly: GCA_951394255.1. Taxonomy (NCBI): domain Eukaryota; kingdom Metazoa; phylum Arthropoda; class Insecta; order Lepidoptera; family Drepanidae; genus Polyploca; species Polyploca ridens. The sequence goes on along the minus strand of OX596243.1, from coordinate 6,215,600 downwards.
ATGCCTTTTAGCTTGGATAAGAGAAGACTATGGTCAATTCTGTTAAGAAACCATGTTGGCTTTGGTTGAAAGAGTTCTTTAAAGCTGCGTAAACTTGATGTTAGATAAGATATTCAAGTATTTTGGATATTATACATAATTTTTAGATAGGGCGGTAGTTGGCTACTTCTAATTTAGAACCCTTCTTGTAAATTGGTAATGAAGGCAGACTTCCAGACAGAAGGGACATAACAATCAAGAAAGGCTCTTTTGAACAGAATGGTAATTAGGAAAACAATAGTTTTAGTACAGAATTTCGGAACCTGGGCATTCAAGTCACGAGTGCCAGCAGATTTAGATGTATCAAGGATTCACTTCAAGAGAGTGGACGATGAGGATGATCCTGATGCTTTTACTGATGTTCAAGGACATTCTATTACCGCCAGTATCGCATCAGCGACGGCAACTGTACAGGTGTCAGGATCTTCTGTTGCGAAGAAGAGCTGCCTGCACGGGTACGATACGTAGTATCCACGCAAATCATCCCAGTCTGCTGACTTATAGTGCCACACACGACGACACCCGGGTGACCGGAGCAAATCGGGCCACGCACAAGGCACCTGCGTCCGGACGAGACAGTGGTCCCATGAGCCGAGTGACGCATCCACTGTCACTGCATAGCCGTCCGGTCGCATAGTCAGCAGAAGGTCCAGTAAGGAGCTAGTATAGCTCTCAATATCTGGGATTCTCGTAGGAGAAAGAATCAGTTGCGAGAAGCCATAGGCCAGAGCAAAGTCGTGAGCAGTCTTCCCCGAAAAGTCAGTGGACCGAGAACCATGCCACTCAACTTGGTGAGCGTTGAAGCTAAAATCACTAACTCCGCGGAGAGGTACTGCTTCAGTACTTTGTCAGTCATCGATTGCAGTTGCTCAAATAACCGTTTTGTCTCGGAGTCATCGCTGTGGGACCTGTTAAGGTACGCGTAAATTTTGGTGTGGACACCGTGATCTACGCGCGCTCACAAAACAGGCCATGGAGACGACGACAGCAAATATCCTCCTTAACTTAAATACATACCCTAGCACGGCACACAAAGATGTGATCCTGACAGCTGAGATATTTGCTTGTGGTAGACAGGCAGGCAGACAAATAGACGGGCGGCAGTAGAGGCTTAGTAATAACACGATACACGTGTACGATATTTTTACTTGAATATAAAATTTTGTGAATAAACAACTTGAATACAAAATTTCATGCCCCTTTTCACCACTTTGGGGGTGGAATTATCAAAAACGCTGAGACACTAAACACCCTGAACACATAATTTGAAGATTCTAACTTCTAAACTGACTGACTTTCATCGAAACTTTCATTCAATCCATAAATAATCCAATCCATAAGAAAATATCCAAAAACTCTTCCTTAGTGGATGCCTATACCGTATAAGGTATCTTTGTGCAAAATTTATAGTCTACGTCCAGCGGCTTGGGCTGTGCGTTGATATATCAACAATCAATCAGTTTACGATAAATATTTTGAATTTGAAGCGCTTGTGGTGTAGCATAATTAGCCGTTCTTAATCGATCGGCAAAGTTAAGCTACCACCATCGTGGTCGGTACCTGGATGGGTGACCGCCTAGTGGTATTTCAAATCGAGCGTTTCCGTGCTACGGAAGGCACGAAAAGCCGTTGGTCCCGGTTATCACTTAATTGTGATAGTCGTTAAGCTAGTTGGATGCCTCATAGGCGGCTTGGAAAATCTCAACAGTAGGTTGGCCACTAGCCCTAACTCCACCGATCCTTAGTGGGCACGTGTGGTGGAGTATCTGCCCATTACCTTACAACCTCATTTGTGAAAGGAGGCCTGTGCTCAGCAGTGGGACATTATAGGCTGATGATGATGATGATGATTTTGAATTTACTAGTTTTATACAACGAAACGAGAGAATATAAAAAAGGTTACAAAATAATGCCAAAAATGTAGAACTGAAGTTTATAACGTCAAATAATTTCTAATACAATCTGATATTACAATCAATAAAATAATTACAAATGTTCACATCAAAATATATAATAGCTGTCCACCGCGGTTTCACCCACGTTTTTTCCTGAATTTTCTTTGCTATAAACCTCACGGAGCCCGAGACCTTTCCAACGAATGCAAAACCGTGGAAATCGGTTCGTGCGTTCTGGAGTTATAGCGTCAGGAAGGAAAACCCGACTTATTTTTATATATTAGATTTCTTATTGAAACAAGAACGTTCGCTAAGTGAAAAAGTACATAATCCATATCTGTAAAATACAATGATTACAGACAAATCTAGGTTCTCATACTGCTACTTCTAATTTAACTATAATTCTATGTTTCGTTGGCGACTCCACTGGATCTGTTCCTTTTGTATTCTAAAATGAAACTAAACATAAACTCTGCCAACCAGGGTCATCAGTTTTTGACGTTTAAGAATACCCACGAGTTTCAATTTTAATGCTTTGTGATAAGGTTTATCTGTTAAAATCAAAGGTATGATGTTACAAAAGAATCTTACTATACAGGATTAAGATTCATTTTTCTCTATCATTTTTTACGTCAAAAAGTAATTGAACTGGTGGACAGAGTGTCTTTTGTTTACAAACATTGTCATGTCAAACAACTCGTCGAAATTGAAACAAATAAAAAAAAAAAAAAACAAAAAAACGAATACATCCTTTCTCCTGAGCGCACTGCGCGGTACTGAAGAACCGCTGCCTATTCATTGCTATTATAACTCGAGGGAGGACGAATACAAAGTTGAATATCGCGTGTGACGTTTGAACGTAGAATGGTCCAAAAGTAACTGACTAAAAGTTTAAAAACTAATTTCGTTTATAAAATGAGTTATATAATATCTAGGAAAATTTTGGTTTGCTATGCCCTAGTAAACTATATTTTCTTGCTGTAAGACAAATTTAAGACAGAAACCTGAAGCCGTTTACGTAGAAAATGATATTAAAGCTAAAAAAATACCATTTTTAAAACGAATAAATGATCGAATGAAAGTCTTCGAATCATGTTTTTGGCTTTTTGGGGCCCTAGATAAAGGTCTGAAATAACTTAAATTATAATTTCCTTTTTGATCAGACTTGTGATGGACTTAGAATATTAAGTCAAAAATGATGATAAATTTTGATGCCCCGTCTTAAAGAGATACATTTTTCTTTTATTTTGTCCATAATGAAGTGATACCTAATATCCAAGTGCTTTAATCTTTTATTATTTTCATTATTAAAAACTAGTTTTATTACAGACTGATTATCTTCAAATATAGTCACTTCATTATTGACAACACCAAAATCACACAACAAATGTTTTAACCAACAAGTTTCAGTAATAGCCATACTAAGTGCTTAGAAAATATATATGTCTAGAAAGAGTATCCCCATACTACATGACTTTTAAAAAGTGGCCAACTTTGCTACATCTTATCCTCGCGTTACGTCATTCTGCTTGTCATAGTGACGTTTATACCAGTTACCAGTTCTTGAAAAAAATCCAAGAAAATGGGGAAAAATATATTACGGTGTCGATATCTTTTTAAACTCCGAAAATAAAAGTGGAATCGGGATAATACATGATAATAAGAATAAGATTAATGGCGCCGATATAAATTAATACTTATTATTTTTACTTTGATGTCAACGAACAGTAATTATTTGCGTTGACGTTTCAAATCAAGTCAAATCAAGCAAATCAAGTCAATTTTTTTTTTTTTTTTTTTTACTGTTTATGGCCTGTGTTTGACTGCAATCTCACCATGGTAAGTGATGATGCGGCCGAAGGTGGTAAGCACACAAAGCCTAGAAGGAACTGGCTCTCAAGAGCAGCTATCGGAACACACCGAAAGGTGCTTGGCGACAGATTTTCAACTTGAGGGTGGTAGCCAGCCAGGCGGGTACTACAAAGTACCCTACCACCGTGCTATGGTTTCCTCACGATGTTTTCCTTCACCGAAAGCTCAAGCTCATTGTAGGATTCGAACCCGGGACCTTCATCTCGGTATCCGACGTCACTACCACTGAGCTATCATCGCCATTAAGTCAAATCAAGTCACATCGAGTCAAATCGAGTCAAATCCAGTCAAATTGAGTCAACCCGAGTCAAATCGAGTCAAACCGAGTGAAATCGAGTCAATAAGTCAAATCGAGTCAAATCCAGTCAAATTGAGTCAACCCGAGTCAAATCGAGTTAATCCGAGTCAAACCAAGTCAAATCAAGCAAATCCAGTCAAACCGAGTGAAATCAAGTGAAATTGAGTCAAAACAAGCAAATCGAGTTAAATCAAGTCAAACATTTTTTTTGGCTAGGTCCAGAGATCTTCACTACGGCTTCTCCGAATGATATCTATCCATTGGCTTCTTAAAATTGGATCAATTGGTATTCTGTAAAAAAAGTCTTATTATTTAAGTCAGTTATTACAAAATTAAAAAAGGTTATTCGACACGCGTGTATGTAATATTATTGGAATTGCAACATATTCAAAATTTAAAATAGTATCCGCCATATTGAACTATTTAGTTATTGGTCCGATTGCTCTCAAAATTGATATTTGAGAGGCCCTTGGACCATATAACATAAATTTTTACTCAAAATTGAAAAAAAATTGCCGCCATATTGAACTATTTAGTTACTGGTCCGATTGCTCTCAAAATTTATATTTATGAGACCCTTGGACCATATAACGTGAATCCATGCTAAAAATTAAAAAAGTGTCCGCCATATTGAACTATTTACTTACTGGTCCGATTGCTCTCAAAATTGATATTTGGGAGACTCTTGCACCATATAACATAAATCTTTGCTCAAAATTGAAAAAAGTGTCCGCCATATTGAACTATTTAGTTACTGGTTCGATTGCTCTCAAAATTGATATTTGAGAGAACCTTGGACCATATAACATACATTTTTACTCAAAATTGAAAAAAGTGGCCGACGTATTGAACTATTTAGTTACTGGTCCGATTGCTCTCAAAATTGATATTTGAGAGACCCTTGGACCATGTAACATAATTTTTTGCTCAAAATTGAAAAAAGCGGCCGCCCTACTGAACTATTTCATTACTGGTCTGATTGCTCTCTCAAATATGAATTTTGAAAGCAATCGGACCAATAACTAAATAGTTCAAAATGGCGGACACTTTTTTAAATTTTGAGCAAAGATTTATGTTATATGGTCCAAAACTGTCCCAAATATCAATTTTGAGAGCAATCGGACCAATAAATAAATAGTTCAAAATGGCGGCCACATTTTTTAATTTTTAGCATAGGTTCTCGTTATATGGTCCAAGGGTCTCTCAAATGTCAATTTTGAGAGCAATCGGATCAGTAACTAAATAGTTCAATATGGCGACCTTTTTTTCAATTTTGAGTAAAAATTTATGTTATATGGTCCAAGGGTCTCTCAAATCTAAATTTTGAGAGCAATCGGACCAATAACAAAATAGTTCAATATGGCGGCCACTTTTTTGAATTTTGAGCAAAGATTCATGTTATTTGGTCCAAGAGTCTCCCAAATATCAATTTTGAGAGCAATCGGACCAATAACTAAATAGTTCAACATGGCGGCCACTTTTTTGAATTTCGAGATAAGATTCATGGTTTATGTTCCAAAGGCCTCTCAAATATCAATTTTGAGAGCAATCGGACCAATAACTAAATAGTTCAAAATGGCGGCCACTTTTTTTCAATTTTGAGCAAAGATTCATGTTATATGGTCCAAGAGTCTCCCAAATATCAATTTTGAGAGCAATCGGACCAATAACTAAATAGTTCAATATGGCGGACACTATTTTAAATTGTGAATATTTTGCAATTCCAATAATATTACATACACGCGTGTCGAATAACCTTATTTTTTTAATTTAGTAATATCCGACTGAAATAAAAATGTAATAAACAAAATGTGCATGGTACGCACATATACAAGTTTACATCGTATGCAACGCGGCACTACGTAGTTCAAATGATTTTAAACAGATGGCTGTACAGTTTACTTGTATGAAGAAGTATTTTACAAAATGTTCCGGTGACCGCATCCATGGTTATATACATCACTGACTATGATGGAAAAACCGAAAACGACAAACACGTCAACTTAAAAAAAATAGGTCCGCCATCTTGAAATTCAAAATGATATTCGTAATTAGCTCGAGGAAAATCTTAAATTAATACCCATTTTGATTTTTTTATTACTGAAGCGACTACTTATCTTACATGACATAATCGTCATTAGTATTAAAAAAAAAACATTCGACTTTCCACTCAAAAATTCGACTTGTCCACCGTCGCTTTTGATTTATATCAGTATCTACATACTCGTATTTAACTATTGACTGATATTACCATGGGAGTTTTGAGTTCATAAACTGGCAGCACAGGCAACACATAAAAAATGGCGCTTACTCAAAATATTTATTTTCGAAACATTTCAATGGCTTATATTGCAGAAACTAATAGGAAATATTGTTACTTACCGATGATAGGTGAGTTTTTTCGTTGGTCTAGATCGACCCATGTAGTTTTTATACACTTTTATCACACAAAACGACATTTTGAAACAATACAATTTTGGTGAATTTGGTTGTGTCCCAGTGACGTCTCGACTGACACTGAAGACGGGAAAATGATTAAGCCCCTAACAGTTAGGGGCTTATTTTATCGACGCGTAAACAGCTTCGTAGCTCCGTCTGGATATATCATTAGTCAAAGACTAAGTGCTATATATTCTGACTCAGTGGAGGACAATGACACACTAAGTTGTTTTTTACAACACCATATTACAGTACAATCAAATATTTTTAAGAAATAACCAGTGGTTGATTTCCTATCTTGAATGTCACTTGCCCAATCTGCATCTACAAAACCTTGCAATTCTCTGCCTGTGCTGTTGTACACCAATGAGTAATTTAATGTACCTTTTATGTATCGTAAAATACGTTTTAAAGCCTTGTATAACATAACGCTAGCACAGTGTTGATATCTACTGAGAAAACAAACTGATACACATAGATCTGGTCTTGTACCACAAACAGCATACATTAAACTGCCTACAAGTTGTCTACACTTTGTCTCTATTTCTGGACTATCAGATTTTTCCTTTTTTAATAATTCAAACTTAAAATTTTGGTCTATTGGAGTAGAAACTGGTTTGCAATTTGACATTTTATAACGTTCTAGAAGTTTAGTTAAATATGTTTTCTGACTAATTACCGTTGTACCTTTCTTTTGTTCAATGTCAATACCCAAGTAAGTTTTTGCCCAACCTAAGTCTTTCATTTTGAAGTTATTGCCTAACTCTGTTTTAAAATCTTCTAAAACCTTATTTTCAGTACAAAACATAAGTATATCATCAACGAATAGTAAGACGTATAGTTTACATCCATTGACCTTCCTAAAATATAAACAATAATCATTTTTAGATTTACTGAAATTCTCTTTAGTCATGAACTCATCAAACTTTTTATTCCAATATTTAGGAGACTTTTTCAGTCCGTATAATGACTTATTTAATTTACAAGTTTCACCGCTTGGTAATTTTAAGTATACAGTTTCATCTATGTCACCGTGTAAAAAGGCACCTACAACGTCCATCTGATGGACTGGAAGTTGATATTTATTTGCAACTGCAATAAAAACTCTAAATGTTGGCAATTTAGCTACTGGTGAATACACTTCTAAATCACAATCAGACTGTTCAAAACCTCTCGCTACTAGTCTAGCTTTATATACTTTTTCACTACCTACTTGTTTAATTTTGTAAACCCATTTACTAGAAATCTCTTTATTTCCTTCTGGAACACAATTTACTATTGTCCATGTGTTATTTTCCTTCAAAGTATCTAACTCAGTCTTCATAGCATTCTTCCACTCTTCTTTTTCTTCAGAATTCAATGCTTCTTCTAGAGTAACTGGTTCTGTGTCAATGGACAAAAGATTTGTATCATAATCAGTTAACCACAAGGGTTTCTTTATTTCTCTGTTTCTTCTTGAGTGTATTAATTCTTGAGGGCTTTCTTCAGCTCCTTTCTCTAACTCAATACTATGTTCTTCTTCTAACTCTTCTCTTTCTTCTTCTGTACTTGGTGTTCCTTGCATTTGGGTTTCTAAACTTTCAACTAATTCTGGTGACTGTGCTTGTTCTTCATTACCTTCCTCATAGAAACTGTGATATTCTTCTGTTAATTCATCTTCCATTTGTTCTCTATTATCTATTTCTTCTTTTTCAGAGTTTATGACCATATATGGAATTGAATTAGTATTATCTTCACAAGTATTACCTAATTTCTCATTACTAAAACTACCTTTCAAGAATGTTACCTCTCTTTTTAATAAAACATCATTTCTCTGCGGAAAATAAATCCTAAAACCTTTTGTTGTTTCACTATAACCCACAAAATATCCTATTTCTGCTTTACTATCCCATTTTTTTCGATTTTGATCAGGAACATGTACACCTACTTTTGATCCGAACACTTTTAAATTGTTTATATTATATATTTCCCTATTATACCAAAGCTCATACGGAGTAACATTTTTAATTCTACTTTTACCAGTTCTGTTAATAACAAATACAGCCGTATTGACAGCTTCAGCCCACAAGGATTTGTTCAAACCACTTGACAGTAATATTGTTCTAGCCGCTTCAGTTATTGTCCGCATTTCACGTTCTATACAACCATTTTGTTGGGGTGTGTATGGTACACTAGTCTGGTGAATAATACCTAAATGATCTAAGAATGACTTCATCTCTTTATTCATAAATTCTGAACCGCAATCTGATCTAATAATTTCCACTTTAAATAATAAGTTTTTAATAACATAATTCAGAAAACCTTTTAATTTACCAACTGTTTCATACTTATTTTTCAGAAAATAAACTGTTTTATACTTTGTATAGTCATCTTTTATTAGTAAATAATACCTGGCACCACCTAATGATGTTGTTTCCATAGTTCCGCATAAATCTATATGTAAACACTGACCGGGCCATTCTGCCCTATTTTCACTTAATGGAAATGGTTTTTTATGCAACTTACCAAGAAGACATGGCTCACATGTTAACTCATCTTGTTTACTTACACTGAAATCTATTTCGGATTTACTTAACACATTTTTCACTTGTTCTATATCCTGATGACACATTTTCTCATGCCACTCAGATAAACTATAATTTGATTTCCCTACACAAGCATTTTCAACTCTGTTAGACCTAAATTTCATAATATATAAGTTACTTTCACGATATGCCAATGCACAGATATTTTTATTATTACCTTTTGTAAAATAACACCATTTATTATTTATTGTCATATTATAACCTCTATCTGCTGTTGAGCTTGCTGAAAATAAATTCATTTTGATATCTGGAACGTGTAATACATTATTTAGTGTTGTACTAATCCATTCTTTACCCGAATATGCTTCCAAGAAAATAGTACCAATACCTATCGCTTGTATGACTTTACCATCACCTATAACAATATTCCTTGGATGCTCTAGCTTTTTATATTTAGTAAATATGCTAATGTCATGACTCATGTGCTCTGATGCACCACTATCCATTACCCAATAATGATTTCTTTCTAACTGACCATAAAACACTGATGATGACAGCACAGACACAGAGAATGCATTGCTTTGACTTTTGTTTACCTTATGATATTTGTTATAATTATTTTTATTATTCTTAAACCAACAATCCATACTTTTGTGGTTACCTTTCTTACAATACTCACAATTACTTTTTATTTTTAACTTACAATTCTTTTTCATGTGTCCTATTTTGCCACACTGAAAACATTTTCTCGCAGACCTGGACGTAAACGCTGCTGATTCTTCTTCACCTTCATGCTTAGAATTTGCACGCTGCTCTTCAATCAGCAACCTTGCTGATAACTCATCCATCGTCCGCTTTTCTACTGGAACAGATTCCCATGCAGACACAAAGTGTTGAAACTGCAATGGAAGTGATGAAGTTATCTTCGTGATTGCCATGGATTGACTCACTTCAGCATTGATATTCTTCAATTTGCATAGGAGACTTTCAAACCGTCCTAAGAACTGTGATATAGTTTCTTTATCTTCAAATTTCATTGAAAAGAACTTCTGTTGGAGTATTTGCACCGACAATTCCCCACGTTGTTCGTATATAATGTGCAGTTTGTCCCATATTTCTTTTGCTGACCTGCAGCTTACAATTTGAGGTATAACCTTTTCAGATATACGTGTGACTATCAAACCTTGAGCTTTTGCGTCTTTCAGCATCCATTTCTCGCACTCTTGTTTTTCCACTGGTGGGTTTCCTTCTACGACATTCAGAAGATCCGCTGCCCGTAGTATAACCTTTATTTTATATGACCATGTGGTCCAATTTTCGATACCTTCAAGTTGTTGCTGGCCAACTTGCCCGTTGGCCATATATCCGACGAAATCCATCGTGTTGTTGCTTTACCGCAATGATTATTATTTTAGTAGTACCTTTACCGGTCCCACGCCGTTGTTCACCTTTTCGACCTTCACCGGCCGCCGACGAATTCTCACCCGTCGTGTAGCTGCTTAACCACAGCTTTCTTGAAAACGATATATCCAAAACGATCAGTAGGCCATGAGCTTGCTGGGCCCATAACCTATTGAAAGTTCGTTTGGATGGATATGTTTTCAAGAAATTAAACGATATTTTATAGAACGACGTAATTTTATTAGAAGCCACGGCAGCAGAGAGAGCGACCATAGATTACAAAGATTACCAAAGAGTATAAAGACTTACATACTACCTAGCGCCATTTAGTATCGCACCCGCACCGAACTTTGTTATTCTTATTAATACTTGTTCGGTGGGCATTGCGTTCGGTCGTCTGTTGATTTATCGCACCGCAACGAGCGCAACGAGCCACCGAACTTTGTTATTCCTATCAATACTGGATCTGTCGGCATCAGGTTCGATGGTGTATTAATGCTATAAGGCATGTGCAGCGCGACGTGACTTTGAGAAATAATTGGGCTCTTCAAGCATTGTGGCGTCCTCGTCTCGGTGTGAACTGACCTTAAGTCTATGGTATAATAGTATACGTCATTCGATTAATCGATATTGGATCGACAATTCGCATCCCTACTACAGGCCAATCGCATATCCTTAATCTATGAGGCCAATACGTGAGAGTTAATCCCTGGCCAATAAGAAAATGAAAAGAAAAAATATTTTGTTTGACGTTTGACGCAGCGTTGCCAATTTGCGTGCTATTTTATTGTAAAACCAAAAAATAAACAAATTTTCAAAATCAAAATAAAAAAGGTAAATAATTTTAATTTCTGTCAAGCAAGATTCAGCATAAAATGAGCACTAGCGACCCCGGTGTGTTTCCTTTTTATTCCATATTCCAATTCCAAGTTTCGTTATATCATTTATAATTATTTAGTTTGGTAACCAAATCCAAATTGGTACTTATTTTTGTCAGTGTCGACTCGAGTTATATTATAATTTCTAGTCCCAATAAATCACTTTCACATTTATTTCTCAGTCAGTCACCGTTCATAAAAGTCATGTTTTATGGTTGTTATTGTACTAAAACTTTTCACGGACTTTTAGAGACAACATTATAAGTCACGATACACATCAGTCTGTCGCGACTTAGAAGAAAGAAAAAATCAATGAAACGCAGTAGAACTTTTATGGCACCCTCTCATTTCCGTAGTCTGTCTCGCTCTATGATTAAACGTCATCTGTCACTTGTTTTTTCCCTCCAGTTTTATATAAATGTTTGAGAAGTTCAGAATATTATATTATACTTATTACAGAATATTATACAGGATAGTAGTTAATTTTATTGCTAAATAGAAGCGTAGAAAGTGTGTTTAAAAAGTAGAAAGAATGAAGTATAGAAAATGCGAAGTGTGAGGATTAAGATCGGAAAGGAAAGATGGTAAAAAACGTGATTTTATGGCCAAATTTCCCCTGGATGCAGTTCGGTCAGTAAAATATCATTCAGTCCCATAATTCCTTTAATAAAAACATCTTAATATTATCTTAATCTAGAAAACACCATAATAATATTTTAGAAAATAATGTGGTGCAATATTTATTATCGAATTCGATATCGATATTTTTATATTTTTAGGTGCCGAAAATGGGTGAAAATGACTGGCAACGAAGACTTGGCTTACATTCCACTTACACCCACTTACCCATTTTAAGTGTATTCCGAACCAGTGGTAGTGTCAACTGTATCGTTCATAAGTGCCTTATCAGGGCCTAAACTTGATAATTTACTTTTTATTTTGATTTGCATTTCATAAAAAGTCTAGTTGCAAATTTTATGTAGTTTTAATTAAACGCCAACCACAAACCTTACTGTATATTAATATATTATATGGTATATTATTATTTTTTGTCATAATCTGAACAAAGTACCACTGGTTTTGTTTTGGTAGTGCTAAAACAAAATCAGAGGATCTTAAATATCTATATTATTTACAACAGTATATATATATATATATCGATATCTATATCGATATCGATAGATTTAAATATCTACTAAGAGCGCATCTCTATTCCATTCTAAGGTTGGTAGTACTGATTGGTAGTACTCATTGTGGCTTTTTTTGGTTGCCACATTGATTTTTATTATTTTTATCTTGCTCTATGGAGTCCCGTCTCTTCGTACGTAGTTATTGAATACTCTTTGATACACATATTCATTTTATTTCACTTCACTGGTGCACATGGATTGATCTGTATTGGATAAAATACCACTAATATGCAAAAAGACAATATGCAATAAAACTCAAAATACACGAATTTATGAAAATAAAAACGAAAACACAACGTCACTCTGCAAGTTCCCGCCAAAAAGTCCATCATTCTGTGTTACTGCTTATGGTTTCGCTGGTTTGTTTTTGTTCTTTTGTGGTACCTTCGGTTTCGGTGTGCAAACGGTACTTACAAAATGCAATGAATAAACTTACTTTATCTGAGAAATTACTTGAATATTATTTTAATCACTGCGTACTCAAAAGTTAAGTTTCGTACTATTTTTAGGTGCTGTGTGTATCCTACCGTGAAGTGAAGTAATTCTGGCAACGCTGGTTTGACGTTTAGTTTTATTTATCTCTTGCTTGTGGTAGGTTGTAATGTGTTGTGTGCAATAAAATAATAAACATTGATATTATATTATTTTCTTGTAGAAAAATCTTATGCTTTGATAGTCTTCAAATCTCAGCATGTCTTTTTATAAATAAATAGTCAGATTTTTATTTGAAATTAATTTGTGTAAATTGATATAGTTACTTGAATCTTGAATTCTTATCTTATCTCTACCTGAAATTGCTGTGCCTATCCATTGCGAAAGGAGCTTCTACTTGCGGAGTTCACACGTTGAATTTTTTCCGAAAAAATGGATACATTAAGGTATGTTTTTATAAAGTTATGAGCATTATGAGTTGAGTTTACTGAAGGTGTTAGAATATACGCGTCAAAGTCGAATACAGTCAAGGTTAATTATAGTTTTGTAATCGATATTTGTTTTTTCGTTACAACATAAACATAATGCTTAGTCTCAGAATAATATGTATAGGTAACCTTATAATTTTTTGTTATAGATTTTACTTTGTAACTTGGAATGTGGCAACCAAGTCTCCAGGGCAAGATCTTAATGCCCTTTTGGACTTTCCATCACAGTTCAACAAAAACAAACCATTACCAGATTTTTATGTCCTTGGGTAAGTGTGTTTTGGGCACAAACCGCTTAGAAAGTAGAATTTATTTGTCCTAGATTATTTTCAAGGATGAATTATATGAGTAGTAATATAATAAAGTAGAATATGCGCAGGTAAGATTCTAGCTGAGCTTTTTAACCCGTTGGTTCTCGCGAGGGACGCGCATCCTATTATAACAATTGATGTAATTTTATATTTTTAACCGCGAGCTAAGCGATGAAGCACTCGGCCAGAGAGAGGACAACTAGATCAAAGACGCCTTGAGGGTAGTTTGAAAATCATCTTGGATAGTTTCTGGGGACTGATAAAGAAGTAATCCCCCAAGTTATCTGGTTTCCATAGTACAAGCTCTGCTTGGTTTGGGACCAAATAGCTCTGTGTGACGAAAGTCCCAGGATATTTGTTTTCAAATATTTTTATATTTTATTAAACTCATGGTGATCTGTTTGTGATGTGTATTATTATAAATTTGGTAAAACTTAAATAACAAATTTCCATATTTTTTTTTACAAAGACTTAGTCTGAGGTTTTTTTCCTCCTTTGTATCTTGTGATGATTAGTCATGAAGATTAATCAAATTAGATGTAACCTTGGTAAAGGGCAGGACACTACTCATAAACGAGTCATTTCATTTATTTATTCAGTCTTCATTCTGGTCAAAAATATTTAGCCTCTTTTTAGGGTTTGATAACCGAAGAAGCAGAATGAAACCCTTTTGTTGTGGCAATGGCACATAGCAGAAATAATAAAGTCATTATAAATTAACATGATAATATTGACTTTTCAGGTTTATTAGAGAGGCCTTGGCAATCTAGAAATAAACTGGCCTAGCTCTATAAGTTTATTTCTACACAAGAGCTGCTTATAAAATATTCTGTAGTATTGATTGATGTGACCTAGAAATATATTTAGGTTCAATAGATTTGGTGTATGAAATACAAATTCTAATAATTACATAACTAATATGAAGCCACTAAAAATCATTTGGCGAGTATTGGTAACTCAAAAATAGGTAATTATAAATTCAAAAACGACTGAAAGGACTTTCATGTGGTTTTTACCAATGGTTTTGTGTAAATTAGCTGAAATATGACAATGATTGTTGAAGATGTTGGAAATAAAACATGCGGCGCCGATAAAATTACTCTGCTACTCGTGCAAAGCCGGGGTGGTTTGCTAGTAGAATATACATACAGGTACAAAGTTCATATTGTTTTTCAGACTACAAGAAGTAAAGTCACAACCACAAAATATGTTGATGGACTCTCTCTTCACCGATGCATGGACATCCACATTCAATAAGATCCTTTGTAGACAAGGCTTCATCATTGCCAAGAGTACCAGGCTACAGGGGATTCTACTCCTTGTTTATACACAAATGAAGCATGTAACACACCTTAGAGATATTGAAGCACAGTATACAAAAACTGGATTAGGTGGAATGTGGGTAAGTTATTTGTAGTATGTATTTCTCGTCTGGATCACATTTTGGGGATTCTGGTGTATTGTTCATCACAGCAAACTAAGCAGCACCCCTGGTGTTGCAAGTATCCATAGGCTACGGTAACTGCTTACCATCAGGCGGGCCGTATGCCTGTTTGCCACATTAGTGGTATAAAAAAAACATATTTTTTATTTAGTTTGTAAATGTACATGAGTTACTATTAATTACGACACTGCAGATAAGTGATAGATGCGCGTCGTGGAAAACCCCTGCCCCTGTGCCTTGACCTGGTAGCCAGATGACCTAATGAGCCCTATGAATCAGTTGGGCTGGATGTGAAAATGCAACTGTATCAAGAATGTATTTTCATCTTGGTCCTATGCATTCTTTCGTGGTGGGTTAGTGGTGAATGTTCCATATCTATAAATAAAAAAAGGTCATTCGTTGGTAAGCGCATCTTTGAGAACGGCTGGACCGATTTGGCTATACATTTTTTGATGTTTGTAATAATGGTTTTAATGTACGAAAACTTTGAAAAGTTGTCCGAGAAATGAGAAAATTCGGGAAATACTGAAGTCGCTTTTTTCCATTGTATTTTTTACAACATTCGCTAATTAGGTTTTATATTTGTTTTTACTTTATCAATAAAATAATATCAACCATAAAAGGAAATTAAGTAAATGTTTCCTTAGCAAATAAGTTTACCTTACTAATATACCCAATTACACGGTTACAATAACATGCATAATAACAAACAATCATTTTACACATATTATTATAACACACATAAAGTTCAGGAAATTAACATATAAAAAATCAACTGTTCTCGGTCATAATTACAATGAGATGTAACAATATCCTTGTGTTCATGTTATTTTCATTACAGTTTGTATAATGTACAGTCAAGAACATAACATTTATACATTTTCTGAAATTCAAAAGCAATTTTCTCACACTATTGAAATATTATACAAATCATAATAATTAATGTGCAAAGATTCTGCCTGCAGATTATCTCATAATTTCAATAGATAAAAAAAATATCCTGGGACATCCTCACACACGGTCATCTGATCCCAAACTAAGCAGTAACTGACTATGGAAACCAGATAACTGATATACTACTTTTTGTTTGTAAATACATACTTATATTAATATACATAAAATTACACCCAGACTCAGGACATACAGACATGTTCATGCACACAAATGCATGTACTGTGTGGGAATCGAACCCACGAATGCGGCGCGATAGGTGGAATCTTAACCAGAGTCTTAACCAACCGCGCCAGCTTGCCCGTCAAATGTATACATATGTATGTCTTCGACTGTACCTACCTACATATACATTGTTCCAGGGTAACAAAGGCGCTGTAAGCATAAGATTTAACATCTATGGATGTTCAGTGTGCCTTGTCAACTGTCATTTAACAGCACACGAACATCTCCTGGCGGATCGGGTAAATGATTACAATACAATCATTAAACAACATGTTTATCATGTCAGTGAAACTTCTAACATCTTGTACCACGAGTAAGTTTTATCCTATTATCCTACTAATAATATATTATATGCAAATGTCGTGATGTAGCATAATTAGCCGTACTTAATCGATCAGCAAAGTTAAGCTACTGCCGTTGAGGCCAGTAACTGAATGGGTGACAGCCTAGGAGTATCTCAACTCGAGCGTTTTCCGTGCTTCGGAAGGTACGTAAAGCCGTCGGTCCCGGTTATCACTTAGTTGTGATAGTCGTTAAGCTAGTTGGAGGCCTCCTAGGTGGCTTGAAAAACTCCAACATTAGGTTGACCACTAGCTTACCTCCACCGATCTGCAGTGGGTATGCGTCGTGGAGTAGGTATTTGCCCATTCCCTTTCAGCCTCATTTGTGAAAGGAGGCCTATGCGCAGCAGTGGGACTTTATAGGCTGAGAAGTTTTTGTCGTTGTCTCAAAAATTTTTAATCCCAGGAATTTAATAGATCCTTTGGGAACAGGGTAAAACCGGCAGGCAGGGATTAGGATTGTTGACAGGAAAGCTGATTTCTGGAATTATATTTTATAATCGTCAATAAATTAATTATTTAGCATGAACTATAAGTTCAAATGTGCTATTTAAGTATCCCTAGAAACAATAAATTTCATGGGAATGCAATAATTCTGTGGGGCTGTGTTGTATTTTACGAAATAAATTTTATAGTTGACTCTTTTGCTTTTCAAATTTAGTCTATATGTATAGCTATTTAAATTAGGGCTAGTTTATATTATTCAGAAACACGCGACGAATTTACGTTCAAGCTTTAACGTAACTTAAAACAAACCGATGATTAACTGAAACACTTGAACGAACTTATAGATAAATGATAAGACAAATATAACAGGAAATCTACTGTGTCTTGTTAGGTATTAATGTACGCACCTTTATGTATTTAGGTAATGTGAGTCACGGAATTTTATCCTAATATTATTTGAACAATGGTAAAGGTAAATAGATATTTCTTATAATGTATACCTATGTAATTTATTGATGACGATTTCGCTTTGTAGTGTTTAAGAGTACCTAACTATATCCCCATAATGGTTACTATAAGGCGCCGATCCCACAGAGCGAGTTCTGGAGTTCCGAGTTCCGAGTTCTGCATTCCGTGTTGACTATTGTGCTCACTGCAAGCAGTCTAGAGTTCTAGAGTTCTGCAAAATTCGATACTGACCGCACATCATACACTTTTTTTACTTTCAAAGGCCCCACATAGCTTACTACAGTCAACGCGGAATGCAGAACTCGGAACGCGGAACTCTTAGAACTCTTCTCTGTGGGATCGGCGTCCTAAGGGTCAGTTCAATTCGAGTTCTCCTCGGGGGGGCGCCCGATGCTTCTTTTCTCTTCTCTCTTTCTGTTATCTTGAAAATGTGCGCCGCGTGGCTTCTCGTGGCATCTCGGTGTGAGGTGACCCTTAAAATTACTGCTCATTTCTCATAATGTTTGTGTCATAAAGGCCAAAACATTATCATCATCATCTGCCTGCCCTGTTCCCAATCATTTGGGGTCGGAGCAATATGTACACTTCTTCCATTCGTCTCTTCTATCCGTCATACTAGCATTCACTCCTTTTTTATCCATGTCAACTTTCACACAATCCATCCATCTCTTTTTCGGTCTTCCTCTTCCCGTATATCCATTCACTTTCATATTCATAACTTTTTTAGTGACGTGGCTTTCATTTCTCCTCATAGTTCATACCATGATAAACGGTTCCCTCTCAACTTTTCAGTCACTGGCGCTACTTTCAAGCTTCCCCTTACTACCCAAAACATCAGTTAAACATCAAATACTCGAAAGTGAAGCTGAAACGTTGCTATACAGACATATTGCTCTACTAGTTAATAGGCTACAAGTTATCTTAGCGTGACAAATTGCGTGTTCGGATAACAATATTTTAATGAAAATCTCTTTGCTACACGGTAGCTACATGCATCAATTCGTATGTTTACGATAAGACTATTAGGTATAAAACTCAATAAGTAATACCTAATGTTACTATATATATTTTTAGTGTAGAGCCATTTGTTAACGTTCACAAGTGCCCTATCAGGGCCTAAATTGAATAAATGCTTTTTGAATTTGAATTTGAATTTGAATTTGAATTTGAATTTGTTTCTTTCGGATATAGTTTATCTTGAAATGCTATTCTAGTGTTTTCTGTAATAACTCGACTTTCTTTATTAAATTTTTGCATTGATTACAATATCATTACCACGAGTTACATATGTATCAATGTACTTAATTTTGCTGATAAATTCTGTGTTCATTACTTACATGATAATATAGATTAAAATATTAACCTACTGCTAACCCAGTTTTGATTTCGTATACCTGAGCCAATCTTCGTACCAGAATTGGTTTTCATAGTGCTTAACTTTTCCTTTGGCCATAAACGCTAATTTGCCTATCTTATTTTCATCATTACCTATCCAAGATAATCAATCCGCCACAAAACACATAACATATACCTATTATAAACCATTCACTTATTCCTTTACAGCTACGTATTCTGGATCGGTGACCTAAACTTCCGTACAGACCATCCGTCAGGAAACAGTCCTACTTCGGAAGAAATTGTTGCTACGCTACAAAAGGTTGAGAAAGACAAGTACGCGTCGTTGCTGAAACATGATCAGCTGAACGCTGTCATGGACACTGGCGAAGCGTTCTCGGAGTTCTCCGAAGCAGAGATAAGATTCCCACCTACATACAAGTTCTCTATTGGTGGAGATGAATATGATGTTAAGTGAGTGACGTATTTTATCTATTTATAGTCTTCCTGTGTTTCCCCCAGTTTCAAAAACCTGTTCAAAGACAAATAACAATTGATTTCTATTGTTATCCTGCCCGCCGATCTTGGAACAGTCAACAGATTAATCTCTTATTAAAAGAATACCTGTGTACTCAATGACCTCAGCAATCTTATTGGCCTTTCAGAAATTGGCTGTATCATAGGTCTGATAAAATACGTTTCTGTTATCGCCTAACAGGTACTTAGTACTTTTATCTCGTCGTCGATTGTTTGATATTTGCATAAGCCGGTTTGAAGGACCAGTATATTGATCACACATGTTCAACAATATTTTTTATAGATGTGAAATGAACTGTTGTTGGTCTCATACGAATACGGCTTCTTGTAAATCCGGTATAGTTTCGTAGACTTTTTGGCCAGATTCCTTGACCTCTACTGAAATAATTCAGTAATTGTGAATACTTTTAATTGGTCGAACGGATTTGTTTTAGTGACGCTTTAAATTCTTTCCCATCAAGCGAAATAATGGTGCTCGTATTATTAATAAATACTTTGTCATATTATTATGCTACATTCAGGATACCAATTTGACGTTAATTCTACGACTAGAAACATAAATAGAAATAGTCTTTTATTATCTTAATTCATTTCGCCTCGCGCTTTCAAGGATATGATCTATCTATATGCCAAGATTCATCCTATCTATTAAGCCAACAAGGATTCATTCCTACACACTGAAATATCCACATTGATAATATTGATTCATGTTCAAATAAAATATCTTTTATAAACTGCGATCTTACGTAATCTCACTTGACCAGTTTGCCTGTACTGGTGTCTGGCGGCCTTATACGGCTCCCCTAGTTTTTCGCAACGTTGCATTACATCTTAGCACATGTTTGTACTTTAAGGTAAATAAGTACATACCAACTATATCTCCAAAATTACGAGATAGGCACTTGTGTCTTTTGTATTAATAATGACTGGAAAAATACAAATTGAATTTGTGTTGGTATTTACGTCAAACATGCTAAGTTGGTATGTCTATTGACTTTTTTATTAATTAACAAGAATAACTATGTCCTTGAATGAAAAATAGTACGTTTTACTTGATCTTAGGATGCGTCAATGTTCTCTGACGTACTTCACTGGTTTTTACAGTTGTTTATGACTATGAAATATAATAGTATTGTGTGGAAATGTAATAAAACATCATGCCGTAATATTTATACCAAAAAAAAATTGATTAGAGAGGTAGAGCATAGCGTTTATTGGAGAGGAAGTACATCCACTTTACAGAATACCGCAGCTAAATGCTCAATGGGGAAAGTCAGTAACGCGTAAGGGTTGCCCCATGTGTGCAAGTGTCCATATGTCTACGGTAACCGCTTATCATCAGGCGGGCCGTACGCTTGTTAACCGACGTCGTCGTATAAAAAAGATTAATTTACCAGCAACATGGAATATTATTTATAAAACCCCCAAAAAATATTCCACACATAAAATTGCAGGCATTTTATACCACTAAGTTCAAGGCGATTATAGTACAGATGAAGGTCGCGGGTTCCAATCTTCCAATAAGCTTGAGGTTTTGGTAAAGGAAAACATTGTAAGGAAACCTTAGCACTGTGGTACTTTGGAGTACCCGCCTGGCTCGCTACCGTCACAACCTGAAAACCAGTCGCCAAGCACCTACAGGTGTGTTCCGACAGCTGCACTTGAAAACACTTCTCTTGCTTTTCGTTAGGCACGATGGATCAATAGTTATGTTCATCCAATTCATCGAGGAAAAATCCCTTTAGCAATCCAATTTCGCAACTAGTCAGTGATTTTGCCATGATTTTGAACAGTAAGGATCAATCTTTTAAACGTTTACCACGTAGCCAATCAGGTCGCAGGTTTCTTAGACTTAGCCAATCAGAACGTATTGTCGGTGGTGGGAAATTGGCGCAATACATTTCAAAGAAAATTAACGTCATTGCGATTCTTTAAACTCGGAACTTAATTTAAAATTGTTAACCTTATACTACTATATTAAATTGTATTAGATATGGAAGAGCGGGGCCTCCTAGCACAGGTATTTATTGACCCCAATGAACTATATTGTTATTGTAGATGATAAGTTACCGAAAATAAATATTTTCTATTTGGATTAACTGTTCGTGTAAACATATGTTTTCTTTTGTGACAGGATTATGTCATGATTCTTGGAATAATATCTTTTGCACCCGGTTTCATACATTTTGCCAGATTTTACGTTGCTTAATTTTGAGTCACATTATACATATTGTCAAAAATAAATAACGGGTGCACTAATCACTTTAAAATCAATGCATTACAGGTGTAGGTATTATGTTATAGATATAGAATTGATAAGCTAGCAATGCAACATCGAGTGCTGCAGCGATTGTCTGGAAATTGAGATATTTATGATACCATAATTGTACTTTAAAACTGAAATGATTACCAAACTTTATCACAGTTTAAATAGTGTTATAATAACAATCTTGCATCATTTCAATTAGAGCGTAAATTGTATCTCGGTTTCATTAACTAAAATAATTAAAGTAAAATTTTAATGACCATGAATTAAACATTGCTGTTCTTTCTTTTACAGGAGAAAGCCATCATGGACTGATAGGATATTGTACAAAGTGATTGCTAATAACTACGAGAATATAACTTTGAGAGCGGATTTGATTTCATATAACCACATGTCACACTACACAGTCAGTGACCACAAGCCAGTGGTGGGGCAATTCAATATTAAGGTCAGTATATACGTAGTTACTAGGTAATTAGTAGAATTGGTGTGCCATACTTTCGTAACTATGCTAAGGTTACTATTATGCTTGTTTATTAGTATGTAGTTCTTTATTGGTGCTTAGTTATTAATTTCTATTCTTGAAATCGGATTACTGCCACGTGGATAACTACTAATCGTGGAAGCGGTAATGATGTCGGTACCTATATAGGTGAACGCCTAGTGATATTTCAAATCAAGCGTTTCCGTGCTTCGGAAGGCATGTAAGGCTGTTGGTCCCGGTTATCACTTAATTGTAATAGTCGATAAGCTAGTTAGAGGCCTACTAGGCAGCTCGAAAACTCCCAACAGTAGGCTGACCACTAGTCTACCTTAACTGATCCGCAGTGGGCACGCGTGGTGGAGTATCTGCCTAGTCTCTTTCACTAATTTGTGAAAGGAGGCCTGTGCTCAGCAGTGGGACATCATAGGCTGATGATGATGATGGATAACTACAGGCCTGCCGCTCAACTCAGTCGTCGGAGATTGATTGAGAACTGACTTATACACTAGGGCTTTTGTAGTAGCATTAGTTTTGATGGTGATTGAATTATAGTATATTATTCATAACTCCTCCAGATTTATATTTTTGTATCATAATATCAATAGTTCATATACCCCGCATGCATGCCAGCTAAACTAACCATTTTAATTTGCACATCCGCGCATCCGCATGTTAGATCCGCAATGGCTTCACACGCAGCGTTCTAGATGACATGCCGAAGTCCGTCAGATCCGCAGTCAGAATGAGATCCGCAATGGTGACAACTGACAGCAGTGCTGAGGAAGTTGCTGATTCACCGTTTATGACAGTTAGTGGTGATAGTGGAAACATTAAAGTTTTTACTGCGAATACAGTGGACATGCTTGATGACCCTTCTAAGGTATTACTAA